>JBBMRE010000108.1:0-347307 GCA_037974335.1 Prionace glauca
TCACGTGCTCACTGTGTCTCAGTGTCTCAGTGCCTCAGTGTCTCAGTGTCTCAGGGTCTCAGTGTCTCAGTGTTCTCAGTCTCTCAGTCGCTCAGACTCTCAGTCTCTCAGTCCTCTCAATCTCACAGGTCTCTCAGTGTATCAGTCTCTCAGTCTCTTAGTGTCTCAGGGTCTCAGAGTCTCAGTGTCTCAGTGTCTCAGTGTCTCAGTGTCTCAGTCTCTCAGGGTCTCAAGTGTCTCAGTGTCTCAGTCTCTCAGTCTCTCAGTCTCTCAGTGTCTCAGTGTCTCAGTCCTCCTCAGTCTCTCAGTCGCTCAGTCTCTCAGTCTCTCAATCTCACAGTCTCTCAGTGTAACAGTCTCTCAGTCTCTTAGTGTCTCAGTGTCTCAGGGTCTCTGGGTCTCTGGGTCTCAGTCTCTCAGTCTCTCAGTCTCTCAGTCTCTCATTCTCTCAGTCTCTCAGTGTCTCTGGGTCTCAGTCTCACTCCGTCTCTCAGTCTCTCAGTGTCTCAGTGTCTGAGGCTCTCAGGGTCTCTGGGGTCTCAGGCTCTCAGTCTCTCAGTCTCTCAGGGTCTCAGGGTCTCAGTGGTCTCAGTGTCTCAGAGGTCTCAGGGTCTCAGTGTCTGAGGCGTCTCAGTTTCCTCAGCGTCTCTGTGACTCAGGGTCTCAGTGTATCAGAGTCTCAGGGTCTCAGTGTCTCAGGGTCTCTGGGTCTCAGTGGTCTCAATCTCTCAGTCTCTCAGTGCCTCAGGGTCTCAGGGTCTCAGTGTCTCAGGGACTCAGGGTCTCAGTGCCTCAGTCTCTCAGTCTCTCAGTGTCTCAGGGTCTCAGTGTCTCAGGGTCTCAGTGTCTCAGGGTCTCAGGGTCTCAGGGTCTCAGTGCCTCAGGGTCTCAGTGTCTCAAGTTCTCAGGGTCCTCAGTCTCTCAGTGTCTCAGTGTCTGAGGCTCTCAGGGTCTCAGGGTCTCAGGGTCTCAGTGTCTCAGGGTCTCAGGGTCTCAGTGTCTCAGTGGTCTGAGGGTCTCAGTTTCTCAGTGTCTCTGTGTCTCAGGGTCTCAGAGTATCAGCGTCTCAGTGACTTAGGGTCTCTGGGTCTCAGTGTCTCAATCTCTCAGTCTCTCAGTGACTCAGGGTCTCAGGTCTCAGTGTCTCAGTCTCGTCAGTGTCTCAGGGTCTCAGTGTCTCAGGGTCTCAGGGTCTCAGTGCCTCAGTCTCTCAATTTCTCAGTGTCTCAGGGTCTCAGTGTCTCAGGGTCTCAGTGTCTCAGGTTCTCAGGGTCTCAGTCTCTCAGTGTCTTAGTGTCTGAGGCTCTCAGGGTCTCAGGGTCTCAGGGTCTCATTGTCTCAGGGTCTCAGGGTCTCAGTGTCTCAGTGTCTGAGGGTCTCAGTTTTCTCAGTGTCTCTGTGTCTCAGGGTCTCTAGTGTATCAGCGTCTCAGTGACTTAAGGTCTCAGTGTCTCAGGGTCCTCAGTCTCCTCAGTCTCTCAGTGCCTCAGGGTCTCAGGGTCTCAGTGTCTCAGTCTCTCAGTGTCTCAGGGTCTCAGTGTCTCAGGGTCTCAGGGTCTCAGTGCCTCAGGGTCTCTGGGTTTCTGAGTCTCAGTGTCTCAGTCTCTCAATCTCTCAGACTCTCAGTCTCTCAGACTCTCAGTGTCTCAGTGTCACAGTGTGTCAGGGCCTCAGGGTCTCAGTGTCTCAGGTCTCTCAGTGTCTCAGGATCTCAGGGTCTCAGTGTCTCAGTGTCTCAGTCTCTCAGTCTCTCAGTGTCTCAGTCTCTCCGTCTCCCTGTGCCTTAGTCTCTCTGTCTCTCAGTCTCTCAGTGTCTCAGGGTCTCAGTGTGTCAGCGTCTCAGTGTCTCAGTGTCTCAGTGTCTCAGTGTCTCAGGGTCTCAGTGTCTCAGTGCTCAGGTTCTCAGTGTCTCATGTTCTCAGGGTCTCAGGTGGTCTCAGGATCTCAGTGCCTCAGTGACTCAGTGTCTGTGTCCTCAGGGTATCAGGGGTCTGAGTGTCTCAGGGTCTCAGGATTTCAGTGTCTCAGTTTCTCCAGGGTCTCAGTGTCTCCAGGTTCTCAGTGTCTCAGGGTCTCAGGGTTTTCAGGGTCTTAGTCTCTCAATCCCTCTGTCTCTCTGTCTCTCAGAGTCTCTGGGTCTCTGGGGTCTCAGTCTCTCAGTCTCTCCGTGTCTCAGGTTCTCAGTGTCTCTGGTTCTCAGGGTCTCAGTGTCTCAGGATCTCAGTGCCTCAGTGGCTCAGTGTCTGTGTCTCAGGGTATCAGGGTCTGAGTGTCTCAGGGTCTCAGGATTTCAGTGTCTCAGTTTCTCAGGGTCTCAGTGTCTCAGGGTCTCAGTGTCTCAGGGTGTCAGGGTTTCAGGGTCTTAGTCTCTCAATCCCTCTGTCTCTCTGTCTCTCAGGGTCTCTGGGTCTCTGGGTCTCAGTCTCTCAGTCTCTCAGTGTCTCAGTGTTTTCTGTGTCTCAGTGTCCTAAGTGTCTCAGGGTCTCACGGTCTCAGTGTCTCAGTGCCTCAGTGTCTCAGTGTCTCAGGGTCTCAGTGTCTCAGTGTCTCAGTCTCTCAGTCGCTCAGACTCTCAGACTCTCAGTCTCTCAATCTCAACAGGTCTCTCAGTGTATCAGTCTCTCAGTCTCTTAGTGTCTCAGGGTCTCAGAGTCTCAGTGTCTCAGTGTCCTCAGTGTCTCAGTGTCTCAGTCTCTCAGGGTCGTCAGTGTCTCAGTGTCTCAGTCTCTCAGTCTCTCAGTGTCTCAGTGTCTCAGTCTCTCAGTCTCTCAGTCGCTCAGTCTCTCAGTCTCTCAATCTCACAGTCTCTCAGTGTAACAGTCTCTCAGTCTCTTAGTGTCTCAGTGTCTCAGGGTCTCCTGGGTCTCTGGGTCTCAGTCTCTCAGTCTCTCAGTCTCTCAGTCTCTCATTCTCTCAGTCTCTCAGTGTCTCTGGGTCTCAGTCTCTCCGTCTCTCAGTCTCTCAGTGTCTCAGTGTCTGAGGCTCTCAGGGTCTCTGGGTCTCAGGCTCTCAGTCTCTCAGTCTCTCAGGGTCTCAGGGTCTCAGTGTCTCAGTGTCCTCCGGGTCTCAGGGTCTCAGTGTCTGAGGGTCTCAGTTTCTCAGCGTCTCTGTGACTCAGGGTCTCAGTGTATCAGAGTTTCAGGGTCTCAGTGTCTCAGGGTCTCTGGGTCTCAGTGTCTCAGTGTCTCAGTGTCTCAATCTCTCAGTCTCTCAGTCTCTCAGTGCCTCAGGGTCTCAGGGTCTCAGTGTCTCAGGGACTCAGGGTCTCAGTGCCTCAGTCTCTCAGTCTCTCAGTGTCTCAGGTTCTCAGTGTCTCAGGGTCTCAGTGTCTCAGGGTCTCAGGGTCTCAGGGTCTCAGTGCCTCAGGGTCTCAGTGTCTCAAGTTCTCAGGGTCTCAGTCTCTCAGTGTCTCAGTGTCTGAGGCTCTCAGGGTCTCAGGGTCTCAGTGTCTCAGGGTCTCAGGGTCTCAGTGTCTCAGTGTCTGAGGGTCTCAGTTCTCAGTGTCTCTGTGTCTCAGGGTCTCAGAGTATCAGCGTCTCAGTGACTTAGGGTCTCTGGTCTCAGTGTCTCAATCTCTCAGTCTCTCAGTCTCTCCAGTAGACTCAGGGTCTCAGGGTCTCAGTGTCTCAGTCTCTCCAGTGTCTCAGGGTCTCAGTGTCTCAGGGTCTCATGGTCTCAGTGCCCTCAGTCTCTCAGTTTCTCAGTGTCTCAGGGTCTCAGTGTCTCAGGGTCTCAGTGTCTCAGGTTCTCAGGGTCTCAGTCTCTCAGTGTCTTAGTGTCTGAGGCTCTCAGGGTCTCAGGGTCTCATTGTCTCAGGGTCTCAGGGTCTCAGTGGTCTCAGGATCTCAGTGCCTCAGTGACTCAGTGTCTGTGTCTCAGGGTATCAGGGTCTGAGTGTCTCAGGGTCTCAGGATTTCAGGGTCTTAGTCTCTCAATCCCTCTGTCTCTCTGTCTCTCAGAGTCTCTGGGTCTCTGGGTCTCAGTCTCTCAGTCTCTCCGTGTCTCAGGTTTCGCAGTGTCTCAGGTTCTCAGGGTCTCAGTGTCTCAGGATCTCAGTGCCTCAGTGGCTCAGTGTCTGTGTCTCAGGGTATCAGGTCTGAGTGTCTCAGGGTCTCAGGATTTCAGTGTCTCAGTTTCTCAGGGTCTCAGTGTCTCAGGGTCTCAGTGTCTCAGGGTGTCAGGGTTTCAGGGTCTTAGTCTCTCAATCCCTCTGTCTCTCTGTCTCTCAGGGTCTCTGGGTCTCTGGGTCTCAGTCTCTCAGTGTCTCAGTGTTTCTGTGTCTCAGTGTCTAAGTGTCTCAGGGTCTCACGGTCTCAGTGTCTCAGTGCCTCAGTGTCTCAGTGTCTCAGGGTCTCAGTGTCTCAGTGTCTCAGTCTCTCAGCTCGCTCAGACTCTCAGTCTCTCAGTCTCTCAATCTCACACAGTCTCTCAGTGTATCAGTCTCTCAGTCTCTTAGTGTCTCAGGGTCTCAGAGTCTCAGTGTCTCAGTGTCTCAGTGTCCTCAGTGTCTCAGTCTCTCAGGGTCTCAGTGTCTCAGTGTCCAGTCTCTCAGTCTCTCAGTCTCTCAGTGTCTCAGTGTCTCAGTCTCTCAGTCTCTCAGTCGCTCAGTCTCTCAGTCTCCTCAATCTCACAGTCTCTCAGTGTAACAGTCTCTCAGTCTCTTAGTGTCTCAGTGTCTCAGGGTCTCTGGGTCTCTGGGTCTCAGTCTCTCAGTCTCTCAGTCTCTCAGTCTCTCATTCTCTCAGTCTCTCAGTGTCTCTGGGTCTCAGTCTCTCCGTCTCTCAGTCTCTCAGTGTCTCAGTGTCTGAGGCTCTCAGGGTCTCTGGGTCTCAGGCTCTCAGTCTCTCAGTCTCGCAGGGTCTCAGGGTCTCAGTGTCTCAGTGTCTCAGGGTCTCAGGGTCTCAGTGTCTGAGGGTCTCAGTTTCTCAGCGTCTCTGTGACTCAGGGTCTCAGTGTATCAGAGTCTCAGGGTCTCAGTGTCTCAGGGTCTCTGGGTCTCAGTGTCTCAAATCCTCTCAGTCTCTCAGTGCCTCAGGGTCCTCAGGGTCTCAGTGTCTCAGGGACTCAGGGTCTCAGTGCCTCAGTCTCTCAGTCTCTCAGTGTCTCAGGGTCTCAGTGTCTCAGGGTCTCAGTGTCTCAGGGTCTCAGGGTCTCAGGGTCTCAGTGCCTCAGGGTCTCAGTGTCTCAAGTTCTCAGGGTCTCAGTCTCTCAGTGTCTCAGTGTCTGAGGCTCTCAGGGTCTCAGGGTCTCAGGGTCTCAGTGTCTCAGGGTCTCAGGGTCTCAGTGTCTCAGTGTCTGAGGGTCTCAGTTTCTCAGTGTCTCTGTGTCTCAGTGTCTCAGAGTACAGCGTCTCAGTGACTTAGGGTCTCTGGGTCTCAGTGTCTCAATCTCTCAGTCTCTCAGTGACTCAGGGTCTCAGGTCTCAGTGTCTCAGTCTCTCAGTGTCTCAGGGTCTCAGTGTCTCAGGGTCTCAGGGTCTCAGTGCCTCAGTCTCTCAATTTCTCAGTGTCTCAGGGTCTCAGTGTCTGCAGGGTCTCAGTGTCTCAGGTTCTCGAGGGTCTCAGTCTCTCAGTGTCTTAGTGTCTGAGGCTCTCAGGGTCTCAGGGTCTCATGGGGCTCATTGTCTCAGGGTCTCAGGGTCTCAGTGTCTCAGTGTCTGAGGGTCTCAGTTTCTCAGTGTCTCTGTGTCTCAGGGTCTCAGTGTATCAGCGTCTCAGTGACTTAAGTCTCAGTGTCTCAGGGTCTCAGTCTCTCAGTCTCTCAGTGCCTCAGGGTCTCAGGGTCTCAGTGTCTCAGTCTCTCAGTGTCTCAAGGGTCTCAGTGTCTCAGGGTCTCAGGGTCTCAGTTCAGTGCCTCAGGGTCTCAGTGTCTTAGTGTCACAGGGACTCAGTTTCTCAGTGTCTCAGTGTCTCAGTGTCTCTGGGTCTCTGGGTTTCTGAGTCTCAGTGTCTCAGTCTCTCAATCTCTCAGACTCTCAGTCTCTCAGACTCTCAGTGTCTCAGTGTCACAGTGTGTCAGGGCCTCAGGGTCTCAGTGTCTCAGTCTCTCAGTGTCTCAGGATCTCAGGGTCTCAGTGTCTCAGTGTCTCAGTCTCTCAGTCTCTCAGTGTCTCAGTCTCTCCGTCTCCCTGTGCCTTAGTCTCTCTGTCTCTCAGTCTCTCAGTGTCTCAGGGTCTCAGTGTGTCAGCGTCTCAGTGTCTCAGTGTCTCAGTGTCTCAGTGTCTCAGGGTCTCAGTGTCTCAGTGCCTCAGGTTCTCAGTGTCTCATGTTCTCAGGGTCTCAGTGTCTCAGGATCTCAGTGCCTCAGTGACTCAGTGTCTGTGTCTCAGGGTATCAGGGTCTGAGTGTCTCAGGGTCTCAGGATTTCAGTGTCTCAGTTTCTCAGGGTCTCAGTGTCTCAGGTTCTCAGTGTCTCAGGGTCTCAGGGTTTCAGGGTCTTAGTCTCTCAATCCCTCTGTCTCTCTGTCTCTCAGAGTCTCTGGGTCTCTGGGTCTCAGTCTCTCAGTCTCTCCGTGTCTCAGGTTCTCAGTGTCTCTGGTTCTCAGGGTCTCAGTGTCTCAGGATCTCAGTGCCTCAGTGGCTCAGTGTCTGTGTCTCAGGGTATCAGGGTCTGAGTGTCTCAGGGTCTCAGGATTTCAGTGTCTCAGTTTCTCAGGGTCTCAGTGTCTCAGGGTCTCAGTGTCTCAGGGTGTCAGGGTTTCAGGGTCTTAGTCTCTCAATCCCTCTGTCTCTCTGTCTCTCAGGGTCTCTGGGTCTCTGGGTCTCAGTCTCTCAGTCTCTCAGTGTCTCAGTGTTTCTGTGTCTCAGTGTCTAAGTGTCTCAGGGTCTCACGGTCTCAGTGTCTCAGTGCCTCAGTGTCTCAGTGTCTCAGGGTCTCAGTGTCTCAGTGTCTCAGTCTCTCAGTCGCTCAGACTCTCAGACTCTCAGTCTCTCAATCTCACAGTCTCTCAGTGTATCAGTCTCTCAGTCTCTTAGTGTCTCAGGGTCTCAGAGTCTCAGTGTCTCAGTGTCTCAGTGTCTCAGTGTCTCAGTGTCTCAGTCTCTCAGGGTCTCAGTGTCTCAGTGTCTCAGTCTCTCAGTCTCTCAGTGTCTCAGTGTCTCAGTCTCTCAGTCTCTCAGTCGCTCAGTCTCTCAGTCTCTCAATCTCACAGTCTCTCAGTGTAACAGTCTCTCAGTCTCTTAGTGTCTCAGTGTCTCAGGGTCTCTGGGTCTCTGGGTCTCAGTCTCTCAGTCTCTCAGTCTCTCAGTCTCTCATTCTCTCAGTCTCTCAGTGTCTCTGGGTCTCAGTCTCTCCGTCTCTCAGTCTCTCAGTGTCTCAGTGTCTGAGGCTCTCAGGGTCTCTGGGTCTCAGGCTCTCAGTCTCTCAGTCTCTCAGGGTCTCAGGGTCTCAGTGTCTCAGTGTCTCAGGGTCTCAGGGTCTCAGTGTCTGAGGGTCTCAGTTTCTCAGCGTCTCTGTGACTCAGGGTCTCAGTGTATCAGAGTTTCAGGGTCTCAGTGTCTCAGGGTCTCTGGGTCTCAGTGTCTCAGTGTCTCAGTGTCTCAATCTCTCAGTCTCTCAGTCTCTCAGTGCCTCAGGGTCTCAGGGTCTCAGTGTCTCAGGGACTCAGGGTCTCAGTGCCTCAGTCTCTCAGTCTCTCAGTGTCTCAGGTTCTCAGTGTCTCAGGGTCTCAGTGTCTCAGGGTCTCAGGGTCTCAGGGTCTCAGTGCCTCAGGGTCTCAGTGTCTCAAGTTCTCAGGGTCTCAGTCTCTCAGTGTCTCAGTGTCTGAGGCTCTCAGGGTCTCAGGGTCTCAGTGTCTCAGGGTCTCAGGGTCTCAGTGTCTCAGTGTCTGAGGGTCTCAGTTTCTCAGTGTCTCTGTGTCTCAGGGTCTCAGAGTATCAGCGTCTCAGTGACTTAGGGTCTCTGGGTCTCAGTGTCTCAATCTCTCAGTCTCTCAGTCTCTCAGTGACTCAGGGTCTCAGGGTCTCAGTGTCTCAGTCTCTCAGTGTCTCAGGGTCTCAGTGTCTCAGGGTCTCATGGTCTCAGTGCCTCAGTCTCTCAGTTTCTCAGTGTCTCAGGGTCTCAGTGTCTCAGGGTCTCAGTGTCTCAGGTTCTCAGGGTCTCAGTCTCTCAGTGTCTTAGTGTCTGAGGCTCTCAGGGTCTCAGGGTCTCATTGTCTCAGGGTCTCAGGGTCTCAGTGTCTCAGTGTCTGAGGGTCTCAGTTTCTCAGTGTCTCTGTGTCTCAGGGTCTCAGTGTATCAGCGTCTCAGTGACTTAAGGTCTCAGTGTCTCAGGGTCTCTGGGTCTCAGTGTCTCAATCTCTCAGTCTCTCAGTGCCTCAGGGTCTCAGGGTCTCAGTGTCTCAGTCTCTCAGTGTCTCAGGGTCTCAGTGTCTCAGGGTCTCAGGGTCTCAGTGCCTCAGTCTCTCAGTCTCTCAGTGTCTCAGTGTCTCAGGGTCTCAGTGTCTCAGGGTCTCAGTGTCTCAGGGTCCTAGTGGCTCAGTGCCTCAGGGTCTCAGTATCTCAGGTTCTCAGGGTCTCAGTGTCTCAGTGTCTCAGTGTCTGTGTCTCAGGGTCTCAGCATCTGAGGGTCTCAGGGTCTCAGGGTTTCAGTGTCTCAGTGTCACAGGGTCTCAGGGTCTCAGTGTCTCAGGGTCTCAGGGTCTCAGTCTCTCAGTCTCCCAGTGTCTCAGTCTCACAGTCTCTCAGTCTCTCATTGTCTTAGGGTGGCAGTATCTCTTTGTCTCAGGGTCTCAGGGTCTCAGTGTCTCTGTGTCTCAGTGTCTCAGTGTCTCAGAGTCTCAGTCTCTCAGTGTCTCAGTCTCTCAGTCTTTCAGTGTCTCAGTGTCTCAGTCTCTCACTCTTTCAGTGTCTCAGTGTCTCAGTTCCTCAGGGTCTCAGTGTCTCAGTGTCTCAGGGTCACAGTCTCTCAGGGTCTCAGGGTCACAGGGTCTCTGGGTCTCAGATTCTCAGTCTCTCAGTCACTCAGTTTCTCAGGGTCTCAGTGTCTCAGTGTCTCAGGGTCTCAGGGTCTCAGTTTCTCAGTGACTCGGGGTCTCAGTGTCTCAGGGTCTCAGTGTCTCAGGGTTTTAGGGTCTTAGTCTCTCAGTCCCTCAGTCTCTCTGTCTCTCAGGGTCTCTGGGTCTCAGTCTCTCTGTCTCTCAGTGTCTCAGTGTTTCTGTGTCTCAGTGTCTCAGGGTCTCAGGGTCTCTGGGTTTCAGATTCTCAGTCTCTCAGTCGCTCAGACTCTCAGTCTCTCAATCTCACAGTCTCTCAGTCTCTCAGTCTCTCAGTCTCTCAGTGTCTCAGGGTCTCAGTGTCTCAGTCTCTCAGTGTCTCAGGGTCTCAGTGTCTCAGTCTCTCAGTGTCTCAGGGTCTCAGTGTCTCAGTGTCTCAGTACCTCAGTGTCTCAGTGTCTCAGGGTCTCAGTGTCTCAGTCTCTCAGGGTCTCAGTGTCTCAGAGTCTCAGTCTCTCAGTGTCTCAGTCTCTCAGTCTTTCAGTGTCTCAGTGTCTCAGTGTCTCAGTCTCTCAGTCTTTCAGTGTCTCAGTGTATCAGTCTCTCAGTGTCTCAAGGTCTCAGTGTCTCAGTGTCTCAGTACCTCAGTGTCTCAGTGTCTCAGGGTCTCAGTGTCTCAGTCTCTCAGGGTCTCAGTGTCTCAGTGTCTCAGTCTCTCAGTCTCTCAGTCTCTTAGTGTCTCAGGGTTTCAGATTCTCAGTGTCTCAGTGTCTCAGGGTCTCAGTGTCTCAGCGTCTCAGGGTCTCAGTGTCACAGGGTCTCAGGGTCTTAGTCTCTAAGTCACTCAGTCTCTCAGTCTCTCAGTCTCTCAGTCTCTCAGTCTCTCAGTCTCTCATTCTCTCAGTGTCTCTCGGTCTCAGTCTCTCCGTCTCTCAGTCTCTCAGTGTCTCAGTATCTGAGACTCTTAGGGTCTCTGGGTCTCAGGCTCTCAGTCTCTCAGTCTCTCAGTCTGTCATTGTCTCAGGGTCTCAGTGTCTCGGTGTCCCAGTGTCTCAGTGTCTCAGGGACTCTGGGTCTCAGGGTATCAGTGTCTCTGGATCTCTGTGTCTCTGTGTCTTTGGGTCTCAGCGTCTCAGTTTCTCAGTGTCTCAGGGTCTCAGTGTCTTAGTGTCACAGGGTTTCAGGGTCTTAGTCTCTCAATCCCTCTGTCTCTCTGTCTCTCAGAGTCTCTGGGTCTCTGGGTCTCAGTCTCTCAGTCTCTCCGTGTCTCAGTGTTTCTGTGTCTCAGTGTCTTAGTGTCTCAGGGTCTCAGGGTCTCAGTGTCTCAGTGCCTCAGTCTCTCAGTGTCTCAGTGTCTCAGTCTCTCAGGGTCTCAGTGTCTCAGTGTCTCAGTCTCTCAGTCTCTCAGTCTCTCAGTCGCTCAGTCTCTCAGTCTCTCAATCTCACAGTCTCTCAGTGTAACAGTCTCTTAGTGTCTCAGTGTCTCAGGGTCTCTGGGTCTCTGGGTCTCTGGGTCTCAGTCTCTCAGTCTCTCATTCTCTCAGTCTCTCAGTGTCTCTGGGTCTCAGTCTCTCCGTCTCTCAGTCTCTCATTGTCTCAGTGTCTGAGGCTCTCAGGGTCTCTGGGTGTCAGGCTCTCAGTCTCTCAGTCTCTCAGGGTCTCAGGGTCTCAGTGTCTCAGTATCTCAGGGTCTCAGTGTCTGAGGGTCTCAGTTTTTCAGTGTCTCTGTGACTCAGGGTCTCAGTGTATCAGAGTCTCAGGGTCTCAGTGCCTCAGGGTCTCAGGGTCTCAGTGTCTTAGTCTCTCAGTGTCTCAGAGTCTCAGGTTCTCAGTGTCTCAGGGTCTCAGGGTCTCAGTGCCTCAGTCTCTCAGTCTCTCAGTGTCTCAGGGTCTCAGTGTCTCAGGGTCTCAGTGTCTCAGGGTCTGAGGGTCTCAGTCTCTCAGTGTCTCAGTGTCTGAGGCTCTCAGTGTCTCAGGGTCTCAGGGTCTCAGTGTTTCAGGGTCTCAGAGTCTCAGTGTCTCAGTGTCTGAGGGTCTCAGTTTCTCAGTGTCTCTGTGTCTCAGGGTCTCAGTGTATCAGCGTCTCAGTGACTTAGGGTCTCAGTGTCTCAGTGTCTCAGTGTCTCAGTGTCTCTGGGTCTCAGTCTCTCCGTCTCTCAGACTCTCAGTGTCTCAGTGTCTGAGGCTCTCAGAGTCTCTGGGTCTCAGGCTCTCAGTCTCTCAGTCTCTCAGTCTCTCAGTCTCTCAGTCTGTCATTGTCTCAGGGTCTCAGTGTCCCAGCGTCTCAGTGTCTCAGGGACTCTGGGTCTCAGGGTATCAGTGTCTCTGGATCTCTGTGTCTCTGTGTCTTTGGGTCTCAGCGTCTCAGTTTCTCAGTGTCTCAGGGTCTCAGTGTCTTAGTGTCACAGGGTCTCAGTTTCTCAGTGTCTCAGTGTCTCAGGGTCTCTGGGTCTCTGGGTTTCTGAGTCTCAGTGTCTCAGTCTCTCAATCTCTCAGACTCTCAGTCTCTCAGACTCTCAGTGTCTCAGTGTGTCAGGGCCTAAGGGTCTCAGTGTCTCAGTGTCTCAGTGTCTCAGTCTCTCAGTGTCTCAGGATCTCAGGGTCTCAGGGTCCCAGTGTCTCAGTGTCTCAGGGTCTCAGTGTCTCAGTGTCTCAGTCTCTCAGTCTCTCAGTGTCTCAGTCTCTCCGTCTCCCTGTGCCTTAGTCTCTCTGTCTCTCTGTCTCTCAGTCTCTCAGTGTCTCAGGGTCTCAGTGTGTCAGGGTCTCAGTGTCTCAGTGTCTCAGGGTCTCAGTGTCTCAGTGCCTCAGGTTCTCAGTGTCTCAGGTTCTCAGGGTCTCAGTGTCTCAGGTTCTCAGTGCCTCAGTGGCTCAGTGTCTGTGTCTCAGGGTATCAGGGTCTGAGTGTCTCAGGGTCTCAGGATTTCAGTGTCTCAGTTTCTCAGGGTCTCAGTGTCTCAGGGTCTCAGTGTCTCAGGGTCTCAGGGTTTCAGGGTCTTAGTCTCTCAATCCCTCTGTCTCTCAGGGTCTCTGGGTCTCAGTCTCTCAGTCTCTCAGTGTCTCAGTGTTTCTGTGTCTCAGTGTCTAAGTGTCTCAGGTTCTCAGGGTCTCAGTGTCTCAGTGCCTCAGTGTCTCAGTGTCTCAGGGTCTCAGTGTCTCAGTGTCTCAGTCTCTCAGTCGCTCAGACTCTCAGTCTCTCAGTCTCTCAATCTCACAGTCTCTCAGTGTATCAGTCTCTCAGTCTCTCAGTCTCTTAGTGTCTCAGGGTCTCAGAGTCTCAGTGTCTCAGTGTCTCAGTGTCTCAGTGTCTCAGTGTCTCAGTCTCTCAGGGTCTCAGTGTCTCAGTCTCTCAATCTCACAGTCTCTCAGTGTAACAGTCTCTCAGTCTCTTAGTGTCTCAGTGTCTCAGGGTCTCTGGGTCTCTGGGTCTCAGTCTCTCAGTCTCTCATTCTCTCAGTCTCTCAGTGTCTCTGGTCTCAGTCTCTCCGTCTCCCAGTCTCTCAGTGTCTCAGTGTCTGAGGCTCTCAGGGTCTCTGGGTGTCAGGCTCTCAGTCTCTCAGTGCCTCAGGGTCTCAGGGTCTCAGTGTCTCAGTCTCTCAGTGTCTCAGGGTCTCAGGGTCTCAGTGTCTCAGGGTCTCAGGGTCTCAGTGCCTCAGTCTCTCAGTCTCTCAGTCTCTCAGTGTCTCAGGGTCTCAGTGTCTCAGGGTCTCAGTGTCTCAGGGTCTCAGGGTCTCAGTGGCTCAGTGCCTCAGGGTCTCAGTGTCTCAGGTTCTCTGGGTCTCAGTCTCTCAGTGTCTCAGTGTCTGAGGCTCTCAGGGTCTCAGGGTCTTAGTGTTTCAGGGTCTCAGGGTCTCAGTGTCTCAGTGTCTGAGGGTCTCAGTTTCTCAGTGTCTCTGTGTCTCAGGGTCTCAGTGTATCAGCGTCTCAGTGACTTAGGGTCTCAGTGTCTCAGGGTCTCTGGGTCTCAGTGTCTCAATCTCTCAGTCTCTCAGTCTCTCAGTGCCTCAGGGTCTCAGTGTCTCAGTCTCTCAGTGTCTCAGGGTCTCAGTGTCTCAGGGTCTCAGGGTCTCAGTGCCTCAGTCTCTCAGTCTCTCAGTGTCTCAGTGTCTCAGGGTCTCAGTGTCTCAGGGTCTCAGTGTCTCAGGGTCTCAGTGGCTCAGTGCCTCAGGGTCTCAGTGTCTCAGGTTCTCAGTGTCTCAGTGTCTCAGTGTCTGTGTCTCAGGGTCTCAGGGTCTGAGGGTCTGAGGGTCTGAGGGTCTCAGGGTTTCAGTGTCTCAGTGTCTCAGTGTCACAGGGTCTCAGGGTCTCAGGGTCTCAGTGTCTCAGGGTCTCAGGGTCTCAGTCTCTCAGTCTCCCAGTGTCTCAGTCTCACAGTCTCTCAGTCTCTCATTGTCTTAGGGTCGCAGTATCTCTTTGTCTCAGGGTCTCAGTGTCTCTGTGTCTCAGTGTCTCAGTGTCTCAGAGTCTCAGAGTCTCAGTCTCTCAGTCTCTCAGTGTCTCAGTCTCTCAGTCTTTCAGTGTCTCAGTGCCTCAGTCTCTCAGTCTTTCAGTGTCTGAGTGTCTCAGTGTCTCAGGGTCTCAGTGTCTCAGTGTCTCAGGGTCTCAGTCTCTCAGTCTCTCAGGGTCTCAGGGTCACAGGGTCTCTGGGTCTCAGATTCTCAGTCTCTCAGTCTCTCAGTCTCTCAGTTTCTCAGGGTCTCAGTGTCTCAGTGTCTCAGGGTCTCAGGGTCTCAGTTTCTCAGTGAGTCGGGGTCTCAGTGTCTTAGGGTCTCAGTGTCTCAGGGTTTCAGGGTCTTAGTCTCTCAGTCCCTCAGTCTCTCTGTCTCTCAGGGTCTCTGGTTCTCAGTCTCTCTGTCTCTCAGTGTTTCTCTGTCTCAGTGTCTCAGGGCCTCTGGGTCTCAGATTCTCAGTCTCTCAGTCGCTCAGACTCTCAGTCTCTCAGTCTCTCAATCTCACAGTCTCTCAGTCTCTCAGTCTCTCAGTGTCTCAGGGTCTCAGTGTCTCAGTCTCTCAGTGTCTCAGTGTCTCAGGGTCTCAGTGTCTCAGTCTCTCAGTGTCTCAGGGTCTCAGTGTCACAGTGTCTCAGTACCTCAGTGTCTCAGTGTCTCAGGGTCTCAGTGTCTCAGTCTCTCAGGGTCTCTGTGTCTCAGTGTCTCAGTCTCTCAGTCGCTCAGTCTCTCAGTCTCTCAATCTCACAGTCTCTCTGTTTATCAGTCTCTCAGTCTCTTAGTGTCTCAGGGTCTCAGATTCTCAGTGTCTCAGTGTCTCAGGGTCTCAGGGTCTCAGTGTCTCAGCGTCTCAGGGTCTCAGTGTCATAGGGTCTCAGGGTCTTAGTCTCTAAGTCACTCAGTCTCTCAGTCTCTCAGTCACTCAGTCTCTCAGTCTCTCATTCTCTCAGTCTCTCAGTGTCTCTGGGTCTCAGTCTCTCCGTCTCTCAGTCTCTCAGTATCTCAGTGTCTGAGGCTCTCAGGGTCTCTGGGTCTCAGGCTCTCAGTCTCTCAGTCGCTCAGTCTGTCATTGTCTCAGGGTCTCAGTGTCTCGGTGTCCCAGTGTCTCAGTGTCTCAGGGACTCTGGGTCTCAGGGTATCAGTGTCTCTGGATCTCTGTGTCTCTGTGTCTTTGGGTCTCAGCGTCTCAGTTTCTCAGTGTCTCAGGGTCTCAGTGTCTTAGTGTCACAGGGTCACAGTTTCTCAGTGTCTCAGTGTCTCAGGGTCTCTGGGTCTCTGGGTTTCTGAGTCTCAGTGTCTCAGTCTCTCAATCTCTCAGACTCTCAGTGTCTCAGTCTCTCAGTGTCTCAGGATCTCAGGGTCTCAGGGTCTCATTGTCTCAGTGTCTCAGGGTCTCAGTGTCTCAGTGTCTCAGTCTCTCAGTCTCTCAGTGTCTCAGTGTCTCAGTGTCTCAGTCTCTCAGTCTCTCAGTGTCTCAGTGTCTCAGTCTCTCAGTCTCTCAGTCGCTCAGTCTCTCAGTCTCTCAATCTCACAGTCTCTCAGTGTAACAGTCTCTCAGTCTCTTAGTGTCTCAGTGTCTCAGGGTCTCTGGGTCTCTGGGTCTCAGTCTCTCAGTCTCTCAGTCTCTCAGTCTCTCATTCTCTCAGTCTCTCAGTGTCTCTGTGTCTCAGTCTCTCCGTCTCTCAGTCTCTCAGTGTCTCAGTGTCTGAGGCTCTCAGGGTCTCTGGGTCTCAGGCTCTCAGTCTCTCAGTCTCTCAGGGTCTCAGGGTCTCAGTGTCTCAGTGTCTCAGGGTCTCAGGGTCTCAGTGTCTGAGGGTCTCAGTTTCTCAGCGTCTCTGTGACTCAGGGTCTCAGTGTATCAGAGTCTCAGGGTCTCAGTGTCTCAGGGTCTCTGGGTCTCAGTGTCTCAATCTCTCAGTCTCTCAGTCTCTCAGTGCCTCAGGGTCTCAGGGTCTCAGTGTTTCAGGGACTCAGGGTCTCAGTGCCTCAGTCTCTCAGTCTCTCAGTGTCTCAGGGTCTCAGTGTCTCAGGGTCTCAGTGTCTCAGGGTCTCAGGGTCTCAGGGTCTCAGTGCCTCAGGGTCTCAGTGTCTCAAGTTCTCAGGGTCTCAGTCTCTCAGTGTCTCAGTGTCTGAGGCTCTCAGGGTCTCAGGGTCTCAGTGTCTCAGGGTCTCAGGGTCTCAGTGTCTCAGTGTCTCAGTGTCTGAGGGTCTCAGTTTCTCAGTGTCTCTGTGTCTCAGGGTCTCAGTGTATCAGCGTCTCAGTGACTTAGGGTCTCTGGGTCTCAGTGTCTCAATCTCTCAGTCTCTCAGTCTCTCAGTGCCTCAGGGTCTCAGGGTCTCAGTGTCTCAGTCTCTCAGTGTCTCAGGGTCTCAGTGTCTCAGGGTCTCAGGGTCTCAGTGCCTCAGTCTCTCAGTCTCTCAGTTTCTCAGTGTCTCAGGGTCTCAGTGTCTCAGGGTCTCAGTGTCTCAGGTTCTCAGGGTCTCAGTCTCTCAGTGTCTTAGTGTCTGAGGCTCTCAGGGTCTCAGGGTCTCAGGGTCTCATTGTCTCAGGGTCTCAGGGTCTCAGTGTCTCAGTGTCTGAGGGTCTCAGTTTCTCAGTGTCTCTGTGTCTCAGGGTCTCAGTGTATCAGCGTCTCAGTGACTTAAGGTCTCAGTGTCTCAGGGTCTCTGGGTCTCAGTGTCTCAATCTCTCAGTCTCTCAGTGCCTCAGGGTCTCAGGATCTCAGTGTCTCAGTCTCTCAGTGTCTCAGGGTCTCAGTGTCTCAGGGTCTCAGGGTCTCAGTGCCTCAGTCTCTCAGTCTCTCAGTGTCTCAGTGTCTCAGGGTCTCAGTGTCTCAGGGTCTCAGTGTCTCAGGGTCCTAGTGGTTCAGTGCCTCAGGGTCTCAGTATCTCAGGTTCTCAGGGTCTCAGTGTCTCAGTGTCTCAGTGTCTGTGTCTCAGGGTCTGAGGGTCTCAGGGTCTCAGGGTCTCAGGGTTTCAGTGTCTCAGTGTCACAGGGTCTCAGGGTCTCAGTGTCTCAGGGTCTCAGTCTCTCAGTCTCCCAGTGTCTCAGTCTCACAGTCTCTCAGTCTCTCATTGTCTTAGGGTGGCAGTATCTCTTTGTCTCAGGGTCTCAGGGTCTCAGTGTCTCTGTGTCTCAGTGTCTCAGTGTCTCAGAGTCTCAGTCTCTCAGTGTCTCAGTCTCTCAGTCTTTCAGTGTCTCAGTGTCTCAGTCTCTCACTCTTTCAGTGTCTCAGTGTCTCAGTGTCTCAGTTCCTCAGGGTCTCAGTGTCTCAGTGTCTCAGGGTCACAGTCTCTCAGGGTCTCAGGGTCACAGGGTCTCTGGGTCTCAGATTCTCAGTCTCTCAGTCTCTCAGTTTCTCAGGGTCTCAGTGTCTCAGTGTCTCAGGGTCTCAGTTTCTCAGTGACTCGGGGTCTCAGTGTCTCAGGGTCTCAGTGTCTCAGGGTTTTAGGGTCTTAGTCTCTCAGTCCCTCAGTCTCTCTGTCTCTCAGGGTCTCTGGGTCTCAGTCTCTCTGTCTCTCAGTGTCTCAGTGTTTCTGTGTCTCAGTGTCTCAGGGTCTCAGGGTCTCTGGGTCTCAGATTCTCAGTCTCTCAGTCGCTCAGACTCTCAGTCTCTCAGTCTCTCAATCTCACAGTCTCTCAGTCTCTCAGTCTCTCAGTCTCTCAGTGTCTCAGGGTCTCAGTGTCTCAGTCTCTCAGTGTCTCAGTGTCTCAGGGTCTCAGTGTCTCAGTCTCTCAGTGTCTCAGGGTCTCAGTGTCTCAGTGTCTCAGTACCTCAGTGTCTCAGTGTCTCAGGGTCTCAGTGTCTCAGTCTCTCAGGGTCTCAGTGTCTCAGAGTCTCAGTCTCTCAGTGTCTCAGTCTCTCAGTCTTTCAGTGTCTCAGTGTCTCAGTGTCTCAGTCTCTCAGTCTTTCAGTGTCTCAGTGTCTCAGTCTCTCAGTGTCTCAAGGTCTCAGTGTCTCAGTGTCTCAGTACCTCAGTGTCTCAGTGTCTCAGGGTCTCAGTGTCTCAGTCTCTCAGGGTCTCAGTGTCTCAGTGTCTCAGTCTCTCAGTCTCTCAGTCTCTCAGTCTCTTAGTGTCTGAGGCTCTCAGGGTCTCTGGGTCTCAGGCTCTCAGTCTCTCAGTCTCTCAGGGTCTCAGGGTCTCAGTGTCTCAGTGTCTCAGGGTCTCAGGGTCTCAGTGTCTGAGGGTCTCAGTTTCTCAGCGTCTCTGTGACTCAGGGTCTCAGTGTATCAGAGTCTCAGGGTCTCAGTGTCTCAGGGTCTCTGGGTCTCAGTGTCTCAATCTCTCAGTCTCTCAGTCTCTCAGTGCCTCAGGGTCTCAGGGTCTCAGTGTCTCAGGGACTCAGGGTCTCAGTGCCTCAGTCTCTCAGTCTCTCAGTGTCTCAGGGTCTCAGTGTCTCAGGGTCTCAGTGTCTCAGGGTCTCAGAGTCTCAGGGTCTCAGTGCTTCAGGGTCTCAGTGTCTCAAGTTCTCAGGGTCTCAGTCTCTCAGTGTCTCAGTGTCTGAGGCTCTCAGGGTCTCAGGGTCTCAGGGTCTCAGTGTCTCAGGGTCTCAGGGTCTCAGTGTCTCAGTGTCTGAGGGTCTCAGTTTCTCAGTGTCTCTGTGTCTCAGGGTCTCAGTGTATCAGCGTCTTAGTGACTTAGGGTCTCTGGGTCTCAGTGTCTCAATCTCTCAGTCTCTCAGTCTCTCAGTGCCTCAGGGTCTCAGGGTCTCAGTGTCTCAGTCTCTCAGTGTCTCAGGGTCTCAGTGTCTCAGGGTCTCAGGGTCTCAGTGCCTCAGTCTCTCAGTCTCTCAGTTTCTCAGTGTCTCAGGGTCTCAGTGTCTCAGGGTCTCAGTGTCTCAGGTTCTCAGGGTCTCAGTCTCTCAGTGTCTTAGTGTCTGAGGCTCTCAGGGTCTCAGTGTCTCAGGTTCTCAGTGTCTCAGTGTCTCAGTGTCTGTGTCTCAGGGTCTCAGGGTCTGAGGGTCTGAGGGTCTGAGGGTCTCAGGGTTTCAGTGTCTCAGTGTCTCAGTGTCACAGGGTCTCAGGGTCTCAGGGTCTCAGTGTCTCAGGGTCTCAGGGTCTCAGTCTCTCAGTCTCCCAGTGTCTCAGTCTCACAGTCTCTCAGTCTCTCATTGTCTTAGGGTCGCAGTATCTCTTTGTCTCAGGGTCTCAGTGTCTCTGTGTCTCAGTGTCTCAGTGTCTCAGAGTCTCAGAGTCTCAGTCTCTCAGTCTCTCAGTGTCTCAGTCTCTCAGTCTTTCAGTGTCTCAGTGCCTCAGTCTCTCAGTCTTTCAGTGTCTGAGTGTCTCAGTGTCTCAGGGTCTCAGTGTCTCAGTGTCTCAGGGTCTCAGTCTCTCAGTCTCTCAGGGTCTCAGGGTCACAGGGTCTCTGGGTCTCAGATTCTCAGTCTCTCAGTCTCTCAGTCTCTCAGTTTCTCAGGGTCTCAGTGTCTCAGTGTCTCAGGGTCTCAGGGTCTCAGTTTCTCAGTGAGTCGGGGTCTCAGTGTCTTAGGGTCTCAGTGTCTCAGGGTTTCAGGGTCTTAGTCTCTCAGTCCCTCAGTCTCTCAGGGTCTCTGGTTCTCAGTCTCTCTGTCTCTCAGTGTTTCTCTGTCTCAGTGTCTCAGGGCCTCTGGGTCTCAGATTCTCAGTCTCTCAGTCGCTCAGACTCTCAGTCTCTCAGTCTCTCAATCTCACAGTCTCTCAGTCTCTCAGTCTCTCAGTGTCTCAGGGTCTCAGTGTCTCAGTCTCTCAGTGTCTCAGTGTCTCAGGGTCTCAGTGTCTCAGTCTCTCAGTGTCTCAGGGTCTCAGTGTCACAGTGTCTCAGTACCTCAGTGTCTCAGGGTCTCAGTGTCTCAGTCTCTCAGGGTCTCTGTGTCTCAGTGTCTCAGTCTCTCAGTCGCTCAGTCTCTCAGTCTCTCAATCTCACAGTCTCTCTGTTTATCAGTCTCTCAGTCTCTTAGTGTCTCAGGGTCTCAGATTCTCAGTGTCTCAGTGTCTCAGGGTCTCAGGGTCTCAGTGTCTCAGCGTCTCAGGGTCTCAGTGTCATAGGGTCTCAGGGTCTTAGTCTCTAAGTCACTCAGTCTCTCAGTCTCTCAGTCACTCAGTCTCTCAGTCTCTCATTCTCTCAGTCTCTCAGTGTCTCTGGGTCTCAGTCTCTCCGTCTCTCAGTCTCTCAGTATCTCAGTGTCTGAGGCTCTCAGGGTCTCTGGGTCTCAGGCTCTCAGTCTCTCAGTCGCTCAGTCTGTCATTGTCTCAGGGTCTCAGTGTCTCGGTGTCCCAGTGTCTCAGTGTCTCAGGGACTCTGGGTCTCAGGGTATCAGTGTCTCTGGATCTCTGTGTCTCTGTGTCTTTGGGTCTCAGCGTCTCAGTTTCTCAGTGTCTCAGGGTCTCAGTGTCTTAGTGTCACAGGGTCACAGTTTCTCAGTGTCTCAGTGTCTCAGGGTCTCTGGGTCTCTGGGTTTCTGAGTCTCAGTGTCTCAGTCTCTCAATCTCTCAGACTCTCAGTGTCTCAGTCTCTCAGTGTCTCAGGATCTCAGGGTCTCAGGGTCTCATTGTCTCAGTGTCTCAGGGTCTCAGTGTCTCAGTGTCTCAGTCTCTCAGTCTCTCAGTGTCTCAGTGTCTCAGTGTCTCAGTCTCTCAGTCTCTCAGTGTCTCAGTGTCTCAGTCTCTCAGTCTCTCAGTCGCTCAGTCTCTCAGTCTCTCAATCTCACAGTCTCTCAGTGTAACAGTCTCTCAGTCTCTTAGTGTCTCAGTGTCTCAGGGTCTCTGGGTCTCTGGGTCTCAGTCTCTCAGTCTCTCAGTCTCTCAGTCCCTCATTCTCTCAGTCTCTCAGTGTCTCTGTGTCTCAGTCTCTCCGTCTCTCAGTCTCTCAGTGTCTCAGTGTCTGAGGCTCTCAGGGTCTCTGGGTCTCAGGCTCTCAGTCTCTCAGTCTCTCAGGGTCTCAGGGTCTCAGTGTCTCAGTGTCTCAGGGTCTCAGGGTCTCAGTGTCTGAGGGTCTCAGTTTCTCAGCGTCTCTGTGACTCAGGGTCTCAGTGTATCAGAGTCTCAGGGTCTCAGTGTCTCAGGGTCTCTGGGTCTCAGTGTCTCAATCTCTCAGTCTCTCAGTCTCTCAGTGCCTCAGGGTCTCAGGGTCTCAGTGTTTCAGGGACTCAGGGTCTCAGTGCCTCAGTCTCTCAGTCTCTCAGTGTCTCAGGGTCTCAGTGTCTCAGGGTCTCAGTGTCTCAGGGTCTCAGGGTCTCAGGGTCTCAGTGCCTCAGGGTCTCAGTGTCTCAAGTTCTCAGGGTCTCAGTCTCTCAGTGTCTCAGTGTCTGAGGCTCTCAGGGTCTCAGGGTCTCAGTGTCTCAGGGTCTCAGGGTCTCAGTGTCTCAGTGTCTGAGGGTCTCAGTTTCTCAGTGTCTCTGTGTCTCAGGGTCTCAGTGTATCAGCGTCTCAGTGACTTAGGGTCTCTGGGTCTCAGTGTCTCAATCTCTCAGTCTCTCAGTCTCTCAGTGCCTCAGGGTCTCAGGGTCTCAGTGTCTCAGTCTCTCAGTGTCTCAGGGTCTCAGTGTCTCAGGGTCTCAGGGTCTCAGTGCCTCAGTCTCTCAGTCTCTCAGTTTCTCAGTGTCTCAGGGTCTCAGTGTCTCAGGGTCTCAGTGTCTCAGGTTCTCAGGGTCTCAGTCTCTCAGTGTCTTAGTGTCTGAGGCTCTCAGGGTCTCAGGGTCTCAGGGTCTCATTGTCTCAGGGTCTCAGGGTCTCAGTGTCTCAGTGTCTGAGGGTCTCAGTTTCTCAGTGTCTCTGTGTCTCAGGGTCTCAGTGTATCAGCGTCTCAGTGACTTAAGGTCTCAGTGTCTCAGGGTCTCTGGGTCTCAGTGTCTCAATCTCTCAGTCTCTCAGTCTCTCAGTGCCTCAGGGTCTCAGGGTCTCAGTGTCTCAGTCTCTCAGTGTCTCAGGGTCTCAGTGTCTCAGGGTCTCAGGGTCTCAGTGCCTCAGTCTCTCAGTCTCTCAGTGTCTCAGTATCTCAGGGTCTCAGTGTCTCAGGGTCTCAGTGTCTCAGGGTCCTAGTGGCTCAGTGCCTCAGGGTCTCAGTATCTCAGGTTCTCAGGGTCTCAGTGTCTCAGTGTCTGTGTCTCAGGGTCTGAGGGTCTCAGGGTCTCAGGGTCTCAGGGTTTCAGTGTCTCAGTGTCACAGGGTCTCAGGGTCTCAGTGTCTCAGGGTCTCAGTCTCTCAGTCTCCCAGTGTCTCAGTCTCACAGTCTCTCAGTCTCTCATTGTCTTAGGGTGGCAGTATCTCTTTGTCTCAGGGTCTCAGGGTCTCAGTGTCTCTGTGTCTCAGTGTCTCAGTGTCTCAGAGTCTCAGTCTCTCAGTGTCTCAGTCTCTCAGTCTTTCAGTGTCTCAGTGTCTCAGTCTCTCACTCTTTCAGTGTCTCAGTGTCTCAGTGTCTCAGTTCCTCAGGGTCTCAGTGTCTCAGTGTCTCAGGGTCACAGTCTCTCAGGGTCTCAGGGTCACAGGGTCTCTGGGTCTCAGATTCTCAGTCTCTCAGTCTCTCAGTTTCTCAGGGTCTCAGTGTCTCAGTGTCTCAGGGTCTCAGTTTCTCAGTGACTCGGGGTCTCAGTGTCTCAGGGTCTCAGTGTCTCAGGGTTTTAGGGTCTTAGTCTCTCAGTCCCTCAGTCTCTCTGTCTCTCAGGGTCTCTGGGTCTCAGTCTCTCTGTCTCTCAGTGTCTCAGTGTTTCTGTGTCTCAGTGTCTCAGGGTCTCAGGGTCTCTGGGTCTCAGATTCTCAGTCTCTCAGTCGCTCAGACTCTCAGTCTCTCAGTCTCTCAATCTCACAGTCTCTCAGTCTCTCAGTCTCTCAGTCTCTCAGTGTCTCAGGGTCTCAGTGTCTCAGTCTCTCAGTGTCTCAGTGTCTCAGGGTCTCAGTGTCTCAGTCTCTCAGTGTCTCAGGGTCTCAGTGTCTCAGTGTCTCAGTACCTCAGTGTCTCAGTGTCTCAGGGTCTCAGTGTCTCAGTCTCTCAGGGTCTCAGTGTCTCAGAGTCTCAGTCTCTCAGTGTCTCAGTCTCTCAGTCTTTCAGTGTCTCAGTGTCTCAGTGTCTCAGTCTCTCAGTCTTTCAGTGTCTCAGTGTCTCAGTCTCTCAGTGTCTCAAGGTCTCAGTGTCTCAGTGTCTCAGTACCTCAGTGTCTCAGTGTCTCAGGGTCTCAGTGTCTCAGTCTCTCAGGGTCTCAGTGTCTCAGTGTCTCAGTCTCTCAGTCTCTCAGTCTCTCAGTCTCTTAGTGTCTGAGGCTCTCAGGGTCTCTGGGTCTCAGGCTCTCAGTCTCTCAGTCTCTCAGGGTCTCAGGGTCTCAGTGTCTCAGTGTCTCAGGGTCTCAGGGTCTCAGTGTCTGAGGGTCTCAGTTTCTCAGCGTCTCTGTGACTCAGGGTCTCAGTGTATCAGAGTCTCAGGGTCTCAGTGTCTCAGGGTCTCTGGGTCTCAGTGTCTCAATCTCTCAGTCTCTCAGTCTCTCAGTGCCTCAGGGTCTCAGGGTCTCAGTGTCTCAGGGACTCAGGGTCTCAGTGCCTCAGTCTCTCAGTCTCTCAGTGTCTCAGGGTCTCAGTGTCTCAGGGTCTCAGTGTCTCAGGGTCTCAGAGTCTCAGGGTCTCAGTGCTTCAGGGTCTCAGTGTCTCAAGTTCTCAGGGTCTCAGTCTCTCAGTGTCTCAGTGTCTGAGGCTCTCAGGGTCTCAGGGTCTCAGGGTCTCAGTGTCTCAGGGTCTCAGGGTCTCAGTGTCTCAGTGTCTGAGGGTCTCAGTTTCTCAGTGTCTCTGTGTCTCAGGGTCTCAGTGTATCAGCGTCTTAGTGACTTAGGGTCTCTGGGTCTCAGTGTCTCAATCTCTCAGTCTCTCAGTCTCTCAGTGCCTCAGGGTCTCAGGGTCTCAGTGTCTCAGTCTCTCAGTGTCTCAGGGTCTCAGTGTCTCAGGGTCTCAGGGTCTCAGTGCCTCAGTCTCTCAGTCTCTCAGTTTCTCAGTGTCTCAGGGTCTCAGTGTCTCAGGGTCTCAGTGTCTCAGGTTCTCAGGGTCTCAGTCTCTCAGTGTCTTAGTGTCTGAGGCTCTCAGGGTCTCAGTGTCTCAGGTTCTCAGTGTCTCAGTGTCTCAGTGTCTGTGTCTCAGGGTCTCAGGGTCTGAGGGTCTGAGGGTCTGAGGGTCTCAGGGTTTCAGTGTCTCAGTGTCTCAGTGTCACAGGGTCTCAGGGTCTCAGGGTCTCAGTGTCTCAGGGTCTCAGGGTCTCAGTCTCTCAGTCTCCCAGTGTCTCAGTCTCACAGTCTCTCAGTCTCTCATTGTCTTAGGGTCGCAGTATCTCTTTGTCTCAGGGTCTCAGTGTCTCTGTGTCTCAGTGTCTCAGTGTCTCAGAGTCTCAGAGTCTCAGTCTCTCAGTCTCTCAGTGTCTCAGTCTCTCAGTCTTTCAGTGTCTCAGTGCCTCAGTCTCTCAGTCTTTCAGTGTCTGAGTGTCTCAGTGTCTCAGGGTCTCAGTGTCTCAGTGTCTCAGGGTCTCAGTCTCTCAGTCTCTCAGGGTCTCAGGGTCACAGGGTCTCTGGGTCTCAGATTCTCAGTCTCTCAGTCTCTCAGTCTCTCAGTTTCTCAGGGTCTCAGTGTCTCAGTGTCTCAGGGTCTCAGGGTCTCAGTTTCTCAGTGAGTCGGGGTCTCAGTGTCTTAGGGTCTCAGTGTCTCAGGGTTTCAGGGTCTTAGTCTCTCAGTCCCTCAGTCTCTCTGTCTCTCAGGGTCTCTGGTTCTCAGTCTCTCTGTCTCTCAGTGTTTCTCTGTCTCAGTGTCTCAGTGTCTCAGGGCCTCTGGGTCTCAGATTCTCAGTCTCTCAGTCGCTCAGACTCTCAGTCTCTCAGTCTCTCAATCTCACAGTCTCTCAGTCTCTCAGTCTCTCAGTGTCTCAGGGTCTCAGTGTCTCAGTCTCTCAGTGTCTCAGTGTCTCAGGGTCTCAGTGTCTCAGTCTCTCAGTGTCTCAGGGTCTCAGTGTCACAGTGTCTCAGTACCTCAGTGTCTCAGGGTCTCAGTGTCTCAGTCTCTCAGGGTCTCTGTGTCTCAGTGTCTCAGTCTCTCAGTCGCTCAGTCTCTCAGTCTCTCAATCTCACAGTCTCTCTGTTTATCAGTCTCTCAGTCTCTTAGTGTCTCAGGGTCTCAGATTCTCAGTGTCTCAGTGTCTCAGGGTCTCAGTGTCTCAGCGTCTCAGGGTCTCAGTGTCATAGGGTCTCAGGGTCTTAGTCTCTAAGTCACTCAGTCTCTCAGTCTCTCAGTCACTCAGTCTCTCAGTCTCTCATTCTCTCAGTCTCTCAGTGTCTCTGGGTCTCAGTCTCTCCGTCTCTCAGTCTCTCAGTATCTCAGTGTCTGAGGCTCTCAGGGTCTCAGTCGCTCAGTCTGTCATTGTCTCAGGGTCTCAGTGTCTCGGTGTCCCAGTGTCTCAGTGTCTCAGGGACTCTGGGTCTCAGGGTATCAGTGTCTCTGGATCTCTGTGTCTCTGTGTCTTTGGGTCTCAGCGTCTCAGTTTCTCAGTGTCTCAGGGTCTCAGTGTCTTAGTGTCACAGGGTCACAGTTTCTCAGTGTCTCAGTGTCTCAGGGTCTCTGGGTCTCTGGGTTTCTGAGTCTCAGTGTCTCAGTCTCTCAATCTCTCAGACTCTCAGTGTCTCAGTCTCTCAGTGTCTCAGGATCTCAGGGTCTCAGGGTCTCATTGTCTCAGTGTCTCAGGGTCTCAGTGTCTCAGTGTCTCAGTCTCTCAGTCTCTCAGTGTCTCAGTGTCTCAGTGTCTCAGTCTCTCAGTCTCTCAGTGTCTCAGTGTCTCAGTCTCTCAGTCTCTCAGTCGCTCAGTCTCTCAGTCTCTCAATCTCACAGTCTCTCAGTGTAACAGTCTCTCAGTCTCTTAGTGTCTCAGTGTCTCAGGGTCTCTGGGTCTCTGGGTCTCAGTCTCTCAGTCTCTCAGTCTCTCAGTCCCTCATTCTCTCAGTCTCTCAGTGTCTCTGTGTCTCAGTCTCTCCGTCTCTCAGTCTCTCAGTGTCTCAGTGTCTGAGGCTCTCAGGGTCTCTGGGTCTCAGGCTCTCAGTCTCTCAGTCTCTCAGGGTCTCAGGGTCTCAGTGTCTCAGTGTCTCAGGGTCTCAGGGTCTCAGTGTCTGAGGGTCTCAGTTTCTCAGCGTCTCTGTGACTCAGGGTCTCAGTGTATCAGAGTCTCAGGGTCTCAGTGTCTCAGGGTCTCTGGGTCTCAGTGTCTCAATCTCTCAGTCTCTCAGTCTCTCAGTGCCTCAGGGTCTCAGGGTCTCAGTGTCTCAGGGACTCAGGGTCTCAGTGCCTCAGTCTCTCAGTCTCTCAGTGTCTCAGGGTCTCAGTGTCTCAGGGTCTCAGTGTCTCAGGGTCTCAGGGTCTCAGGGTCTCAGTGCCTCAGGGTCTCAGTGTCTCAAGTTCTCAGGGTCTCAGTCTCTCAGTGTCTCAGTGTCTGAGGCTCTCAGGGTCTCAGGGTCTCAGTGTCTCAGGGTCTCAGGGTCTCAGTGTCTCAGTGTCTGAGGGTCTCAGTTTCTCAGTGTCTCTGTGTCTCAGGGTCTCAGTGTATCAGCGTCTCAGTGACTTAGGGTCTCTGGGTCTCAGTGTCTCAATCTCTCAGTCTCTCAGTCTCTCAGTGCCTCAGGGTCTCAGGGTCTCAGTGTCTCAGTCTCTCAGTGTCTCAGGGTCTCAGTGTCTCAGGGTCTCAGGGTCTCAGTGCCTCAGTCTCTCAGTCTCTCAGTTTCTCAGTGTCTCAGGGTCTCAGTGTCTCAGGGTCTCAGTGTCTCAGGTTCTCAGGGTCTCAGTCTCTCAGTGTCTTAGTGTCTGAGGCTCTCAGGGTCTCAGGGTCTCAGGGTCTCATTGTCTCAGGGTCTCAGGGTCTCAGTGTCTCAGTGTCTGAGGGTCTCAGTTTCTCAGTGTCTCTGTGTCTCAGGGTCTCAGTGTATCAGCGTCTCAGTGACTTAAGGTCTCAGTGTCTCAGGGTCACTGGGTCTCAGTGTCTCAATCTCTCAGTCTCTCAGTCTCTCAGTGCCTCAGGGTCTCAGGGTCTCAGTGTCTCAGTCTCTCAGTGTCTCAGGGTCTCAGTGTCTCAGGGTCTCAGGGTCTCAGTGCCTCAGTCTCTCAGTCTCTCAGTGTCTCAGTGTCTCAGGGTCTCAGTGTCTCAGGGTCTCAGTGTCTCAGGGTCCTAGTGGCTCAGTGCCTCAGGGTCTCAGTATCTCAGGTTCTCAGGGTCTCAGTGTCTCAGTGTCTGTGTCTCAGGGTCTGAGGGTCTCAGGGTCTCAGGGTCTCAGGGTTTCAGTGTCTCAGTGTCACAGGGTCTCAGGGTCTCAGTGTCTCAGGGTCTCAGTCTCTCAGTCTCCCAGTGTCTCAGTCTCACAGTCTCTCAGTCTCTCATTGTCTTAGGGTGGCAGTATCTCTTTGTCTCAGGGTCTCAGGGTCTCAGTGTCTCTGTGTCTCAGTGTCTCAGTGTCTCAGAGTCTCAGTCTCTCAGTGTCTCAGTCTCTCAGTCTTTCAGTGTCTCAGTGTCTCAGTCTCTCACTCTTTCAGTGTCTCAGTGTCTCAGTGTCTCAGTTCCTCAGGGTCTCAGTGTCTCAGTGTCTCAGGGTCACAGTCTCTCAGGGTCTCAGGGTCACAGGGTCTCTGGGTCTCAGATTCTCAGTCTCTCAGTCTCTCAGTTTCTCAGGGTCTCAGTGTCTCAGTGTCTCAGGGTCTCAGGGTCTCAGTGCCTCAGTCTCTCAGTCTCTCAGTTTCTCAGTGTCTCAGGGTCTCAGTGTCTCAGGGTCTCAGTGTCTCAGGTTCTCAGGGTCTCAGTCTCTCAGTGTCTTAGTGTCTGAGGCTCTCAGGGTCTCAGGGTCTCAGGGTCTCATTGTCTCAGGGTCTCAGGGTCTCAGTGTCTCAGTGTCTGAGGGTCTCAGTTTCTCAGTGTCTCTGTGTCTCAGGGTCTCAGTGTATCAGCGTCTCAGTGACTTAAGGTCTCAGTGTCTCAGGGTCTCTGGGTCTCAGTGTCTCAATCTCTCAGTCTCTCAGTCTCTCAGTGCCTCAGGGTCTCAGGGTCTCAGTGTCTCAGTCTCTCAGTGTCTCAGGGTCTCAGTGTCTCAGGGTCTCAGGGTCTCAGTGCCTCAGTCTCTCAGTGTCTCAGTGTCTCAGTGACTCAGGGTCTCAGTGTCTCAGGGTCTCAGTGTCTCAGGGTCCTAGTGGCTCAGTGCCTCAGGGTCTCAGTATCTCAGGTTCTCAGGGTCTCAGTGTCTCAGTGTCTCAGTGTCTGTGTCTCAGGGTCTCAGGGTCTGAGGGTCTCAGGGTCTCAGGGTCTCAGGGTTTCAGTGTCTCAGTGTCACAGGGTCTCAGGGTCTCAGTGTCTCAGGGTCTCAGTCTCTCAGTCTCCCAGTGTCTCAGTCTCACAGTCTCTCAGTCTCTCATTGTCTTAGGGTGGCAGTATCTCTTTGTCTCAGGGTCTCAGGGTCTCAGTGTCTCTGTGTCTCAGTGTCTCAGTGTCTCAGAGTCTCAGTCTCTCAGTGTCTCAGTCTCTCAGTCTTTCAGTGTCTCAGTGTCTCAGTCTCTCACTCTTTCAGTGTCTCAGTGTCTCAGTGTCTCAGTTCCTCAGGGTCTCAGTGTCTCAGTGTCTCAGGGTCACAGTCTCTCAGGGTCTCAGGGTCACAGGGTCTCTGGGTCTCAGATTCTCAGTCTCTCAGTCTCTCAGTTTCTCAGGGTCTCAGTGTCTCAGGGTCTCAGGGTCTCAGTTTCTCAGTGACTCGGGGTCTCAGTGTCTCAGGGTCTCAGTGTCTCAGGGTTTTAGGGTCTTAGTCTCTCAGTCCCTCAGTCTCTCTGTCTCTCAGGTTCTCTGGGTCTCAGTCTCTCTGTCTCTCAGTGTCTCAGTGTTTCTGTGTCTCAGTGTCTCAGGGTCTCAGGGTCTCTGGGTCTCAGATTCTCAGTCTCTCAGTCGCTCAGACTCTCAGTCTCTCAGTCTCTCAATCTCACAGTCTCTCAGTCTCTCAGTCTCTCAGTGTCTCAGTGTCTCAGGGTCTCAGTGTCTCAGTCTCTCAGTGTCTCAGGGTCTCAGTGTCTCAGTGTCTCAGTACCTCAGTGTCTCAGTGTCTCAGGGTCTCAGTGTCTCAGTCTCTCAGGGTCTCAGTGTCTCAGAGTCTCAGTCTCTCAGTGTCTCAGTCTCTCAGTCTTTCAGTGTCTCAGTGTCTCAGTCTCTCAGTCTTTCAGTGTCTCAGTGTCTCAGTCTCTCAGTGTCTCAAGGTCTCAGTGTCTCAGTGTCTCAGTGTCTCAGTACCTCAGTGTCTCAGTGTCTCAGGGTCTCAGTGTCTCAGTCTCTCAGGGTCTCAGTGTCTCAGTGTCTCAGTCTCTCAGTCTCTCAGTCTCTTAGTGTCTCAGGGTTTCAGATTCTCATTGTCTCAGTGTCTCAGGGTCTCAGTGTCTCAGCGTCTCAGGGTCTCAGTGTCACAGGGTCTCAGGGTCTTAGTCTCTAAGTCACTCAGTCTCTCAGCCTCTCAGTCTCTCAGTCTCTCAGTCTCTCAGTCTCTCAGTCTCTCATTCTCTCAGTGTCTCTCGGTCTCAGTCTCTCCGTCTCTCAGTCTCTCAGTGTCTCAGTATCTGAGACTCTCAGGGTCTCTGGGTCTCAGGCTCTCAGTCTCTCAGTCTCTCAGTCTGTCATTGTCTCAGGGTCTCAGGGTATCAGTGTCTCTGGATCTCTGTGTCTCTGTGTCTTTGGGTCTCAGCGTCTCAGTTTCTCAGTGTCTCAGGGTCTCAGTGTCTTAGTGTCACAGGGTCTCAGTTTCTCAGTGTCTCAGTGTCTCAGGGTCTCTGGGTCTCTGGGTTTCTGAGTCTCAGTGTCTCAGTGTCTCAGTCTCTCAATCTCTCAGACTCTCAGTCTCTCAGTCTCTCAGTGTCTCAGTGTCACAGTGTGTCAGGGTCTCAGTGTCTCAGTGTCTCAGTCTCTCAGTGTCCCAGGATCTCAGGGTCTCAGGGTCTCAGTGTCTCAGTGTCTCAGGGTCTCAGTGTCTCAGTCTCTCAGTGTCTCAGTGTCTCAGTCTCTCCGTTTCCCTGTGCCTTAGTCTCTCTGTCTCTCAGTCTCTCAGTGTCTCAGGGTCTCAGTGTGTCAGGGTCTCAGTGTCTCAGTGTCTCAGTGTCTCAGTGTCTCAGTGTCTCAGGGTCTCAGTGTCTCAGTCTCTCAGGGTCTCAGTGTCTCAGAGTCTCAGTCTCTCAGTGTCTCAGTCTCTCAGTCTCTCAGTCTTTCAGTGTCTCAGTGTCTCAGTCTCTCAGTCTTTCAGTGTCTCAGGGTCTCAGTGTCTCAGGGTCTCAGTGTCTCAGGGTCTCAGGGTCTCAGGGTCTCAGTGCCTCAGGGTCTCAGTGTCTCAAGTTCTCAGGGTCTCAGTCTCTCAGTGTCTCAGTGTCTGAGGCTCTCAGGGTCTCAGGGTCTCAGTGTCTCAGGGTCTCAGGGTCTCAGTGTCTCAGTGTCTGAGGGTCTCAGTTTCTCAGTGTCTCTGTGTCTCAGGGTCTCAGTGTATCAGCGTCTCAGTGACTTAGGGTCTCTGGGTCTCAGTGTCTCAATCTCTCAGTCTCTCAGTCTCTCAGTGCCTCAGGGTCTCAGGGTCTCAGTGTCTCAGTCTCTCAGTGTCTCAGGGTCTCAGTGTCTCAGGGTCTCAGGGTCTCAGTGCCTCAGTCTCTCAGTCTCTCAGTTTCTCAGTGTCTCAGGGTCTCAGTGTCTCAGGGTCTCAGTGTCTCAGGTTCTCAGGGTCTCAGTCTCTCAGTGTCTTAGTGTCTGAGGCTCTCAGGGTCTCAGGGTCTCAGGGTCTCATTGTCTCAGGGTCTCAGGGTCTCAGTGTCTCAGTGTCTGAGGGTCTCAGTTTCTCAGTGTCTCTGTGTCTCAGGGTCTCAGTGTATCAGCGTCTCAGTGACTTAAGGTCTCAGTGTCTCAGGGTCTCTGGGTCTCAGTGTCTCAATCTCTCAGTCTCTCAGTCTCTCAGTGCCTCAGGGTCTCAGGGTCTCAGTGTCTCAGTCTCTCAGTGTCTCAGGGTCTCAGTGTCTCAGGGTCTCAGGGTCTCAGTGCCTCAGTCTCTCAGTCTCTCAGTGTCTCAGTGTCTCAGGGTCTCAGTGTCTCAGGGTCTCAGTGTCTCAGGGTCCTAGTGGCTCAGTGCCTCAGGGTCTCAGTATCTCAGGTTCTCAGGGTCTCAGTGTCTCAGTGTCTGTGTCTCAGGGTCTGAGGGTCTCAGGGTCTCAGGGTCTCAGGGTTTCAGTGTCTCAGTGTCACAGGGTCTCAGGGTCTCAGTGTCTCAGGGTCTCAGTCTCTCAGTCTCCCAGTGTCTCAGTCTCACAGTCTCTCAGTCTCTCATTGTCTTAGGGTGGCAGTATCTCTTTGTCTCAGGGTCTCAGGGTCTCAGTGTCTCTGTGTCTCAGTGTCTCAGTGTCTCAGAGTCTCAGTCTCTCAGTGTCTCAGTCTCTCAGTCTTTCAGTGTCTCAGTGTCTCAGTCTCTCACTCTTTCAGTGTCTCAGTGTCTCAGTGTCTCAGTTCCTCAGGGTCTCAGTGTCTCAGTGTCTCAGGGTCACAGTCTCTCAGGGTCTCAGGGTCACAGGGTCTCTGGGTCTCAGATTCTCAGTCTCTCAGTCTCTCAGTTTCTCAGGGTCTCAGTGTCTCAGTGTCTCAGGGTCTCAGGGTCTCAGTGCCTCAGTCTCTCAGTCTCTCAGTTTCTCAGTGTCTCAGGGTCTCAGTGTCTCAGGGTCTCAGTGTCTCAGGTTCTCAGGGTCTCAGTCTCTCAGTGTCTTAGTGTCTGAGGCTCTCAGGGTCTCAGGGTCTCAGGGTCTCATTGTCTCAGGGTCTCAGGGTCTCAGTGTCTCAGTGTCTGAGGGTCTCAGTTTCTCAGTGTCTCTGTGTCTCAGGGTCTCAGTGTATCAGCGTCTCAGTGACTTAAGGTCTCAGTGTCTCAGGGTCTCTGGGTCTCAGTGTCTCAATCTCTCAGTCTCTCAGTCTCTCAGTGCCTCAGGGTCTCAGGGTCTCAGTGTCTCAGTCTCTCAGTGTCTCAGGGTCTCAGTGTCTCAGGGTCTCAGGGTCTCAGTGCCTCAGTCTCTCAGTGTCTCAGTGTCTCAGTGACTCAGGGTCTCAGTGTCTCAGGGTCTCAGTGTCTCAGGGTCCTAGTGGTTCAGTGCCTCAGTTTCTCAGGGTCTCAGTGTCTCAGGGTCTCAGGGTCTCAGTTTCTCAGTGACTCGGGGTCTCAGTGTCTCAGGGTCTCAGTGTCTCAGGGTTTTAGGGTCTTAGTCTCTCAGTCCCTCAGTCTCTCTGTCTCTCAGGTTCTCTGGGTCTCAGTCTCTCTGTCTCTCAGTGTCTCAGTGTTTCTGTGTCTCAGTGTCTCAGGGTCTCAGGGTCTCTGGGTCTCAGATTCTCAGTCTCTCAGTCGCTCAGACTCTCAGTCTCTCAGTCTCTCAATCTCACAGTCTCTCAGTCTCTCAGTCTCTCAGTGTCTCAGTGTCTCAGGGTCTCAGTGTCTCAGTCTCTCAGTGTCTCAGGGTCTCAGTGTCTCAGTGTCTCAGTACCTCAGTGTCTCAGTGTCTCAGGGTCTCAGTGTCTCAGTCTCTCAGGGTCTCAGTGTCTCAGAGTCTCAGTCTCTCAGTGTCTCAGTCTCTCAGTCTTTCAGTGTCTCAGTGTCTCAGTCTCTCAGTCTTTCAGTGTCTCAGTGTCTCAGTCTCTCAGTGTCTCAAGGTCTCAGTGTCTCAGTGTCTCAGTACCTCAGTGTCTCAGGGTCTCAGTGTCTCAGTCTCTCAGGGTCTCAGTGTCTCAGTGTCTCAGTCTCTCAGTCTCTCAGTCTCTTAGTGTCTCAGGGTTTCAGATTCTCATTGTCTCAGTGTCTCAGGGTCTCAGTGTCTCAGCGTCTCAGGGTCTCAGTGTCACAGGGTCTCAGGGTCTTAGTCTCTAAGTCACTCAGTCTCTCAGCCTCTCAGTCTCTCAGTCTCTCAGTCTCTCAGTCTCTCAGTCTCTCATTCTCTCAGTGTCTCTCGGTCTCAGTCTCTCCGTCTCTCAGTCTCTCAGTGTCTCAGTATCTGAGACTCTCAGGGTCTCTGGGTCTCAGGCTCTCAGTCTCTCAGTCTCTCAGTCTGTCATTGTCTCAGGGTCTCAGGGTATCAGTGTCTCTGGATCTCTGTGTCTCTGTGTCTTTGGGTCTCAGCGTCTCAGTTTCTCAGTGTCTCAGGGTCTCAGTGTCTTAGTGTCACAGGTTCTCAGTTTCTCAGTGTCTCAGTGTCTCAGGGTCTCTGGGTCTCTGGGTTTCTGAGTCTCAGTGTCTCAGTGTCTCAGTCTCTCAATCTCTCAGACTCTCAGTCTCTCAGTCTCTCAGTGTCTCAGTGTCACAGTGTGTCAGGGTCTCAGTGTCTCAGTGTCTCAGTCTCTCAGTGTCCCAGGATCTCAGGGTCTCAGGGTCTCAGTGTCTCAGTGTCTCAGGGTCTCAGTGTCTCAGTCTCTCAGTGTCTCAGTGTCTCAGTCTCTCCGTTTCCCTGTGCCTTAGTCTCTCTGTCTCTCAGTCTCTCAGTGTCTCAGGGTCTCAGTGTGTCAGGGTCTCAGTGTCTCAGTGTCTCAGTGTCTCAGTGTCTCAGTGTCTCAGGGTCTCAGTGTCTCAGTCTCTCAGGGTCTCAGTGTCTCAGAGTCTCAGTCTCTCAGTGTCTCAGTCTCTCAGTCTCTCAGTCTTTCAGTGTCTCAGTGTCTCAGTCTCTCAGTCTTTCAGTGTCTCAGTGTCTCAGTCTCTCAGTGTCTCAAGGTCTCAGTGTCTCAGTGTCTCAGTGTCTCAGTACCTCAGTGTCTCAGTGTCTCAGGGTCTCAGTGTCTCAGTCTCTCAGTCTCTCAGGGTCTCAGTGTCTCAGTGTCTCAGTCTCTCAGTCTCTCAGTCTCTTAGTGTCTCAGGGTTTCAGATTCTCAGTGTCTCAGTGTCTCAGGGTCTCAGTGTCTCAGCGTCTCAGGGTCTCAGTGTCACAGGGTCTCAGGGTCTTAGTCTCTAAGTCACTCAGTCTCTCAGTCTCTCAGTCTCTCAGTCTCTCATTCTCTCAGTGTCTCTCGGTCTCAGTCTCTCCGTCTCTCAGTCTCTCAGTGTCTCAGTATCTGAGACTCTCAGGGTCTCTGGGTCTCAGTCTCTCAGTCTCTCAGTCTCTCAGTCTCTCAGTCTGTCATTGTCTCAGGGTCTCAGGGTATCAGTGTCTCTGGATCTCTGTGTCTCTGTGTCTTTGGGTCTCAGCGTCTCAGTTTCTCAGTGTCTCAGGGTCTCAGTGTCTTAGTGTCACAGGGTCTCAGTTTCTCAGTGTCTCAGTGTCTCAGGGTCTCTGGGTCTCTGGGTTTCTGAGTCTCAGTGTCTCAGTGTCTCAGTCTCTCAATCTCTCAGACTCTCAGTCTCTCAGTCTCTCAGTGTCTCAGTGTCACAGTGTGTCAGGGCCTCAGGGTCTCAGTGTCTCAGTGTCTCAGTCTCTCAGTGTCTCAGGATCTCAGGGTCTCAGGGTCTCAGTGTCTCAGTGTCTCAGGGTCTCAGTGTCTCAGTCTCTCAGTGTCTCAGTGTCTCAGTGTCTCAGTCTCTCCGTCTCCCTGTGCCTTAGTCTCTCTGTCTCTCAGTCTCTCAGTGTCTCAGGGTCTCAGTGTGTCAGTGTGTCAGTGTCTCAGTGTCTCAGGGTCTCAGTGTCTCAGTGCCTCAGGTTCTCAGTGTCTCAGGTTCTCAGGGTCTCAGTGCCTCAGGATCTCAGTGCCTCAGTGGCTCAGTGTCTGTGTCTCAGGGTATCAGGGTCTGAGTGTCTCAGGGTCTCAGGATTTCAGTGTCTCAGTTTCTCAGGGTCTCAGGGTCTCAGTGCCTCAGTGTCTCAGTGTCTCAGGGTCTCAGTGTCTCAGTGTCTCAGTCTCTCAGTCGCTCAGACTCTCAGTCTCTCAGTCTCTCAATCTCACAGTCTCTCAGTGTATCAGTCTCTCAGTCTCTTAGTGTCTCAGGGTCTCAGAGTCTCAGTGTCTCAGTGTCTCAGTGTCTCAGTCTCTCAGGGTCTCAGTGTCTCAGTGTCTCAGTCTCTCAGTCTCTCAGTCTCTCAGTCGCTCAGTCTCTCAGTCTCTCAATCTCACAGTCTCTCAGTGTAACAGTCTCTCAGTCTCTTAGTGTCTCAGTGTCTCAGGGTCTCTGGGTCTCTGGGTCTCAGTCTCTCAGTCTCTCAGTCTCTTATTCTCTCAGTCTCTCAGTGTCTCTGGGTCTCAGTCTCTCCGTCTCTCAGTCTCTCAGTGTCTCAGTGTCTGAGGCTCTCAGGGTCTCAGTGTCTCAATCTCTCAGTCTCTCAGTCTCTCAGTGCCTCAGGGTCTCGGGGTCTCAGTGTCTCAGGGTCTCAGGGTCTCAGTGCCTCAGTCTCTCAGTCTCTCAGTCTCTCAGTGTCTCAGGGTCTCAGTGTCTCAGGGTCTCACTGTCTCAGTGTCTCAGGGTCTCAGTGTCTCAGTGTCTCAGTCTCTCAGGGTCTCAGTGTCTCAGTGTCTCAGTCTCTCAGTCTCTCAGTCTCTCAGTGCCTCAGGGTCTCAGGGTCTCAGTGTCTCAGGGTCTCAGGGTCTCAGTGCCTCAGTCTCTCAGTCTCTCAGTGTCTCAGGGTCTCAGTGTCTCAGGGTCTCACTGTCTCAGTGTCTCAGGGTCTCAGTGGCTCAGTGCCTCAGGGTCTCAGTGTCTCAGGTTCTCAGGGTCTCAGTCTCTCAGTGTCTCAGTGTCTGAGGCTCTCAGGGTCTCAGGGTCTCAGGGTCTCAGTGTCTCAGGGTTTCAGGGCCTCAGTGTCTCAGTGTCTGAGGGTCTCAGTTTCTCAGTGTCTCTGTGTCTCAGGGTCTCAGTGCATCAGCGTCTCAGTGACTTAGGGTCTCAGTGTCTCAGGGTCTCTGGGTCTCAGTGTCTCAATCTCTCAGTCTCTCAGTCTCTCAGCGCCTCAGGGTCTCAGGGTCTCAGTGTCTCAGTCTCTCAGTGTCTCAGGGTCTCAGTGTCTCAGGGTCTCAGGGTCTCAGTGCCTCAGTCTCTCAGTCTCTCAGTGTCTCAGTGTCTCAGGGTCTCAGTGTCTCAGGGTCTCAGTGTCTCAGGTTCTCAGGGTCTCAGTCTCTCAGTGTCTCAGTGTCTGAGGCTCTCAGGGTCTCAGGGTCTCAGGGTCTCAGTGTCTGAGGGTCTCAGTTTCTCAGTGTCTCTGTGTCTCAGGGTCTCAGTGTATCAGTGTCTCAGTAACTTAGGGTCTCAGTGTCTCAGGGTCTCTGGGTCTCAGTGTCTCAATCTCTCAGTCTCTCAGTCTCTCAGTGCCTCAGGGTCTCAGGGTCTCAGTGTCTCAGTCTCTCAGTGTCTCAGGGTCTCAGTGTCTCAGGGTCTCAGGGTCTCAGTGCCTCAGTCTCTCAGTCTCTCAGTGTCTCAGTGTCTCAGGGTCTCAGTGTCTCAGGGTCTCAGTGTCTCAGGGTCTCAGTGGCTCAGTGCCTCAGGATCTCAGTGTCTCAGGTTCTCAGGGTCTCAGTGTCTCAGTGTCTCAGTGTCTGTGTCTCAGGGTCTCAGGGTCTGAGGGTCTCAGGGTCTCAGTGTCTCAGGGTTTCAGTGTCTCAGTGTCACAGTGTCTCAGGGTCTCAGTGTCTCAGGGTCTCAGGGTCTCAGTCTCTCAGTCTCCCAGTGTCTCAGTCTCACAGTCTCTCAGTCTCTCATTGTCTTAGGGTCGCAGTATCTCTTTGTCTCAGGGTCTCAGGGTCACAGTGTCTCTGTGTCTCAGTGTCTCAGTGTCTCAGAGTCTCAGTCTCTCAGTGTCTCAGTCTCTCAGTCTTTCAGTGTCTCAGTGTCTCAGTGTCTCAGTCTCTCAGTCTTTCAGTGTCTCAGTGTCTCAGGGTCTCAGTCTCTCAGTCTCTCAGGGTCTCAGGGTCACAGGGTCTCTGGGTCTCAGATTCTCAGTCTCTCAGTCTCTCAGTTTCTCAGGGTCTCAGTGTCTCGGTGTCTCAGTTTCTCAGTGACTCGGGGTCTCAGTGTCTCAGGGTCTCAGTGTCCCAGGGTTTCAGGGTATTAGTCTCTCAGTCCCTCAATCTCTCTGTCTCTCAGGGTCTCTGGGTCTCAGTCTCTCTGTCTCTCAGTGTCTCAGTGTCTCAGGGTCTCAGTGTCTCAGTGTCTCAGTGTTTCTGTGTCTCACTGTCTCAGTGTCTCAGGGTCTCAGGGTCTCTGTGTCTCAGATTCTCAGTCTCTCAGTCGCTCAGACTCTCAGTCTCTCAGTCTCTCAATCTCACAGTCTCTCAGTCTCTCAGTGTCTCAGGGTCTCAGTGTCTCAGTCTCTCAGTGTCTCAGTGTCTCAGGGTCTCAGGGTTTCAGTTTATCAGTGACTCGGGGTCTCAGGGTCTCAGGGTCTTAGTCTCTCAGTCCCTCAATCTCTCTGTCTCTCAGGGTCTCTGGGTCTCAGTCTCTCTGTCTCTCAGTGTCTCAGTGTTTCTGTGTCTCAGTGTCTCAGTGTCTCAGGGTCTCAGGGTCTCTGGGTCTCAGATTCTCAGTTTCTCAGTCGCTCAGACTCTCAGTCTCTCAGTCTCTCAATCTCACAGTCTCTCAGTCTCTCAGTGTCTCAGGGTCTCAGTGTCTCAGTCTCTCAGTGTCTCAGTGTCTCAGGGTCTCAGTGTCTCAGTCTCTCAGTGTCTCAGTGTCTCAGGGTCTCAGTGTCTCAGTGTCTCAGTACCTCAGTGTCTCAGGGTCCCAGTGTCTCAGTCTCTCAGGGTCTCAGTGTCTCAGAGTCTCAGTCTCTCAGTGTCTCAGTCTCTCAGTCTTTCAGTGTCTCAGGGTCTCAGTCTCTCAGTCTTTCAGTGTCTCAGTGTCTCAGTTCCTCAGGGTCTCAGTGTCTCAGGGTCTCAGTGTCTCAGTCTGTCAGTGTCTCAGGGTCTCAGTGTCTCAGTGTCTCAGTACCTCAGTGTCTCTGTGTCTCAGGGTCCCAGTGTCTCAGTCTCTCAGGGTCTCAGTGTCTCAGAGTCTCAGTCTCTCAGTCTTTCAGTGTCTCAGGGTCTCAGTCTCTCAGTCTTTTAGTGTCTCAGTGTCTCAGTTCCTCAGGGTCTCAGTGTCTCAGGGTCACAGTCTCTCAGTCTTTCAGGGTCTCAGGGTCACAGGGTCTCTGGGTCTCAGATTCTCAGTCTCTCAGTCTCTCAGTCTCTCAGTCTCTCAGTCTCTCAGTTTCTCAGGGTCTCAGTGTCTCACTGTCTCAGGGTCTCAGTTTCTCAGTGACTCGGGGTCTCAGTGTCTCAGGGTCTCAGTGTCTCAGGGTATCAGGGTCTTAGTCTCTCAGTCCCTCAGTCTCTCTGTCTCTCAGGGTCTCTGGGTCTCTGGGTCTCAGTCTCTCTGTCTCTCAGTGTCTCAGTGTTTATGTGTCTCAGTGTCTCAGTGTCTCAGGGTCTCTGGGTCTCAGATTCTCAGTCTCTCATTGTCTCAGTGTCTGAGGCTCTCAGGGTCTCTGGGTGTCAGGCTCTCAGTCTCTCAGTCTCTCAGGGTCTCAGGGTCTCAGTGTCTCAGTATCTCAGGGTCTCAGTGTCTGAGGGTCTCAGTTTTTCAGTGTCTCTGTGACTCAGGGTCTCAGTGTATCAGAGTCTCAGGGTCTTAGTGTCTCAGGGTCTCTGGGTCTCAGTGTCTCAATCTCTCAGTCTCTCAGTCTCTCAGTGCCTCAGGGTCTCAGGGTCTCAGTGTCTCAGTCTCTCAGTGTCTCAGGGTCTCAGGGTCTCAGTGTCTCAGGGTCTCAGGGTCTCAGTGCCTCAGTCTCTCAGTCTCTCAGTGTCTCAGGGTCTCAGTGTCTCAGGGTCTCAGTGTCTCAGGTTCTCAGGGTCTCAGTCTCTCAGTGTCTCAGTGTCTGAGGCTCTCAGTGTCTCAGGGTCTCAGGGTCTCAGTGTTTCAGGGTCTCAGGGTCTCAGTGTCTCAGTGTCTGATGGTCTCAGTTTCTCAGTGTCTCTGTGTCTCAGGCTCTCAGTGCATCAGCGTCTCAGTGACTTAGGGTCTCAGTGTCTCAGGGTCTCAGTGTCTCTGGGTCTCAGTCTCTCCGTCTCTCAGACTCTCAGTGTCTCAGTGTCTGAGGCTCTCAGGGTCTCTGGGTCTGAGGCTCTCAGTCTCTCAGTCTCTCAGTCTGTCATTGTCTCAGGGTCTCAGTGTCCCAGCGTCTCAGTGTCTCAGGGACTCTGGGTCTCAGGGTATCAGTGTCTCTGGATCTCTGTGTCTCTGTGTCTTTGGGTCTCAGCGTCTCAGTTTCTCAGTGTCTCAGGGTCTCAGTGTCTTAGTGTCACAGTGTCTCAGTTTCTCAGTGTCTCAGTGTCTCAGGGTCTCTGGGTCTCTGGGTTTCTGAGTCTCAGTGTCTCAGTCTCACAATCTCTCAGACTCTCAGTCTCTCAGACTCTCAGTGTCTCAGTGTCACAGTGTGTCAGGGCCTCAGGGTCTCAGTGTCTCAGTGTCTCAGTCTCTCAGTGTCTCAGGATCTCAGGGTCCCAGTGTCTCAGTGTCTTAGGGTCTCAGTGTCTCAGTGTCTCAGTCTCTCAGTCTCTCAGTGTCTCAGTCTCTCCGTCTCCCTGTGCCTTAGTCTCTCTGTCTCTCAGTCTCTCAGTGTCTCAGGGTCTCAGTGTGTCAGGGTCTCAGTGTCTCAGTGTCTCAGGGTCTCAGTGTCTCAGTGCCTCAGGTTCTCAGTGTCTCAGGTTCTCAGGGTCTCAGTGCCTCAGTGGCTCGGTGTCTGTGTCTCAGGGTATTAGGGTCTGAGTGTCTCAGGGTCTCAGGATTTCAGTGTCTCAGTTTCTCAGGGTCTCAGTGTCTCAGGGTCTCAGTGTCTCAGGGTCTCAGTGTCTGAGGGTCTCAGGGTTTCAGGGTCTTAGTCTCTCAATCCCTCTGTCTCTCTGTCTCTCAGGGTCTCTGGGTCTCTGGGTCTCAGTCTCTCAGTCCCTCAGTGTCTCAGTGCCTCAGTGTCTCAGTGTCTCAGGGTCTCAGTGTCTCAGTGTCTCAGTCTCTCAGTCGCTCAGACTCTCAGTCTCTCAGTCTCTCAATCTCACAGTCTCTCAGTGTATCAGTCTCTCAGTCTCTCAGTCTCTTAGTGTCTCAGGGTCTCAGAGTCTCAGTGTCTCAGTGTCTCAGTCTCTCAGGGTCGCAGTGTCTCAGTCTCTCAGTCGCTCAGACTCTCAGTCTCTCAGTCTCTCAATCTCACAGTCTCTCAGTGTATCAGTCTCAAAGTCTCTCAGTCTCTTAGTGTCTCAGGGTCTCAGGGTCTCAGAGTCTCAGTGTCTCAGTGTCTCAGTCTCTCAGGGTCTCAGTGTCACAGTCTCTCAATCTCACAGTCTCTCAGTGTAACAGTCTCTCAGTCTCTTAGTGTCTCAGTGTCTCAGGGTCTCTGGGTCTCTGGGTCTCTGGGTCTCAGTCTCTCAGTCTCTCAGTCTCTCATTCTCTCAGTCTCTCAGAGTCTCTGTGTCTCAGTCTCTCCGTCTCTCAGTCTCTCAGTGTCTGAGGCTTTCAGGGTCTCTGGGTGTCAGGCTCTCAGTCTCTCAGTCTCTCAGGGTCTCAGGGTCTCAGTGTCTCAGTATCTCAGGGTCTCACTGTCTGAGGGTCTCAGTTTCTCAGTGTCTCTGTGACTCAGGGTCTCAGTGTATCAGAGTCTCAGGGTCTCAGTGTCTCAGGGTCTCTGGGTCTCAGTGTCTCAATCTCTCAGTCTCTCAGTCTCTCAGTGCCTCAGGGTCTCAGGGTCTCAGTGTCTCAGTCTCTCAGTGTCTCAGGGTCTCAGGGTCTCAGTGTCTCAGGGTCTCAGGGTCTCAGTGCCTCAGTCTCTCAGTCTCTCAGTCTCTAGTGTCTCAGGGTCTCAGTGTCTCAGGGTCTCAGTGTCTCAGGGTCTCAGGGTCTCAGTGGCTCAGTGCCTCAGGGTCTCAGTGTCTCAGGTTCTCAGGGTCTCAGTCTCTCAGTGTCTCAGTGTCTGAGGCTCTCAGGGTCTCAGGGTCTTAGTGTTTCAGGGTCTCAGGGTCTCAGTGTCTCAGTGTCTGAGGGTCTCAGTTTCTCAGTGTCTCTGTGTCTCAGGGTCTCAGTGTATCAGCGTCTCAGTGACTTAGGGTCTCAGTGTCTCAGGGTCTCTGGGTCTCAGTGTCTCAATCTCTCAGTCTCTCAGTCTCTCTCAGAGGCACTTCAGGGTCTCAGGGTCTCAGTGTCTCAGTCTCTCAGTGTCTCAGGGTCTCAGTGTCTCAGGGTCTCAGGGTCTCAGTGTCTCAGTCTCTCAGTCTCTCAGTGTCTCAGTGTCTCAGGGTCTCAGTGTCTCAGGGTCTCAGTGTCTCAGGGTCTCAGTGGCTCAGTGCCTCAGGGTCTCAGTGTCTCAGGTTCTCAGTGTCTCAGTGTCTGTGTCTCAGTGTCTGAGGGTCTGAGGGTCTGAGGGTCTCAGGGTTTCAGTGTCTCAGTGTCTCAGTGTCACAGGGTCTCAGGGTCTCAGTGTCTCAGGGTCTCAGGGTCTCAGTCTCTCAGTCTCCCAGTGTCTCAGTCTCACAGTCTCTCAGTCTCTCATTGTCTTAGGGTCGCAGTATCTCTTTGTCTCAGGGTCTCAGTGTCTCTGTGTCTCAGTGTCTCAGTGTCTCAGAGTCTCAGAGTCTCAGTCTCTCAGTCTCTCAGTGTCTCAGTCTCTCAGTCTTTCAGTGTCTCAGTGCCTCAGTCTCTCAGTCTTTCAGTGTCTGAGTGTCTCAGTTCCTCAGGGTCTCAGTGTCTCAGTGTCTCAGGGTCTCAGTCTCTCAGTCTCTCAGGGTCTCAGGGTCACAGGGTCTCTGGGTCTCAGATTCTCAGTCTCTCAGTCTCTCAGTCTCTCAGTTTCTCAGGGTCTCAGTGTCTCAGTGTCTCAGGGTCTCAGTTTCTCAGTGAGTCGGGGTCTCAGTGTCTTAGGGTCTCAGTGTCTCAGGGTTTCAGGGTCTTAGTCTCTCAGTCCCTCAGTCTCCCTGTCTCTCAGGGTCTCTGGGTCTCAGTCTCTCTGTCTCTCAGTGTTTCTGTGTCTCAGTGTCTCAGTGTCTCAGGGCCTCTGGGTCTCAGATTCTCAGTCTCTCAGTCGCTCAGACTCTCAGTCTCTCAGTCTCTCAATCTCACAGTCTCTCAGTCTCTCAGTCTCTCAGTGTCTCAGGGTCTCCGTGTCTCAGTCTCTCAGTGTCTCAGTGTCTCAGGGTCTCAGTGTCTCAGTCTCTCAGTGTCTCAGGGTCTCAGTGTCTCAGTGTCTCAGTACCTCAGTGTCTCAGTGTCTCAGGGTCTCAGTGTCTCAGTCTCTCAGGGTCTCAGTGTCTCAGTGTCTCAGTCTCTCAGTCGCTCAGTCTCTCAGTCTCTCAATCTCACAGTCTCTCTGTTTATCAGTCTCTCAGTCTCTTAGTGTCTCAGGGTCTCAGATTCTCAGTGTCTCAGTGTCTCAGGGTCTCAGGGTCTCAGTGTCTCAGCGTCTCAGGGTCTCAGTGTCACAGGGTCTCAGGGTCTTAGTCTCTAAGTCACTCAGTCTCTCATTCTCTCAGTCTCTCAGTGTCTCTGGGTCTCAGTCTCTCCGTCTCTCAGTCTCTCAGTGTCTCAGTGTCTGAGGCTCTCAGGGTCTCTGGGTCTCAGGCTCTCAGTCTCTCAGTCTCTCAGTCTGTCATTGTCTCTGGGTCTCAGTGTCTCAGTGTCCCAGTGTCTCAGGGACTCTGGGTCTCAGGGTATCAGTGTCTCTGGATCTCTGTGTCTCTGTGTCTTTGGGTCTCAGCGTCTCAGTTTCTCAGTGTCTCAGGGTCTCAGTGTCTTAGTGTCACAGGGTCACAGTTTCTCAGTGTCTCAGTGTCTCAGGGTCTCTGGGTCTCTGGGTTTCTGAGTCTCAGTGTCTCAGTCTCTCAATCTCTCAGACTCTCAGTCTCTCAGTCTCTCAGTGTCTCAGTGTCACAGTGTGTCAGGGCCTCAGGGTCTCAGTGTCTCAGTGTCTCAGTCTCTCAGTGTCTCAGGATCTCAGGGTCTCAGGGTCTCAGTGTCTCAGTGTCTCAGGGTCTCAGTGTCTCAGTGTCTCAGTCTCTCAGTCTCTCAGTGTCTCAGTCTCTCCGTCTCCCTGTGCCTTAGTCTCTCTGTCTCTCAGTCTCTCAGTGTCTCAGGGTCTCAGTGTGACAGGGTCTCAGTGTCTCAGTATCTCAGTGTCTCAGGGTCTCAGTGTCTCAGTGCCTCAGGTTCTCAGTGTCTCAGGTTCTCAGGGTCTCAGTGTCTCAGGATCTCAGTGCCTCAGTGGCTCAGTGTATGTGTCTCAGGGTATCAGGGTCTGAGTGTCTCAGGGTCTCAGGATTTCAGTGTCTCAGTTTCTCAGGGTCTCAGTGTCTCAGGGTCTCAGTGTCTCAGTGTCTCAGGGTTTCAGGGTCTTAGTCTCTCAATCCCTCTGTCTCTCTGTCTCTCAGGGTCTCTGGGTCTCTGGGTCTCAGTCTCTCAGTCTCTCAGTGTCTCAGTGTTTCTGTGTCTCAGTGTCTAAGTGTCTTAGGGTCTCACGGTCTCAGTGTCTCAGTGCCTCAGTGTCTCAGTGTCTCAGTGTCTCAGTCTCTCAGTCTCTCAATCTCACAGTCTCTCTGTGTATCAGTCTCTCAGTCTCTTAGTGTCTCAGGGTCTCAGAGTCTCAGTGTCTCAGTGTCTCAGTGTCTCAGTGTCTCAGTCTCTCAGGGTCTCAGTGTCTCAGTCTCTCAGGGTCTCAGTGTCTCAGTGTCTCAGTCTCTCAGGGTCTCAGTGTCTCAGTCTCTCAGTCTGTCAGTCGCTCAGTCTCTCAGTCTCTCAATCTCACAGTCTCTCAGTGTAACAGTCTCTCAGTCTCTTAGTGTCTCAGGGTCTCTGGGTCTCTGGGTCTCAGTCTCTCAGTCTCTCCGTCTCTCAGTCTCTCAGTGTCTCAGTGTCTGAGGCTCTCAGGGTCTCTGGGTCTCAGGCTCTCAGTCTCTCAGTCTCTCAGGGTCTCAGGGTCTCAGTGTCTCAGTGTCTCAGGGTCTCAGGGTCTCAGTGTCTGAGGGTCTCAGTTTCTCAGCGTCTCTGTGACTCAGGGTCTCAGTGTATCAGAGTCTCAGGGTCTCAGTGTCTCAGGGTCTCTGGGTCTCAGTGTCTCAATCTCTCAGTCTCTCAGTCTCTCAGTGCCTCAGGGTCTCAGGGTCTCAGTGTCTCAGTGTCTCAGGGACTCAGGGTCTCAGTGCCTCAGTCTCTCAATCTCTCAGTGTCTCAGGGTCTCAGTGTCTCAGGGTCTCAGTGTCTCAGGGTCTCAGGGTCTCAGGGTCTCAGTGCCTCAGGGTCTCAGTGTCTCAGGTTCTCAGGGTCTCAGTCTCTCAGTGTCTCAGTGTCTGAGGCTCTCAGGGTCTCAGGGTCTCAGGGTCTCAGTGTCTCAGTGTATCAGCGTCTCAGTGACTTAGGGTCTCAGTGTCTCTGGGTCTCTGGGTCTCAGTGTCTCAATCTCTCAGTCTCTCAGTCTCTCAGTGCCTCAGGGTCTCAGGGTCTCAGGGTCTCAGTGTCTCAGTCTCTCAGTGTCTCAGGGTCTCAGTGTCTCAGGGTCTCAGTGCCTCAGTCTCTCAGTCTCTCAGTTTCTCAGTGTCTCAGGGTCTCAGTGTCTCAGGGTCTCAGTGTCTCAGGTTCTCAGGGTCTCAGTCTCTCAGTGTCTCAGTGTCTGAGGCTCTCAGGGTCTCAGGGTCTCAGTGTCTCAGGGTCTCAGGGTCTCAGTGTCTCAGTGTCTGAGGGTCTCAGTTTCTCAGTGTCTCTGTGTCTCAGGGTCTCAGTGTATCAGCGTCTCAGTGACTTAAGGTCTCAGTGTCTCAGGGTCTCTGGGTCTCAGTGTCTCAATCTCTCAGTCTCTCAGTCTCTCAGTGTCTCAGGGTCTCAGTGTCTCAGTCTCTCAGGGTCTCAGTGTCTCAGTGTCTCAGTCTCTCAGTCGCTCAGTCTCTCAGTCTCTCAATCTCACAGTCTCTCTGTTTATCAGTCTCTCAGTCTCTTAGTGTCTCAGGGTCTCAGATTCTCAGTGTCTCAGTGTCTCAGGGTCTCAGGGTCTCAGTGTCTCAGCGTCTCAGGGTCTCAGTGTCACAGGGTCTCAGGGTCTTAGTCTCTAAGTCACTCAGTCTCTCAGTCTCTCAGTCACTCAGTCTCTCAGTCTCTCATTCTCTCAGTCTCTCAGTGTCTCTGGGTCTCAGTCTCTCCGTCTCTCAGTCTCTCAGTGTCTCAGTGTCTGAGGCTCTCAGGGTCTCTGGGTCTCAGGCTCTCAGTCTCTCAGTCTCTCAGTCTGTCATTGTCTCAGGGTCTCAGTGTCTCAGTGTCCCAGTGTCTCAGGGACTCTGGGTCTCAGGGTATCAGTGTCTCTGGATCTCTGTGTCTCTGTGTCTTTGGGTCTCAGCGTCTCAGTTTCTCAGTGTCTCAGGGTCTCAGTGTCTTAGTGTCACAGGGTCACAGTTTCTCAGTGTCTCAGTGTCTCAGGGTCTCTGGGTCTCTGGGTTTCTGAGTCTCAGTGTCTCAGTCTCTCAATCTCTCAGACTCTCAGTCTCTCAGTCTCTCAGTGTCTCAGTGTCACAGTGTGTCAGGGCCTCAGGGTCTCAGTGTCTCAGTGTCTCAGTCTCTCAGTGTCTCAGGATCTCAGGGTCTCAGGGTCTCAGTGTCTCAGTGTTTCAGGGTCTCAGTGTCTCAGTGTCTCAGTCTCTCAGTCTCTCAGTGTCTCAGTCTCTCCGTCTCCCTGTGCCTTAGTCTCTCTGTCTCTCAGTCTCTCAGTGTCTCAGGGTCTCAGTGTGTCAGGGTCTCAGTGTCTCAGTGTCTCAGTGTCTCAGGGTCTCAGTGTCTCAGTGCCTCAGATTCTCAGTGTCTCAGGTTCTCAGGGTCTCAGTGTCTCAGGATCTCAGTGCCTCAGTAGCTCAGTGTCTGTGTCTCAGGGTATCAGGGTCTGAGTGTCTCAGGATCTCAGGATTTCAGTGTCTCAGTTTCTCAGGGTCTCAGTGTCTCAGGGTCTCAGTGTCTCAGTGTCTCAGGGTTTCAGGGTCTTAGTCTCTCAATCCCTCTGTCTCTCTGTCTCTCAGGGTCTCTGGGTCTCAGTCTCTCAGTCTCTCAGTGTCTCAGTGTTTCTGTGTCTCAGTGTCTAAGTGTCTTAGGGTCTCACGGTCTCAGTGTCTCAGTGCCTCAGTGTCTCAGTGTCTCAGTCTCTCAGTCTCTCAGTCTCTCAATCTCACAGTCTCTCTGTGTATCAGTCTCTCAGTCTCTTAGTGTCTCAGGGTCTCAGAGTCTCAGTGTCTCAGTGTCTCAGTGTCTCAGTCTCTCAGGGTCTCAGTGTCTCAGTCTCTCAGGGTCTCAGTGTCTCAGTGTCTCAGTCTCTCAGGGTCTCAGTGTCTCAGTCTCTCAGTCTCTCAGTCGCTCAGTCTCTCAGTCTCTCAATCTCACAGTCTCTCAGTGTAACAGTCTCTCAGTCTCTTAGTGTCTCAGTGTCTCAGGGTCTCTGGGTCTCTGGGTCTCAGTCTCTCAGTCTCTCCGTCTCTCAGTCTCTCAGTGTCTGAGGCTCTCAGGGTCTCTGGGTCTCAGGCTCTCAGTCTCTCAGTCTCTCAGGGTCTCAGGGTCTCAGTGTCTCAGTGTCTCAGGGTCTCAGGGTCTCAGTGTCTGAGGGTCTCAGTTTCTCAGCGTCTCTGTGACTCAGGGTCTCAGTGTATCAGAGTCTCAGGGTCTCAGTGTCTCAGGGTCTCTGGGTCACAGTGTCTCAATCTCTCAGTCTCTCAGTCTCTCAGTGCCTCAGGGTCTCAGGGTCTCAGTGTCTCAGGGACTCAGGGTCTCAGTGCCTCAGTCTCTCAATCTCTCAGTGTCTCAGGGTCTCAGTGTCTCAGGGTCTCAGTGTCTCAGGGTCTCAGGGTCTCAGGGTCTCAGTGCCTCAGGGTCTCAGTCTCTCAGTGTCTCAGTGTCTGAGGCTCTCAGGGTCTCAGGGTCTCAGTGTCTCAGGGTCTCAGGGTCTCAGTGTCTCAGTGTCTGAGGGTCTCAGTTTCTCAGTGTCTCTGTGTCTCAGGGTCTCAGTGTATCTGCGTCTCAGTGACTTAGGGTCTCAGTGTCTCTGGGTCTCTGGGTCTCAGTGTCTCAATCTCTCAGTCTCTCAGTCTCTCAGTGCCTCAGGGTCTCAGGGTCTCAGGGTCTCAGTGTCTCAGTCTCTCAGTGTCTCAGGGTCTCAGTGTCTCAGGGTCTCAGGGTCTCAGTGCCTCAGTCTCTCAGTCTCTCAGTTTCTCAGTGTCTCAGGGTCTCAGTGTCTCAGGGTCTCAGTGTCTCAGGTTCTCAGGGTCTCAGTCTCTCAGTGTCTCAGTGTCTGAGGCTCTCAGGGTCTCAGGGTCTCAGTGTCTCAGGGTCTCAGGGTCTCAGTGTCTCAGTGTCTGAGGGTCTCAGTTTCTCAGTGTCTCTGTGTCTCAGGGTCTCAGTGTATCAGCGTCTCAGTGACTTAAGGTCTCAGTGTCTCAGGGTCTCTGGGTCTCAGTGTCTCAATTTCTCAGTCTCTCAGTCTCTCAGTGCCTCAGGGTCTCAGGGTCTCAGTGTCTCAGGGTCTCAGGGTCTCAGTGGCTCAGTGCCTCAGGGTCTCAGTGTCTCAGGGTCTCAGGGTCTCAGTGCCTCAGTCTCTCAGTCTCTCAGTGTCTCAGGGTCTCAGTGTCTCAGTGTCTCAGTGTCTCAGGGTCTCAGGGTCTCAGTGGCTCAGTGTCTCAGGGTCTCAGTGTCTTAGTGTCACAGGGACTCAGTTTCTCAGTGTCTCAGTGTCTCAGTGTCTCTGGGTCTCTGAGTCTCAGTGTCTCAGTCTCTCAATCTCTCAGACTCTCAGTCTCTCAGACTCTCAGTGTCTCAGTGTCACAGTGTGTCAGGGCCTCAGGGTCTCAGTGTCTCAGTCTCTCAGTGTCTCAGGATCTCAGGGTCTCAGTGTCTCAGTGTCTCAGTCTCTCAGTCTCTCAGTGTCTCAGTCTCTCCGTCTCCCTGTGCCTTAGTCTCTCTGTCTCTCAGTCTCTCAGTGTCTCAGGGTCTCAGTGTGTCAGCGTCTCAGTGTCTCAGTGTCTCAGTGTCTCAGGGTCTCAGTGTCTCAGTGCCTCAGGTTCTCAGTGTCTCAGGTTCTCAGGGTCTCAGTGTCTCAGGATCTCAGTGCCTCAGTGGCTCAGTGTCTGTGTCTCAGGGTATCAGGGTCTGAGTGTCTCAGGGTCTCAGGATTTCAGTGTCTCAGATTCTCAGGGTCTCAGTGTCTCAGGTTCTCAGTGTCTCAGGGTCTCAGGGTTTCAGGGTCTTAGTCTCTCAATCCCTCTGTATCTCTGTCTCTCAGAGTCTCTGGGTCTCTGGGTCTCAGTCTCTCAGTCTCTCAGTGTCTCAGTGTTTCTGTGTCTCAGTGTCTTAGTGTCTCAGGGTCTCAGGGTCTCAGTGTCTCAGTGCCTCAGTCTCTCAGTCTCTCAGTCGCTCAGACTCTCAGTCTCTCAGTCTCTCAATCTCACAGTCTCTCAGTGTATCAGTCTCTCAGTCTCTCATTCTCTTAGTGTCTCAGGGTCTCAGAGTCTCAGTGTCTCAGTGTCTCAGTGTCTCAGTGTCTCAGTCTCTCAGGGTCTCAGTGTCTCAGTGTCTCAGTCTCTCAGTCTCTCAGTCTCTCAGTCGCTCAGTCTCTCAGTCTCTCAATCTCACAGTCTCTCAGTGTAACAGTCTCTCAGTCTCTTAGTGTCTCAGTGTCTCAGGGTCTCTGGGTCTCTGGGTCTCTGGGTCTCAGTCTCTCAGTCTCTCAGTCTCTCATTCTCTCAGTCTCTCAGTGTCTCTGGGTCTCAGTCTCTCCGTCTCTCAGTTTCTCATTGTCTCAGTGTCTGAGGCTCTCAGGGTCTCTGGGTGTCAGGCTCTCAGTCTCTCAGTCTCTCAGGGTCTCAGGGTCTCAGTGTCTCAGTATCTCAGGGTCTCAGTGTCTGAGGGTCTCAGTTTTTCAGTGTCTCTGTGACTCAGGGTCTCAGTGTATCAGAGTCTCAGGGTCTCAGTGTCTCAGGGTCTCTGGGTCTCAGTGTCTCAATCTCTCAGTCTCTAAGTCTCTCAGTGCCTCAGGGTCTCAGGGTCTCAGTGTCTCAGTCTCTCAGTGTCTCAGGGTCTCAGGGTCTCAGTGTCTCAGGGTCTCAGGGTCTCAGTGCCTCAGTCTCTCAGTCTCTCAGTGTCTCAGGGTCTCAGTGTCTCAGGGTCTCAGTGTCTCAGGGTCTGAGGGTCTCAGTCTCTCAGTGTCTCAGTGTCTGAGGCTCTCAGTGTCTCAGGGTCTCAGGGTCTCAGTGTTTCAGGGTCTCAGGGTCTCAGTGTCTCAGTGTCTGAGGGTCTCAGTTTCTCAGTGTCTCTGTGTCTCAGGGTCTCAGTGTATCAGCGTCTCAGTGACTTAGGGTCTCAGTGTCTCAGTGTCTCAGTGTCTCTGGGTCTCAGTCTCTCCGTCTCTCAGACTCTCAGTGTCTCAGTGTCTGAGGCTCTCAGGGTCTCTGGGTCTCAGGCTCTCAGTCTCTCAGTCTCTCAGTCTGTCATTGTCTCAGGGTCTCAGTGTCCCAGCGTCTCATTGTCTCAGGGACTCTGGGTCTCAGGGTATCAGTGTCTCTGGATCTCTGTGTCTCTGTGTCTTTGGGTCTCAGCGTCTCAGTTTCTCAGTGTCTCAGGGTCTCAGTGTCTTAGTGTCACAGGGTCTCAGTTTCTCAGTGTCTCAGTGTCTCAGGGTCTCTGGGTCTCTGGGTTTCCGAGTCTCAGTGTCTCAGTCTCTCAATCTCTCAGACTCTCAGTCTCTCAGACTCTCAGTGTCTCAGTGTGTCAGGGCCTATGGGTCTCAGTGTCTCAGTGTCTCAGTCTCTCAGTGTCTCAGGATCTCAGGGTCTCAGGGTCCCAGTGTCTCAGTGTCTCAGGGTCTCAGTGTCTCAGTGTCTCAGTGTCTCAGTCTCTCAGTCTCTCAGTGTCTCAGTCTCTCCGTCTCCCTGTGCCTTAGTCTCTCTGTCTCTCAGTCTCTCAGTGTCTCAGGGTCTCAGTGTGTCAGGGTCTCAGTGTCTCAGTGTCTCAGGGTCTCAGTGTCTCAGTGCCTCAGGTTCTCAGTGTCTCAGGTTCTCAGGGTCTCAGTGTCTCAGGTTCTCAGTGCCTCAGTGGCTCAGTGTCTGTGTCTCAGGGTATCAGGGTCTGAGTGTCTCAGGGTCTCAGGATTTCAGTGTCTCAGTTTCTCAGGGTCTCAGTGTCTCAGGGTCTCAGTGTCTCAGGGTCTCAGGGTTTCAGGGTCTTAGTCTCTCAATCCCTCCGTCTCTCTGTCTCTCAGGGTCTCTGGGTCTCAGTCTCTCAGTCTCTCAGTGTCTCAGTGTTTCTGTGTCTCAGTGTCTAAGTGTCTCAGGTTCTCAGGGTCTCAGTGTCTCAGTGCCTCAGTGTCTCAGTGTCTCAGGGTCTCAGTGTCTCAGTGTCTCAGTCTCTCAGTCGCTCAGACTCTCAGTCTCTCAGTCTCTCAATCTCACAGTCTCTCAGTGTATCAGTCTCTCAGTCTCTCAGTCTCTTAGTGTCTCAGGGTCTCAGAGTCTCAGTGTCTCAGTGTCTCAGTGTCTCAGTGTCTCAGTGTCTCAGTGTCTCAGTGTCTCAGTCTCTCAGGGTCTCAGTGTCTCAGTCTCTCAATCTCACAGTCTCTCAGTGTAACAGTCTCTCAGTCTCTTAGTGTCTCAGTGTCTCAGGGTCTCTGGGTCTCAGTCTCTCAGTCTCTCAGTCTCTCATTCTCTCAGTCTCTCAGTGTCTCTGGGTCTCAGTCTCTCCGTCTCTCAGTCTCTCAGTGTCTCAGTGTCTGAGGCTCTCAGGGTCTCTGGGTGTCAGGCTCTCAGTCTCTCAGGGTCTCAGGGTCTCAGTGTCTCAGTATCTCAGGGTCTCACTGTCTGAGGGTCTCAGTTTCTCAGTGTCTCTGTGACTCATGGTCTCAGTGTATCAGAGTCTCAGGGTCTCAGTGTCTCAGGGTCTCTGGGTCTCAGTGTCTCAATCTCTCAGTCTCTCAGTGCCTCAGGGTCTCAGTGTCTCAGTGTTTCTGTGTCTCAGTGTCTAAGTGTCTCAGGTTCTCAGGGTCTCAGTGTCTCAGTGCCTCAGTGTCTCAGTGTCTCAGTGTCTCAGTGTCTCAGTGTCTCAGTCTCTCAGTCGCTCAGACTCTCAGTCTCTCAGTCTCTCAATCTCACAGTCTCTCAGTGTATCAGTCTCTCAGTCTCTCAGTCTCTTAGTGTCTCAGGGTCTCAGAGTCTCAGTGTCTCAGTGTCTCAGTGTCTCAGTCTCTCAGGGTCTCAGTGTCTCAGTCTCTCAGTCGCTCAGACTCTCAGTCTCTCAGTCTCTCAATCTCACAGTCTCTCAGTGTATCAGTCTCTCAGTCTCTCAGTCTCTTAGTGTCTCAGGGTCTCAGAGTCTCAGTGTCTCAGTGTCTCAGTGTCTCAGTCTCTCAGGGTCTCAGTGTCTCAGTCTCTCAATCTCACAGTCTCTCAGTGTAACAGTCTCTCAGTCTCTTAGTGTCTCAGTGTCTCAGGGTCTCTGGGTCTCTGGGTCTCAGTCTCTCAGTCTCTCAGTCTCTCATTCTCTCAGTCTCTCAGTGTCTCTGGTCTCAGTCTCTCCGTCTCCCAGTCTCTCAGTGTCTCAGTGTCTGAGGCTCTCAGTGTCTCTGGGTGTCAGGCTCTCAGTCTCTCAGTCTCTCAGGGTCTCAGGGTCTCAGTGTCTCAGTATCTCAGGGTCTCACTGTCTGAGGCTCTCAGTTTCTCAGTGTCTCTGTGACTCAGGGTCTCAGTGTATCAGAGTCTCAGGGTCTCAGTGTCTCAGGGTCTCTGGGTCTCAGTGTCTCAATCTCTCAGTCTCTCAGTGCCTCAGGGTCTCAGGGTCTCAGTGTCTCAGTCTCTCAGTGTCTCAGGGTCTCAGGGTCTCAGTGTCTCAGGGTCTCAGGGTCTCAGTGCCTCAGTCTCTCAGTCTCTCAGTCTCTCAGTGTCTCAGGGTCTCAGTGTCTCAGGGTCTCAGTGTCTCAGGGTCTCAGGGTCTCAGGGTCTCAGTGGCTCAGTGCCTCAGGGTCTCAGTGTCTCAGGTTCTCAGGGTCTCAGTCTCTCAGTGTCTCAGTGTCTGAGGCTCTCAGGGTCTCAGGGTCTTAGTGTTTCAGGGTCTCAGGGTCTCAGTGTCTCAGTGTCTGAGGGTCTCAGTTTCTCAGTGTCTCTGTGTCTCAGGGTCTCAGTGTATCAACGTCTCAGTGACTTAGGGTCTCAGTGTCTCAGGGTCTCTGGGTCTCAGTGTCTCAATCTCTCAGTCTCTCAGTCTCTCAGTGCCTCAGGGTCTCAGTGTCTCAGTCTCTCAGTGTCTCAGGGTCTCAGTGTCTCAGGGTCTCAGGGTCTCAGTGCCTCAGTCTCTCAGTCTCTCAGTGTCTCAGTGTCTCAGGGTCTCAGTGTCTCAGGGTCTCAGTGTCTCAGGGTCTCAGTGGCTCAGTGCCTCAGGGTCTCAGTGTCTCAGGTTCTCAGTGTCTCAGTGTCTCAGTGTCTCAGTGTCTGTGTCTCAGGGTCTGAGGGTCTGAGGGTCTGAGGGTCTGAGGGTCTCAGGGTTTCAGTGTCTCAGTGTCTCAGTGTCACAGGGTCTCAGGGTCTCAGGGTCTCAGGGTCTCAGGGTCTCAGTCTCTCAGTCTCCCAGTGTCTCAGTCTCACAGTCTCTCAGTCTCTCATTGTCTTAGGGTCGCAGTATCTCTTTGTCTCAGGGTCTCAGTGTCTCTGTGTCTCAGTGTCTCAGTGTCTCAGAGTCTCAGAGTCTCAGTCTGTCAGTGTCTCAGTCTCTCAGTCTTTCAGTGTCTCAGTGCTTCAGTCTCTCAGTCTTTCAGTGTGTGAGTGTCTCAGTGTCTCAGGGTCTCAGTGTCTCAGTGTCTCAGGGTCTCAGTCTCTCAGTCTCTCAGGGTCTCAGGGTCACAGGGTCTCTGGGTCTCAGATTCTCAGTCTCTCAGTCTCTCAGTCTCTCAGTTTCTCAGGGTCTCAGTGTCTCAGTGTCTCAGGGTCTCAGGGTCTCAGTTTCTCAGTGAGTCGGGGTCTCAGTGTCTTAGGGTCTCAGTGTCTCAGGGTTTCAGGGTCTTAGTCTCTCAGTCCCTCAGTCTCTCTGTCTCTCAGGGTCTCTGGGTCTCAGTCTCTCTGTCTCTCAGTGTTTCTGTGTCTCAGTGTCTCAGTGTCTCAGGGCCTCTGGGTCTCAGATTCTCAGTCTCTCAGTCGCTCAGACTCTCAGTCTCTCAGTCTCTCAATCTCACAGTCTCTCAGTCTCTCAGTGTCTCAGTGTCTCAGGGTCTCAGTGTCTCAGTCTCTCAGTGTCTCAGGGTCTCAGTGTCACAGTGTCTCAGTACCTCAGTGTCTCAGGGTCTCAGTGTCTCAGTCTCTCAGGGTCTCTGTGTCTCAGTGTCTCAGTCTCTCAGTCGCTCAGTCTCTCAGTCTCTCAATCTCACAGTCTCTCTGTTTATCAGTCCCTCAGTCTCTTAGTGTCTCAGGGTCTCAGATTCTCAGTGTCTCAGTGTCTCAGGGTCTCAGGGTCTCAGTGTCTCAGCGTCTCAGGGTCTCAGTGTCATAGGGTCTCAGGGTCTTAGTCTCTAAGTCACTCAGTCTCTCAGTCTCTCAGTCACTCAGTCTCTCAGTCTCTCATTCTCTCAGTCTCTCAGTGTCTCTGGGTCTCAGTCTCTCCGTCTCTCAGTCTCTCAGTGTCTCAGTGTCTGAGGCTCTCAGGGTCTCTGGGTGTCAGGCTCTCAGTCTCTCAGTCTCTCGGGGTCTCAGGGTCTCAGTGTCTCAGTATCTCAGGGTCTCACTGTCTGAGGGTCTCAGTTTCTCAGTGTCTCTGTGACTCAGGGTCTCAGTGTATCAGAGTCTCAGGGTCTCAGTGTCTCAGGGTCTCTGGGTCTCAGTGTCTCAATCTCTCAGTCTCTCAGTCTCTCAGTGCCTCAGGGTCTCAGTGTCTCAGTGTTTCTGTGTCTCAGTGTCTAAGTGTCTCAGGTTCTCAGGGTCTCAGTGTCTCAGTGCCTCAGTGTCTCAGTGTCTCAGGGTCTCAGTGTCTCAGTGTCTCAGTGTCTCAGTGTCTCAGTCTCTCAGTCGCTCAGACTCTCAGTCTCTCAGTCTCTCAATCTCACAGTCTCTCAGTGTATCAGTCTCTCAGTCTCTCAGTCTCTTAGTGTCTCAGGGTCTCAGAGTCTCAGTGTCTCAGTGTCTCAGTGTCTCAGTCTCTCAGGGTCTCAGTGTCTCAGTCTCTCAATCTCACAGTCTCTCAGTGTAACAGTCTCTCAGTCTCTTAGTGTCTCAGTGTCTCAGGGTCTCTGGGTCTCTGGGTCTCTGGGTCTCGTCTCTCAGTCTCTCAGTCTCTCATTCTCTCAGTCTCTCAGTGTCTCTGGCCTCAGTCTCTCCGTCTCCCAGTCTCTCAGTGTCTCAGTGTCTGAGGCTCTCAGGGTCTCTGGGTGTCAGGCTCTCAGTCTCTCAGGGTCTCAGGGTCTCAGTGTCTCAGTATCTCAGGGTCTCACTGTCTGAGGGTCTCAGTTTCTCAGTGTCTCTGTGACTCAGGGTCTCAGTGTATCAGAGTCTCAGGGTCTCAGTGTCTCAGGGACTCTGGGTCTCAGTGTCTCAATCTCTCAGTCTCTCAGTCTCTCAGTGCCTCAGGGTCTCAGGGTCTCAGTGTCTCAGTCTCTCAGTGTCTCAGGGTCTCAGGGTCTCAGTGTCTCAGGGTCTCAGTGCCTCAGTCTCTCAGTCTCTCAGTCTCTCAGTGTCTCAAGGTCTCAGTGTCTCAGGGTCTCAGTGTCTCAGGGTGTCAGGGTCTCAGGGTCTCAGTGGCTCAGTGCCTCAGGGTCTCAGTGTCTCAGGTTCTCAGGGTCTCAGTCTCTCAGTGTCTCAGTGTCTGAGGCTCTCAGGGTCTCAGGGTCTTAGTGTTTCAGGGTCTCAGGGTCTCAGTGTCTCAGTGTCTGAGGGTCTCAGTTTCTCAGTGTCTCTGTGTCTCAGGGTCTCAGTGTATCAGCGTCTCAGTGACTTAGGGTCTCAGTGTCTCAGGGTCTCTGGGTCTCAGTGTCTCATTCTCTCAGTCTCTCAGTCTCTCAGTGCCTCAGGGTCTCAGGGTCTCAGTGTCTCAGTCTCTAAGTGTCTCAGGGTCTCAGTGTCTCAGGGTCTCAGTGCCTCAGTCTCTCAGTCTCTCAGTGTCTCAGTGTCTCAGGGTCTCAGTGTCTCAGGGTCACAGGGTCTCAGGGTCTCAGGGTCTCAGTGTCTCAGGGTCTCAGGGTCTCAGTCTCTCAGTCTCCCAGTGTCTCAGTCTCACAGTCTCTCAGTCTCTCATTGTCTTAGGGTCGCAGTATCTCTTTGTCTCAGGGTCTCAGTGTCTCTGTGTCTCAGTGTCTCAGTGTCTCAGAGTCCCAGAGTCTCAGTCTCTCAGTCTCTCAGTGTCTCAGTCTCTCAGTCTTTCAGTGTCTCAGTGCCTCAGTCTCTCAGTCTTTCAGTGTCTGAGTGTCTCAGTGTCTCAGGGTCTCAGTGTCTCAGTGTCTCAGGGTCTCAGTCTCTCAGTCTCTCAGGGTCTCAGGGTCACAGGGTCTCTGGGTCTCAGATTCTCAGTCTCTCAGTCTCTCAGTTTCTCAGGGTCTCAGTGTCTCAGTGTCTCAGGGTCTCAGGGTCTCAGTTTCTCAGTGAGTCGGGGTCTCAGTGTCTTAAGGTCTCAGTGTCTCAGGATTTCAGGGTCTTAGTCTCTCAGTCCCTCAGTCTCTCTGTCTCTCAGGGTCTCTGGGTCTCAGTCTCTCTGTCTCTCAGTGTTTCTGTGTCTCAGTGTCTCAGTGTCTCAGGGCCTCTGAGTCTCAGATTCTCAGTCTCTCAGTCGCTCAGACTCTCAGTCTCTCAGTGCCTCAGTCTCTCAGTCTCTCAGTCTCTCAGTGTCTCAGGGTCTCAGTGTCTCAGGGTCTCACTGTCTCAGTCTCTCAGTGTCTCAGGGTCTCAGTGTCTCAGTCTCTCAGTGTCTCAGGGTCTCAGTGTCACAGTGTCTCAGTACCTCAGTGTCTCAGTGTCTCAGGGTCTCAGTGTCTCAGTCTCTCAGGGTCTCTGTGTCTCAGTGTCTCAGTCTCTCAGTCGCTCAGTCTCTCAGTCTCTCAATCTCACAGTCTCTCTGTTTATCAGTCTCTCAGTCTCTTAGTGTCTCAGGGTCTCAGATTCTCAGTGTCTCAGTGTCTCAGGGTCTCAGGGTCTCAGTGTCTCAGCGTCTCAGGGTCTCAGTGTCACAGGGTCTCAGGGTCTTAGTCTCGAAGTCACTCAGTCTCTCAGTCTCTCAGTCACTCAGTCTCTCAGTCTCTCATTCTCTCAGTCTCTCAGTGTCTCTGGGTCTCAGTCTCTCCGTCTCTCAGTCTCTCAGTGTCTCAGTGTCTGAGGCTCTCAGGGTCTCTGGGTCTCAGGCTCTCAGTCTCTCAGTCTCTCAGTCTGTCATTGTCTCAGGGTCTCAGTGTCTCAGTGTCCCAGTGTCTCAGTGTCTCAGGGACTCTGGGTCTCAGGGTATCAGTGTCTCTGGATCTCTGTGTCTCTGTGTCTTTGGGTCTCAGCGTCTCAGTTTCTCAGTGTCTCAGGGTCTCAGTGTCTTAGTGTCACAGGGTCACAGTTTCTCAGTGTCTCAGTGTCTCAGGGTCTCTGGGTCTCTGGGTTTCTGAGTCTCAGTGTATCAGTCTCTCAATCTCTCAGACTCTCAGTCTCTCAGTCTCTCACTCTCTCAGTGTCACAGTGTGTCAGGGCCTCAGGGTCTCAGTGTCTCAGTGTCTCAGCCTCTCAGTGTCTCAGGATCTCAGGGTCTCAGGGTCTCAGTGTCTCAGTGTCTCAGGGTCTCAGTGTCTCAGTGTCTCAGTCTCTCAGTCTCTCAGTGTCTCAGTCTCTCCGTCTCCCTGTGCCTTAGTCTCTCTGTCTCTCAGTCTCTCAGTGTCTCAGGGTCTCAGTGTGACAGGGTCTCAGTGTCTCAGTGTCTCAGTGTCTCAGGGTCTCAGTGTCTCAGTGCCTCAGGTTCTCAGTGTCTCAGGTTCTCAGGGTCTCAGTGTCTCAGGATCTCAGTGCCTCAGTGGCTCAGTGTCTGTGTCTCAGGGTATCAGGGTCTGAGTGTCTCAGGGTCTCAGGATTTCAGTGTCTCAGTTTCTCAGGGTCTCAGTGTCTCAGGGTCTCAGTGTCTCAGGGTGTCAGGGTTTCAGGGTCTTAGTCTCTCAATCCCTCTGTCTCTCTGTCTCTCAGGGTCTCTGGGTCTCTGGGTCTCAGTCTCTCAGTCTCTCAGTGTCTCAGTGTTTCTGTGTCTCAGTGTCTAAGTGTCTAAGTGTCTCAGGGTCTCACGGTCTCAGTGTCTCAGTGCCTCAGTGTCTCAGGGTCTCAGTGTCTCAGTGTCTCAGTCTCTCAGTCGCTCAGACTCTCAGTCTCTCAGTCTCTCAATCTCACAGTCTCTCAGTGTATCAGTCTCTCAGTCTCTTAGTGTCTCAGGGTCTCAGAGTCTCAGTGTCTCAGTGTCTCAGTGTCTCAGTGTCTCAGTGTCTCAGTCTCTCAGGGTCTCAGTGTCTCAGTGTCTCAGTGTCTCAGTCTCTCAGTCTCTCAGTGTCTCAGTGTCTCAGTCTCTCAGTCTCTCAGTCGCTCAGTCTCTCAGTCTCTCAATCTCACAGTCTCTCAGTGTAACAGTCTCTCAGTCTCTTAGTGTCTCAGTGTCTCAGGGTCTCTGGGTCTCTGGGTCTCAGTCTCTCAGTCTCTCAGTCTCTCAGTCTCTCATTCTCTCAGTCTCTCAGTGTCTCTGGGTCTCAGTCTCTCCGTCTCTCAGTCTCTCAGTGTCTCAGTGTCTGAGGCTCTCAGGGTCTCTGGGTCTCAGGCTCTCAGTCTCTCAGGGTCTCAGGGTCTCAGTGTCTCAGTGTCTCAGGGTCTCAGGGTCTCAGTGTCTGAGGGTCTCAGTTTCTCAGCGTCTCTGTGACTCAGGGTCTCAGTGTATCAGAGTCTCAGGGTCTCAGTGTCTCAGGGTCTCTGGGTCTCAGTGTCTCAATCTCTCAGTCTCTCAGTCTCTCAGTGCCTCAGGGTCTCAGGGTCTCAGTGTCTCAGGGACTCAGGGTCTCAGTGCCTCAGTCTCTCAGTCTCTCAGTGTCTCAGGGTCTCAGTGTCTCAGGGTCTCAGTGTCTCAGGGTCTCAGGGTCTCAGGGTCTCAGTGCCTCAGGGTCTCAGTGTCTCAAGTTCTCAGGGTCTCAGTCTCTCAGTGTCTCAGTGTCTGAGGCTCTCAGGGTCTCAGGGCCTCAGGGTATCAGTGTCTCAGGGTCTCAGGGTCTCAGTGTCTCAGTGTCTGAGGGTCTCAGTTTCTCAGTGTCTCTGTGTCTCAGGGTCTCAGTGTATCAGCGTCTCAGTGACTTAGGGTCTCAGTGTCTCTGGGTCTCTGGGTCTCAGTGTCTCAATCTCTCAGTCTCTCAGTCTCTCAGTGCCTCAGGGTCTCAGGGTCTCAGTGTCTCAGTCTCTCAGTGTCTCAGGGTCTCAGTGTCTCAGGGTCTCAGGGTCTCAGTGCCTCAGTCTCTCAGTCTCTCAGTTTCTCAGTGTCTCAGGGTCTCAGTGTCTCAGGGTCTCAGTGTCTCAGGTTCTCAGGGTCTCAGTCTCTCAGTGGCTTAATGTCTGAGGCTCTCAGGGTCTCAGGGTCTCAGGGTCTCATTGTCTCAGGGTCTCAGGGTCTCAGTGTCTCAGTGTCTGAGGGTCTCAGTTTCTCAGTGTCTCTGTGTCTCAGGGTCTCAGTGTATCAGCGTCTCAGTGACTTAAGGTCTCAGTGTCTCAGGGTCTCTGGGTCTCAGTGTCTCAATCTCTCAGTCTCTCAGTCTCTCAGTGCCTCAGGGTCTCAGGGTCTCAGTGTCTCAGTCTCTCAGTGTCTCAGGGTCTCAGTGTCTCAGGGTCTCAGGGTCTCAGTGCCTCAGTCTCTCAGTCTCTCAGTGTCTCAGTGTCTCAGGGTCTCAGTGTCTCAGGGTCTCAGTGTCTCAGGGTCCTAGTGGCTCAGAGCCTCAGGGTCTCAGTATCTCAGTTTCTCAGGGTCTCAGTGTCTCAGTGTCTGTGTCTCAGGGTCTCAGGGTCTGAGGGTCTCAGGGTCTCAGGGTCTCAGGGTCTCAGGGTTTCAGTGTCTCAGTGTCACAGGGTCTCAGGGTCTCAGTGTCTCAGTGTCTCAGGGTCTCAGTCTCTCAGTCTCCCAGTGTCTCAGTCTCACAGTCTCTCAGTCTCTCATTGTCTTAGGGTGGCAGTATCTCTTTGTCTCAGGGTCTCAGGGTCTCAGTGTCTCTGTGTCTCAGTGTCTCAGTGTCTCAGAGTCTCAGTCTCTCAGTGTCTCAGTCTCTCAGTCTTTCAGTGTCTCAGTGTCTCAGTCTCTCACTCTTTCAGTGTCTCAGTGTCTCAGTTCCTCAGGGTCTCAGTGTCTCAGTGTCTCAGGGCCACAGTCTCTCAGGGTCTTAGGGTCACAGGGTCTCTGGGTCTCAGATTCTCAGTCTCTCAGTCTCTCAGTTTCTCAGGGTCTCAGTGTCTCAGTGTCTCAGGGTCTCAGGGTCTCAGTTTCTCAGTGACTCGGGGTCTCAGTGTCTCAGGGTCTCAGTGTCTCAGGGTTTTAGGGTCTTAGTCTCTCAGTCCCTCAGTTTCTTTGTCTCTCAGGGACTCTGGGTCTCAGTCTCTCTGTCTCTCAGTGTCTCAGTGTTTCTGTGTCTCAGTGTCTCAGGGTCTCAGGGTCTCTGGGTCTCAGATTCTCAGTCTCTCAGTCGCTCAGACTCTCAGTCTCTCAGTGTCTCAATCTCTCAGTCTCTCAGTCTCTCAGTGCCTCAGGGTCTCAGGGTCTCAGTGTCTCAGTCTCTCAGTGTCTCAGGGTCTCAGTGTCTCAGGGTCTCAGGGTCTCAGTGCCTCAGTCTCTCAGTCTCTCAGTTTCTCAGTGTCTCAGGGTCTCAGTGTCTCAGGGTCTCAGTGTCTCAGGTTCTCAGGGTCTCAGTCTCTCAGTGTCTTAGTGTCTGAGGCTCTCAGGGTCTCAGGGTCTCAGGGTCTCATTGTCTCAGGGTCTCAGGGTCTCAGTGTCTCAGTGTCTGAGGGTCTCAGTTTCTCAGTGTCTCTGTGTCTCAGGGTCTCAGTGTATCAGCGTCTCAGTGACTTAAGGTCTCAGTGTCTCAGGGTCTCTGGGTCTCAGTGTCTCAATCTCTCAGTCTCTCAGTCTCTCAGTGCCTCAGGGTCTCAGGGTCTCAGTGTCTCAGTCTCTCAGTGTCTCAGGGTCTCAGTGTCTCAGGGTCTCAGGGTCTCAGTGCCTCAGTCTCTCAGTCTCTCAGTGTCTCAGTGTCTCAGGGTCTCAGTGTCTCAGGGTCTCAGTGTCTCAGGGTCCTAGTGGCTCAGAGCCTCAGGGTCTCAGTATCTCAGTTTCTCAGGGTCTCAGTGTCTCAGTGTCTGTGTCTCTGGGTCTCAGGGTCTGAGGGTCTCAGGGTCTCAGGGTCTCAGGGTCTCAGGGTTTCAGTGTCTCAGTGTCACAGGGTCTCAGGGTCTCAGTGTCTCAGTGTCTCAGGGTCTCAGTCTCTCAGTCTCCCAGTGTCTCAGTCTCACAGTCTCTCAGTCTCTCATTGTCTTAGGGTGGCAGTATCTCTTTGTCTCAGGGTCTCAGGGTCTCAGTGTCTCTGTGTCTCAGTGTCTCAGTGTCTCAGAGTCTCAGTCTCTCAGTGTCTCAGTCTCTCAGTCTTTCAGTGTCTCAGTGTCTCAGTCTCTCACTCTTTCAGTGTCTCAGTGTCTCAGTTCCTCAGGGTCTCAGTGTCTCAGTGTCTCAGGGTCACAGTCTCTCAGGGTCTTAGGGTCACAGGGTCTCTGGGTCTCAGATTCTCAGTCTCTCAGTCTCTCAGTTTCTCAGGGTCTCAGTGTCTCAGTGTCTCAGGGTCTCAGGGTCTCAGTTTCTCAGTGACTCGGGGTCTCAGTGTCTCAGGGTCTCAGTGTCTCAGGGTTTTAGGGTCTTAGTCTCTCAGTCCCTCAGTTTCTTTGTCTCTCAGGGACTCTGGGTCTCAGTCTCTCTGTCTCTCAGTGTCTCAGTGTTTCTGTGTCTCAGTGTCTCAGGGTCTCAGGGTCTCTGGGTCTCAGATTCTCAGTCTCTCAGTCGCTCAGACTCTCAGTCTCTCAGTCTCTCAATCTCACAGTCTCTCAGTCTCTCAGTCTCTCAGTGTCTCAGTGTCTCAGGGTCTCAGTGTCTCAGTCTCTCAGTGTCTCAGGGTCTCAGTGTCTCAGTGTCTCAGTACCTCAGTGTCTCAGTGTCTCAGGGTCTCAGTGTCTCAGTCTCTCAGGTTCTCAGTGTCTCAGAGTCTCAGTGTCTCAGTGTCTCAGTCTCTCAGTCTTTCAGTGTCTCAGTGTCTCAGTGTCTCAGTCTCTCAGTCTTTCAGTGTCTCAGTGTCTCAGTCTCTCAGTGTCTCAAGGTCTCAGTGTCTCAGTGTCTCAGTGTCTCAGTGTCTCAGTACCTCAGTGTCTCAGTGTCTCAGGGTCTCAGTGTCTCAGTCTCTCAGGGTCTCAGTGTCTCAGTGTCTCAGTCTCTCAGTCTCTTAGTGTCTCAGGGTTTCAGATTCTCAGTGTCTCAGTGTCTCAGGGTCTCAGTGTCTCAGCGTCTCAGGGTCTCAGTGTCACAGGGTCTCAGGGTCTTAGTCTCTAAGTCACTCAGTCTCTCAGTCTCTCAGTCTCTCAGTCTCTCATTCTCTCAGTGTCTCTCGGTCTCAGTCTCTCCGTCTCTCAGTCTCTCAGTGTCTCAGTATCTGAGGCTCTCAGGGTCTCTGGGTCTCAGGCTCTCAGTCTCTCAGTCTCTCAGTCTGTCATTGTCTCAGGGTCTCAGGGTATCAGTGTCTCTGGATCTCTGTGTCTCTGTGTCTTTGGGTCTCAGCGTCTCAGTTTCTCAGTGTCTCAGGGTCTCAGTGTCTTAGTGTCACCGGGTCTCAGTTTCTCAGTGTCTCAGTGTCTCTGGGTCTCTGGGTTTCTGAGTCTCAGTGTCTCAGTGTCTCAGTCTCTCAATCTCTCAGACTCTCAGTCTCTCAGTCTCTCAGTGTCTCAGTGTCACAGTGTGTCAGGGCCTCAGGGTCTCAGTGTCTCAGTGTCTCAGTCTCTCAGTGTCTCAGGATCTCAGGGTCTCAGGGTCTCAGTGTCTCAGTGTCTCAGGGTCTCAGTGTCTCAGTGTCTCAGTGTCTCAGTCTCTCCGTCTCCCTGTGCCTTAGTCTCTCTGTCTCTCAGTCTCTCAGTGTCTCAGGGTCTCAGTGTGTCAGGGTCTCAGTGTCTCAGTGTCTCAGGGTCTCAGTGTCTCAGTGCCTCAGGTTCTCAGGGGCTCAGTGCCTCAGGATCTCAGTGCCTCAGTGGCTCAGTGTCTGTGTCTCAGGGTATCAGGGTCTGAGTGTCTCAGGGTCTCAGGATTTCAGTGTCTCAGTTTCTCAGGGTCTCAGTGTCTCAGGGTCTCAGTGTCTCAGTCTCTCAGGGTTTCAGGGTCTTAGTCTCTCAATCCCTCTGTCTCTCTGTCTCTCAGGGTCTCTGGGTCTCTGGGTCTCAGTCTCTCAGTCTCTCAGTGTCTCAGTGTTTCTGTGTCTCAGTGTCTAAGTGTCTCAGGGTCTCAGTGTCTCAGTGCCTCAGTGTCTCAGTGTCTCAGGGTCTCAGTGTCTCAGTGTCTCAGTCTCTCAGTCGCTCAGACTCTCAGTCTCTCAGTCTCTCAATCTCACAGTCTCTCAGTGTATCAGTCTCTCAGTCTCTCAGTCTCTTAGTGTCTCAGGGTCTCAGAGTCTCAGAGTCTCAGTGTCTCAGTGTCTCAGTCTCTCAGGGTCTCAGTGTCTCAGTGTCTCAGTCTCTCAGTCTCTCAGTCGCTCAGTCTCTCAGTCTCTCAATCTCACAGTCTCTCAGTGTAACAGTCTCTCAGTCTCTTAGTGTCTCAGTGTCTCAGGGTCTCTGGGTCTCTGGGTCTCAGTCTCTCAGTCTCTCAGTCTCTTATTCTCTCAGTCTCTCAGTGTCTCTGGGTCTCAGTCTCTCCGTCTCTCAGTCTCTCAGTGTCTCAGTGTCTGAGGCTCTCAAGGTCTCAGTGTCTCAATCTCTCAGTCTCTCAGTCTCTCAGTGCCTCAGGGTCTCAGGGTCTCAGTGTCTCAGGGTCTCAGGGTCTCAGTGCCTCAGTCTCTCAGTCTCTCAGTCTCTCAGTGTCTCAGGGTCTCAGTGTCTCAGGGTCTCACTGTCTCAGTGTCTCAGTGTCTCAGGGTCTCAGTGTCTCAGTCTCTCAGTGTCTCAGGGTCTCAGTGTCACAGTGTCTCAGTACCTCAGTGTCTCAGTGTCTCAGGGTCTCAGTGTCTCAGTCTCTCAGGGTCTCTGTGTCTCAGTGTCTCAGTCTCTCAGTCGCTCAGTCTCTCTGTTTATCAGTCTCTCAGTCTCTTAGTGTCTCAGGGTCTCAGATTCTCAGTGTCTCAGTGTCTCAGGGTCTCAGGGTCTCAGTGTCTCAGCGTCTCAGGGTCTCAGTGTCACAGGGTCTCAGGGTCTTAGTCTCGAAGTCACTCAGTCTCTCAGTCTCTCAGTCACTCAGTCTCTCAGTCTCTCATTCTCTCAGTCTCTCAGTGTCTCTGGGTCTCAGTCTCTCCGTCTCTCAGTCTCTCAGTGTCTCAGTGTCTGAGGCTCTCAGGGTCTCTGGGTCTCAGGCTCTCAGTCTCTCAGTCTCTCAGTCTGTCATTGTCTCAGGGTCTCAGTGTCTCAGTGTCCCAGTGTCTCAGTGTCTCAGGGACTCTGGGTCTCAGGGTATCAGTGTCTCTGGATCTCTGTGTCTCTGTGTCTTTGGGTCTCAGCGTCTCAGTTTCTCAGGGTCTCAGTGTCTTAGTGTCACAGGGTCACAGTTTCTCAGTGTCTCAGTGTCTCAGGGTCTCTGGGTCTCTGGGTTTCTGAGTCTCAGTGTCTCAGTCTCTCAATCTCTCAGACTCTCAGTCTCTCAGTCTCTCACTGTCTCAGTGTCACAGTGTGTCAGGGCCTCAGGGTCTCAGTGTCTCAGTGTCTCAGTCTCTCAGAGTCTCAGGATCTCAGGGTCTCAGGGTCTCAGTGTCTCAGTGTCTCAGGGTCTCAGTGTCTCAGTGTCTCAGTCTCTCAGTCTCTCAGTGTCTCAGTCTCTCCGTCTCCCTGTGCCTTAGTCTCTCTGTCTCTCAGTCTCTCAGTGTCTCAGGGTCTCAGTGTGACAGGGTCTCAGTGTCTCAGTGTCTCAGTGTCTCAGGGTCTCAGTGTCTCAGTGCCTCAGGTTCTCAGTGTCTCAGGTTCTCAGGGTCTCAGTGTCTCAGGATCTCAGTGCCTCAGTGGCTCAGTGTCTGTGTCTCAGGGTATCAGGGTCTGAGTGTCTCAGGGTCTCAGGATTTCAGTGTCTCAGTTTCTCAGGGTCTCAGTGTCTCAGGGTCTCAGTGTCTCAGGGTGTCAGGGTTTCAGGGTCTTAGTCTCTCAATCCCTCTGTCTCTCTGTCTCTCAGGGTCTCTGGGTCTCTGGGTCTCAGTCTCTCAGTCTCTCAGTGTCTCAGTGTTTCTGTGTCTCAGTGTCTAAGTGTCTCAGGGTCTCACGGTCTCAGTGTCTCAGTGCCTCAGTGTCTCAGTGTCTCAGGGTCTCAGTGTCTCAGTGTCTCAGTCTCTCAGTCGCTCAGACTCTCAGTCTCTCAGTCTCTCAATCTCACAGTCTCTCAGTGTATCAGTCTCTCAGTCTCTTAGTGTCTCAGGGTCTCAGAGTCTCAGTGTCTCAGTGTCTCAGTGTCTCAGTGTCTCAGGGTCTCAGTGTCTCAGTGTCTCAGTCTCTCAGTCTTTCAATGTCTCAGTGTCTCAGTGTCTCAGTCTCTCAGTCTTTCAGTGTCTCAGTGTCTCAGTCTCTCAGTGTCTCAAGGTCTCAGTGTCTCAGTGTCTCAGTGTCTCAGTACCTCAGTGTCTCAGTGTCTCAGGGTCTCAGTGTCTCAGTCTCTCAGGGTCTCAGTGTCTCAGTGTCTCAGTCTCTCAGTCTCTCAGTCTCTCAGTCTCTCAGTCTCTTAGTGTCTCAGGGTTTCAGATTCTCAGTGTCTCAGTGTCTCAGTGTCTCAGTGTCTCAGCGTCTCAGGGTCTCAGTGTCACAGGGTCTCAGGGTCTTAGTCTCTAAGTCACTCAGTCTCTCAGTCTCTCAGTCTCTCATTCTCTCAGTGTCTCTCGGTCTCAGACTCTCCGTCTCTCAGTCTCTCAGTGTCTCAGTATCTGAGGCTCTCAGGGTCTCTGGGTCTCAGGCTTTCATTCTCTCAGTCTCTCAGTCTGTCATTGTCTCAGGGTCTCAGGGTATCAGTGTCTCTGGATCTCTGTGTCTCTGTGTCTTTGGGTCTCAGCGTCTCAGTTTCTCAGTGTCTCAGGGTCTCAGTGTCTTAGTGTCACAGGGTCTCAGTTTCTCAGTGTCTCAGTGTCTCAGGGTCTCTGGGTCTCTGGGTTTCTGAGTCTCAGTGTCTCAGTCTCTCAATCTCTCAGACTCTCAGTCTCTCAGTCTCTCAGTGTCTCAGTGTCACAGTGTGTCAGGGCCCAGGGTCTCAGTGTCTCAGTGTCTCAGTCTCTCAGTGTCTCAGGATCTCAGGGTCTCAGGGTCTCAGTGTCTCAGTGTCTCAGTGTCTCAGGGTCTCAGTGTCTCAGTCTCTCAGTGTCTCAGTTTCTCAGTGTCTCAGTCTCTCCGTCTCCCTGTGCCTTAGTCTCTCTGTCTCTCAGTCTCTCAGTGTCTCAGGGTCTCAGTGTGTCAGGGTCTCAGTGTCTCAGTGTCTCAGGGTCTCAGTGTCTCAGTGCCTCAGGTTCTCAGTGTCTCAGGTTCTCAGGGGCTCAGTGCCTCAGGATCTCAGTGCCTCAGTGGCTCAGTGTCTGTGTCTCAGGGTATCAGAGTCTGAGTGTCTCAGGGTCTCAGGATTTCAGTGTCTCAGTTTCTCAGGGTCTCAGTGTCTCAGGGTCTCAGTGTCTCAGGGTCTCAGGGTTTCAGGGTCTTAGTCTCTCAATCCCTCTGTCTCTCTGTCTCTCAGGGTCTCTGGGTCTCTGGGTCTCAGTCTCTCAGTCTCTCAGTGTCTCAGTGTTTCTGTGTCTCAGTGTCTAAGTGTCTCAGGGTCTCAGTGTCTCAGTGCCTCAGTGTCTCAGGGTCTCAGTGTCTCAGTGTCTCAGTCTCTCAGTCGCTCAGACTCTCAGTCTCTCAGTCTCTCAATCTCACAGTCTCTCAGTGTATCAGTCTCTCAGTCTCTCAGTCTCTTAGTGTCTCAGGGTCTCAGAGTCTCAGTGTCTCAGTGTCTCAGTGTCTCAGTCTCTCAGGGTCTCAGTGTCTCAGTGTCTCAGTCTCTCAGTCTCTCAGTCTCTCAGTCGCTCAGTCTCTCAGTCTCTCAATCTCACAGTCTCTCAGTGTAACAGTCTCTCAGTCTCTTAGTGTCTCAGTGTCTCAGGGTCTCTGGGTCTCTGGGTCTCAGTCTCTCAGTCTCTCAGTCTCTTATTCTCTCAGTCTCTCAGTGTCTCTGGGTCTCAGTCTCTCCGTCTCTCAGTCTCTCAGTGTCTCAGTGTCTGAGGCTCTCAGGGTCTCAGTGTCTCAATCTCTCAGTCTCTCAGTCTCTCAGTGCCTCAGGGTCTCAGGGTCTCAGTGTCTCAGGGTCTCAGTGTCTCAGTGTCTCAGTCTCTCAGTCTCTCAGTCTCTCAGTGCCTCAGGGTCTCAGTGTCGCAGGGTCTCAGGGTCTCAGTGCCTCAGTCTCTCAGTCTCTCAGTGTCTCAGGGTCTCAGTGTCTCAGGGTCTCACTGTCTGAGTGTCTCAGGGTCTCAGGGTCTCAGTGGCTCAGTGCCGCAGTGTCTCAGTGTCTCAGGTTCTCAGGGTCTCAGTCTCTCAGTGTCTCAGTGTCTGAGGCTCTCAGGGTCTCAGGGTCTCAGGGTCTCAGTGTCTCAGGGTCTCAGGGTCTCAGGGTCTCAGTGTCTGAGGGTCTCAGTTTCTCAGTGTCTCTGTGTCTCAGGGTCTCAGTGCATCAGCGTCTCAGTGACTTAGGTTCTCAGTGTCTCAGGGTCTCTGGGTCTCAGTGTCTCAATCTCTCAGTCTCTCAGTCTCTCAGCGCCTCAGGGTCTCAGGGTCTCAGTGTCTCAGTCTCTCAGTGTCTCAGGGTCTCAGTGTCTCAGGGTCTCAGGATTTCAGTGTCCTAGTTTCTCAGGGTCTCAGTGTCCCAGGGTCTCAGTGTCTCAGGGTCTCAGGGTCTCAGGGTTTCAGGGTCTTAGTCTCTCAATCCCTCTGTCTCTCTGTCTCTCAGGGTCTCTGGGTCTCTGGGTCTCAGTGTCTCAGTCTCTCAGTCGCTCAGACTCTCAGTCTCTCAGTCTCTTAATCTCACAGTCTCTCAGTGTATCAGTCTCTCAGTCTCTTAGTGTCTCAGGGTCTCAGAGTCTCAGTGTCTCAGTGTCTCAGTGTCTCAGTGTCTCAGTGTCTCAGTCTCTCAGGGTCTCAGTGTCTCAGTGTCTCAGTCTCTCAGTCTCTCAGTCGCTCAGTCTCTCAGTCTCTCAATCTCACAGTCTCTCAGTGTAACAGTCTCTCAGTCTCTTAGTGTCTCAGTGTCTCAGTGTCTCGGGTCTCTGAGTCTCTGGGTCTCAGTCTCTCAGTCTCTCAGTCTCTCATTCTCTCAGTCTCTCAGTGTCTCTGGGTCTCAGTCTCTCCGTCTCTCAGTCTCTCAGTGTCTCAGTGTCTGAGGCTCTCAGGGTCTCTGGGTCTCAGGCTCTCAGTCTCTCAGTCTCTCAGTCTGTCATTGTCTCAGGGTCTCAGTGTCTCAGTGTCCCAGTGTCTCAGTGTCTCAGAGAATCTGGGTCTCAGGGTATCAGTGTCTCTGGATCACTTTGTCTCTGTGTTTTTGGGTCTCAGCGTCTCAGTTTCTCAGTGTCTCAGGGTCTCAGTGTCTTAGTGTCACAGGGTCTCAGTTTCTCAGTGTCTCAGTGTCTCAGGGTCTCTGGGTCTCTGGGTTTCTGAGTCTCAGTGTCTCAGTGTCTCAGTCTCTCAATCTCTCAGACTCTCAGTCTCTCAGTCTCTCAGTGTCTCAGTGTCACAGTGTGTCAGGGCCTCAGGGTCTCAGAGTCTCAGGGTCTCAGTGTCTCAGTCTCTCAGTGTCTCAGGATCTCAGGGTCTCAGGGTCTCAGTGTCTCAGTGTCTCAGGGTCTCAGTGTCTCAGTCTCTCAGTCTCTCAGTGTCTCAGTCTCTCCGTCTCCCTGTGCCTTAGTCTCTCTGTCTCTCAGTCTCTCAGTGTCTCAGGGTCTCAGTGTGTCAGGGTCTCAGTGTCTCAGTGTCTCAGTGTCTCAGTGTCTCAGGGTCTCAGTGTCTCAGTGCCTCAGGTTCTCAGTGTCTCAGGTTCTCAGGGTCTCAGTGTCTCAGGATCTCAGTGCCTCAGTGGCTCAGTGTCTGTGTCTCAGGGTATCAGGGTCTGAGTGTCTCAGGGTCTCAGGATTTCAGTGTCTCAGTTTCTCAGGGTCTCAGTGTCTCAGGGTGTCAGGGTTTCAGGGTCTTAGACTCGCAATCCCTCTGTCTCTCTGTCTCTCAGGGTCTCTGGGTCTCTGGGTCTCAGTCTCTCAGTCTCTCAGTGTCTCAGTGTTTCTGTGTCTCAGTGTCTAAATGTCTTAGGGTCTCAGTGTCTCAGTGCCTCAGTGTCTCAGTGTCTCAGGGTCTCAGTGTCTCAGGGTCTCAGTGTCTCAGTGTCTAAGTGTCTCAGGGTCTCAGTGTCTCAGTGCCTCAGTGTCTCAGTGTCTCAGGGTCTCAGTCTCTCAGTGTCTCAGTCTCTCAGTCGCTCAGACTCTCAGTCTCTCAGTCTCTCAATCTCACAGTCTCTCAGTGTATCAGTCTCTCAGTCTCAGTCTCTTAGTGTCTCAGGGTCTCAGAGTCTCAGTGTCTCAGTGTCTCAGTGTCTCAGTCTCTCAGGGTCTCAGTGTCTCAGTGTCTCAGTGTCTCAGTCTCTCAGTCTCTCAGTCGCTCAGTCTCTCAGTCTCTCAATCTCACAGTCTCTCAGTGTAACAGTCTCTCAGTCTCTTAGTGTCTCAGTGTCTCAGGGTCTCTGGGTCTCTGGCTCTCAGTCTCTCAGTCTCTCATTCTCTCAGTCTCTCAGTGTCTCTGGGTCTCAGTCTCTCCGTCTCTCAGTCTCTCAGTGTCTCAGTGTCTGAGGCTCTCAGGGTCTCAGTGTCTCAATCTCTCAGTCTCTCAGTCTCTCAGTGCCTCAGGGTCTCAGGGTCTCAGTGTCTCAGGGTCTCAGGGTCTCAGTGCCTCAGTCTCTCAGTCTCTCAGTCTCTCAGTGTCTCAGGGTCTCAGTGTCTCAGGGTCTCACTGTCTGAGTGTCTCAGGGTCTCAGGGTCTCAGTGGCTCAGTGCCCTAGGGTCTCAGTGTCTCAGGTTCTCAGGGTCTCAGTCTCTCAGTGTCTCAGTGTCTGAGGCTCTCAGGGTCTCAGGGTCTCAGGGTCTCAGTGTCTCAGGGTCTCAGGGTCTCAGTGTCTCAGTGTCTGAGGGTCTCAGTTTCTCAGTGTCTCTGTGTCTCAGGGTCTCAGTGCATCAGCGTCTCAGTGACTTAGGGTCTCAGTGTCTCAGGGTCTCTGGGTCTCAGTGTCTCAATCTCTCAGTCTCTCAGTCTCTCAGCGCCTCAGGGTCTCAGGGTCTCAGTGTCTCAGACTCTCAGTGTCTCAGTGTCTCAGGGTCTCAGGGTCTCAGGGTCTCAGTGCCTCAGTCTCTCAGTCTCTCAGTCTCTCAGTGTCTCAGTGTCTCAGGGTCTCAGTGTCTCAGGGTCTCAGTGTCTCAGGTTCTCAGGGTCTCAGTCTCTCAGTGTCTCAGTGTCTGAGGCTCTCAGGGTCTCAGGGTCTCAGGGTCTCAGTGTCTGAGGGTCTCAGGGTCTCAGTGTCTCAATGTCTGAGGGTCTCAGTTTCTCAGTGTCTCTGTGTCTCAGGGTCTCAGTGTATCAGCGTCTCAGTGACTTAGGGTCTCAGTGTCTCAGGGTCTCTGGGTCTCAGTGTCTCAATCTCTCAGTCTCTCAGTCTCTCACTGCCTCAGGGTCTCAGGGTCTCAGGGTCTCAGTGTCTCAGTCTCTCAGTGTCTCAGGGTCTCAGTGTCTCAGGGTCTCAGGGTCTCAGTGCCTCAGTCTCTCAGTCTCTCAGTGTCTCAGTGTCTCAGGGTCTCAGTGTCTCAGGGTCTCAGTGTCTCAGGGTCTCAGTGGCACAGTGCCTCAGGATCTCAGTGTCTCAGGTTCTCAGGGTCTCAGTGTCTCAGTGTCTCAGTGACTGTGTCTCAGGGTCTCAGGGTCTGAGGGTCTCAGGGTCTCAGGGTCTCAGGGTTTCAGTGTCTCAGTGTCACAGGGTCTCAGGGTCTCATTGCCTCAGGGTCTCAGGGACTCAGTCTCTCAGTCTCCCAGTGTCTCAGTCTCACAGTCTCTCAGTCTCTCATTGTCTTAGGTCGCAGTATCTCTTTGTCTCAGGGTCTCAGGGTCACAGTGTCTCTGTGTCTCAGTGTCTCAGTGTCTCAGTGTCTCAGAGTCTCAGTCTCTCAGTGTCTCAGTCTCTCAGTCTTTCAGTGTCTCAGTGTCTCAGTCTCTCAGTCTTTCAGTGTCTCAGTGTCTCAGTTCCTCAAGGTCTCAGTGTCTCAGTGTCTCAGGGTCTCAGTCTCTCAGTCTCTCAGGGTCTCAGGGTCACAGGGTCTCTGGGTCTCAGATTCTCAGTCTCTCAGTCTCTCAGTTTCTCAGGGTCTCAGTGTCTCAGTGACTCGGGGTCTCAGTGTCTCAGGGTCTCAGTGTCCCAGGGTTTCAGGGTCTTAGTCTCTCAGTCCCTCAATCTCTCTGTCTCTCAGGGTCTCTGTGTCTCAGTCTCTCTGTCTCTCAGTGTCTCAGTGTTTCTGTGTCTCAGTGTCTCAGTGTCTCAGGGTCTCAGGGTCTCTGGGTCTCAGATTCTCAGTCTCTCAGTCGCTCAGACTCTCAGTCTCTCAGTCTCTCAATCTCACAGTCTCTCAGTCTCTCAGTGTCTCAGGGTCTCAGTGTCTCAGTCTCTCAGTGTCACAGTGTCTCAGGGTCTCAGTGTCTCAGTCTCTCAGTGTCTCAGGGTCTCAGTGTCTCAGTGTCTCAGTACCTCAGTGTCTCAGTGTCTCAGGGTCCCAGTGTCTCAGTCTCTCAGGGTCTCAGTGTCTCAGTGTCTCAGTGTCTCAGAGTCTCAGAGTCTCAGTCTCTCAGTGTCTCAGTCTCTCAGTCTTTCAGTGTCTCAGGGTCTCAGTCTCTCAGTCTTTCAGTGTCTCAGTGTCTCAGGGTCTCAGTCTCTCAGGGTCTCAGGGTCACAGGGTCTCTGGGTCTCAGATTCTCAGTCTCTCAGTCTCTCAGTCTCTCAGTTTCTCAGGGTCTCAGTGTCTCAGGGTCTCAGGGTCTCAGGGTCTCAGTTTCTCAGTGACTCGGGGTCTCAGTGTCTCAGGGTCTCAGTGTCTCAGGGTTTCAGGGTCTTAGTCTCTCAGTCCCTCAGTCTCTCTGTCTCTCAGGGTCTCTGGGTCTCTGGGTCTCAGTCTCTCTGTCTCTCAGTGTCTCAGTGTTTCTGTGTCTCAGTGTCTCAGTCTCTCAGTCGCTCAGACTCTCAGTCTCTCAATCTCACAGTCTCTCAGTCTCTCAGTGTCTCAGGGTCTCAGTGTCTCAGTCTCTCAGTGTCTCAGTGTCTCAGGGTCTCAGTGTCTCAGTCTCTCAGTGTCTCAGGGTCTCAGTGTCTCAGTGTCTCAGTACCTCAGTGTCTCAGATTCTCAGGGTCTCAGTGTCTCAGTCTCTCAGGGTCTCAGTGTCTCAGTGTCTCAGTGTCTCAGTCTCTCCGTCTCCCCGTGCCTTAGTCTCTCTGTCTCTCAGTCTCTCAGTGTCTCAGGGTCTCAGTGTGTCAGGGTCTCAGTGTCTCAGTGTCTCAGTGTCTCAGGGTCTCAATGTCTCAGTGTCTCAGGTTCTCAGTGTCTCAGGTTCTCAGGGTCTCAGTATCTCAGGATCTCAGTGCCTCAGTGGCTCAGTGTCTGTGTCTCAGGGTATCAGGGTCTGAGTGTCTCAGGGTCTCAGGATTTCAGTGTCTCAGTTTCTCAGGATCTCAGTGTCTCAGGGTCTCAGTGTCTCAGGGTCTCGGGGTTTCAGGATCTTAGTCTCTCAATCCCTCTGTCTCTCTGTCTCTCAGGGTCTCTGGGTCTCTATTTCTCAGTCTCTCAGTCTCTCAGTGTCTCAGTGTTTCTGTGTTTCAGTGTCTAAGTGTCTCAGGGTCTCAGTGTCTCAGTGCCTCAGTGTCTCAGTGTCTCAGTGTCTCAGGGTCTCAGTGTCTCAGTCTCTCAGTCGCTCAGACTCTCAGTCTCTCAGTCTCTCAATCTCACAGTCTCTCAGTGTATCAGTCCCTCAGTCTCTCAGTCTCTTAGTGTCTCAGGGTCTCAGAGTCTCAGTGTCTCAGTGTCTCAGTGTCTCAGTCTCTCAGGGTCTCAGTGTCTCAGTGTCTCAGTCTCTCAGTCTCTCAGTCGCTCAGTCTCTCAGTCTCTCAATCTCACAGTCTCTCAGTGTAACAGTCTCTCAGTCTCTTAGTGTCTCAGTGTCTCAGGGTCTCTGGGTCTCTGGGTCTCAGTCTCTCAGTCTCTCAGTCTCTCATTCTCTCAGTCTCTCAGTGTCTCTGGGTCTCAGTCTCTCCGTCTCTCAGTCTCTCAGTGTCTCAGTGTCTGAGGCTCTCAGGGTCTCAGTGTCTCAATCTCTCAGTCTCTCAGTCTCTCAGTGCCTCAGGGTCTCAGGGTCTCAGTGTCTCAGGGTCTCAGGGTCTCAGTGCCTCAGTCTCTCAGTCTCTCAGTCTCTCAGTGTCTCAGGGTCTCAGTGTCTCAGGGTCTCACTGTCTGAGTGTCTCAGGGTCTCAGGGTCTCAGTGGCTCAGTGCCTCAGGGTCTCAGTGTCTCAGGTTCTCAGGGTCTCAGTCTCTCAGTGTCTCAGTGTCTGAGGCTCTCAGGGTCTCAGGGTCTCAGGGTCTCAGTGTCTCAGGGTCTCAGGGTCTCAGTGTCTCAGTGTCTGAGGGTCTCAGTTTCTCAGTGTCTCTGTGTCTCAGGGTCTCAGTGCATCAGCGTCTCAGTGACTTAGGGTCTCAGTGTCTCAGGGTCTCTGGGTCTCAGTGTCTCAATCTCTCAGTCTCTCAGTCTCTCAGAGCCTCAGGTTCTCAGGGTCTCAGTGTCTCAGTGTCTCAGTGTCTGAGGCTCTCAGGGTCTCAGGGTCTCAGGGTCTCAGTGTCTCAGGGTCTCAGGGTCACAGTGTCTCTGTGTCTCAGTGTCTCAGTGTCTCAGAGTCTCAGTCTCTCAGTGTCTCAGTCTCTCAGTCTTTCAGTGTCTCAGTCTCTCAGTCTTTCAGTGACTCAGTGTCTCAGTTCCTCAGGGTCTCAGTGTCTCAGTGTCTCAGGGTCTCAGTCTCTCAGTCTCTCAGGGTCTCAGGGTCACAGGGTCTCTGGGTCTCAGATTCTCAGTCTCTCAGTTTCTCAGGGTCTCAGTGTCTCAGTGTCTCAGGGTCTCCGGGTCTCAGTTTCTCAGTGACTCGGGGTCTCAGTGTCTCAGGGTCTCAGTGTCCCAGGGTTTCAGGGTCTTAGTCTCTCAGTCCCTCAATCTCTCTGTCTCTCAGGGTCTCTGGGTCTCAGTCTCTCTGTCTCTCACTGTCTCAGTGCTTCTGTGTCTCAGTGTCTCAGTGTCTCAGGGTCTCAGGGTCTCTGGGTCTCAGATTCTCAGTCTCTCAGTCGCTCAGACTCTCAGGGTCTCAGTGTCTCAGTCTCTCAGTGTCTCAGTGTCTCAGGGTCTCAGTGTCTCAGTCTCTCAGTGTCTCAGGGTCTCAGTGTCTCAGTGTCTCAGTACCTCAGTGTCTCAGTGTCTCAGGGTCCCAGTGTCTCAGTCTCTCAGGGTCTCAGTGTATCAGCGTCTCAGTGACTTAGGGTCTCAGTGTCTCAGGGTCTCTGGGTCTCAGTGTCTCAATCTCTCAGACTCTCAGTCTCTCAGTGCCTCAGGGTCTCAGGGTCTCAGGGTCTCAGTGTCTCAGTCTCTCAGTGTCTCAGGGTCTCAGTGTCTCAGGGTCTCAGGGTCTCAGTGCCTCAGTCTCTCAGTCTCTCAGTGTCTCAGTGTCTCAGGGTCTCAGTGTCTCAGGGTCTCAGTGGCTCAGTGCCTCAGGATCTCAGTGTCACAGGTTCTCAGGGTCTCAGTGTCTCAGTGTCTCAGTGTCTGTGTCTCAGGGTCTGAGGGTCTGAGGGTCTCAGGGTCTCAGGGTCTCAGAGTTTCAGAGTTTCAGTGTCTCAGTGTCACAGGGTCTCAGGGTCTCATTGTCTCAGGGTCTCAGGGTCTCAGTCTCTCAGTCTCCCAGTGTCTCAGTCTCACAGTCTCTCAGTCTCTCAGTCTCTCATTGTCTTAGGGTCGCAGTATCTCTTTGTCTCATGGTCTCAGGGTCACAGTGTCTCTGTGTCTCAGTGTCTCAGTGTCTCAGAGTCTCAGTCTCTCAGTGTCTCAGTCTCTCAGTCTTTCAGTGTCTCAGTGTCTCAGTCTCTCAGTCTTTCAGTGTCTCAGTTCCTCAGGGTCTCAGGGTCTCAGTGTCTCAGTGTCTCAGGGTCTCAGTCTCTCAGTCTCTCAGGGTCTCAGGGTCACAGGGTCTCTGGGTCTCAGATTCCCAGTCACTCAGTCTCTCAGTTTCTCAGGGTCTCAGTGTCTCAGTGTCTCAGGGTCTCAGGGTCTCAGTATCTCAGTTACTCGGGGTCTCAGTGTCCCAGGGTTTCAGGGTCTTAGTCTCTCAGTCCCTCAATCTCTCTGTCTCTCAGGGTCTCTGGGTCTCAGTCTCTCTGTCTCTCAGTGTCTCAGTGTTTCTGTGTCTCAGTGTCTCAGTGTCTCAGGGTCTCAGGGTCTCTGGGTCTCAGATTCTCAGTCTCTCAGTCGCTCAGACTCTCAGTCTCTCAGTCTCTCAATCTCACAGTCTCTCAGTCTCTCAGTGTCTCAGGGTCTCAGTGTCTCAGTCTCTCAGTGTCTCAGTGTCTCAGGGTCTCAGTGTCTCAGTCTCTCAGTGTCTCAGGGTCTCAGTGTCTCAGTGTCTCAGTACCTCAGTGTCTCAGTGTTTCAGGGTCCCAGTGTCTCAGTCTCTCAGGGTCTCAGTGTCTTAGAGTCTCAGTCTCTCAGTGTCTCAGTCTCTCAGTCTTTCAGTGTCTCAGGGTCTCAGTCTCTCAGTCTTTCAGTGTCTCAGTGTCTCAGTGTCTCAGTTCCTCAGGGTCTCAGTGTCTCAGGGTCTCAGTCTCTCAGTCTCTCAGTTTCTCAGGGTCTCAGTGTCTCAGTGTCTCAGGGTCTCACGGTCTCAGTTTCTCAGTGACTCGGGGTCTCAGTGTCTCAGAGTCTCAGTGTCTCAGGGTTTCAGGGTCTTAGTCTCTCAGTCCCTCAGTCTCTCTGTCTCTCAGGGTCTCTGGGTCTCAGTCTCTCTGTCTCTCAGTGTCTCAGTGTTTCTGTGTCTCAGTGTCTCAGTGTCTCAGGGTCTCTGGGTCTCAGATTCTCAGTCTCTCAGTCTCTCAGTCTCTCAGTGTCTCAGGGTCTCAGTGTCTCAGTCTCTCAGTGTCTCAGTGTCTCAGTGTCTCAGGGTCTCAGTGTCTCAGTCTCTCAGTGTCTCAGGGTCTCAGTGTCTCAGATTCTCAGGGTCTCAGGGTCTCAGTCTCTCAGGGTCTCAGTGTCTCAGTGTCTCAGTGTCTCAGTCTCTCCGTCTCCCTGTGCCTTAGTCTCTCTGTCTCTCAGTCTCTCAGTGTCTCAGGGTCTCAGTGTCTCAGATTCTCAGGGTCTCAGTGTGTCAGGCTCTCAGTGTCTCAGTGTCTCAGTGTCTCAGGGTCTCAGTGTCTCAGTCTCTCAGTGTCTCAGGGTCTCAGTGTCTCAGTCTCTCAGTGTCTCAGTACCTCAGTGTCTCAGATTCTCAGGGTCTCAGTGTTTCAGTCTCTCAGGGTCTCAGTGTCTCAGTGTCTCAGTGTCTCAGTCTCTCCGTCTCCCTGTGCCTTAGTCTCTCTGACTCTCAGTCTCTCAGTGTCTCAGGGTCTCAGTGTGTCAGGGTCTCAGTGTTTCAGTGTCTCAGTGTCTCAGTGTCTCAGGGTCTCAGTGTCTCAGTGCCTCAGGTTCTCAGTGTCTCAGGTTCTCAGTGTCTCAGGATCTCAGTGCCTCAGTGGCTCAGTGGCTCAGTGTCTGTGTCTCAGGGTATCAGGGTCTGAGTGTCTCAGGGTCTCAGGATTTCAGTGTCTCAGTTTCTCAGGGTCTCAGTGTCTCATGGTCTCAGTGTCTCAGGGTCTCAGGGTCTCAGGGTTTCACGGTCTTAGTCTCTCAATCCCTCTGTCTCTCTGTCTCTCAGGGTCTCTGGGTCTCAGTCTCTCAGTCTCTCAGTGTCTCAGTGTTTCTGCGTCTCAGTGTCTAAGAGTCTCAGGGTCTCAGTGTCTCAGTGCCTCAGTGTCTCAGTGTCTCAGGGTCTCAGTGTTTCAGTCTCTCAGTCGCTCAGACTCTCAGTCTCTCAGTCTCTCAATCTCACAGTCTCTCAGTGTATCAGTCTCTCAGTCTCTCAGTCTCTTAGTGTCTCAGGGTCTCAGAGTCTCAGTGTCTCAGTGTCTCAGTGTCTCAGTGTCTCAGTGTCTCAGTCTCTCAGGGTCTCAGTGTCTCAGTGTCTCAGTGTCTCAGTCTCTCAGTCGCTCAGACTCTCAGTCTCTCAGTCTCTCAATCTCACAGTCTCTCAGTGTATCAGTCTCTCAGTCTCTCAGTCTCTTAGTGTCTCAGGGTCTCAGAGTCTCAGTGTCTCAGTGTCTCAGTGTCTCAGTCTCTCAGGGTCTCAGTGTCTCAGTGTCTCAGTGTCTCAGTCTCTCAGTCTCTCAGTCGCTCAGTCTCTCAGTCTCTCAATCTCACAGTCTCTCAGTGTAACAGTCTCTCAGTCTCTTAGTGTCTCAGTGTCTCAGGGTCTCTGGGTCTCTGGGTCTCAGTCTCTCAGTCTCTCATTCTCTCAGTCTCTCAGTGTCTCTGGGTCTCAGTCTCTCCGTCTCTCAGTCTCTCAGTGTCTCAGTGTCTGAGGCTCTCAGGGTCTCAGTGTCTCAATCTCTCAGTCGCTCAGACTCTCAGTCTCTCAGTCTCTTAATCTCACAGTCTCTCAGTGTATCAGTCTCTCAGTCTCTTAGTGTCTCAGGGTCTCAGAGTCTCAGTGTCTCAGTGTCTCAGTGTCTCAGTGTCTCAGTCTCTCAGGGTCTCAGTGTCTCAGTGTCTCAGTCTCTCAGTCTCTCAGTCGCTCAGTCTCTCAGTCTCTCAATCTCACAGTCTCTCACTGTAACAGTCTCTCAGTCTCTTAGTGTCTCAGTGTCTCAGTGTCTCGGGTCTCTGAGTCTCTGGGTCTCAGTCTCTCAGTCTCTCAGTCTCTCATTCTCTCAGTCTCTCAGTGTCTCTGGGTCTCAGTCTCTCCGTCTCTCAGTCTCTCAGTGTCTCAGTGTCTGAGGCTCTCAGGGTCTCTGGGTCTCAGGCTCTCAGTCTCTCAGTCTCTCAGTCTGTCATTGTCTCAGGGTCTCAGTGTCTCAGTGTCCCAGTGTCTCAGTGTCTCAGAGAATCTGGGTCTCAGGGTATCAGTGTCTCTGGATCACTTTGTCTCTGTGTTTTTGGGTCTCAGCGTCTCAGTTTCTCAGTGTCTCAGGGTCTCAGTGTCTTAGTGTCACAGGGTCTCAGTTTCTCAGTGTCTCAGTGTCTCAGGGTCTCTGGGTCTCTGGGTTTCTGAGTCTCAGTGTCTCAGTGTCTCAGTCTCTCAATCTCTCAGACTCTCAGTCTCTCAGTCTCTCAGTGTCTCAGTGTCACAGTGTGTCAGGGCCTCAGGGTCTCAGAGTCTCAGGGTCTCAGTGTCTCAGTCTCTCAGTGTCTCAGGATCTCAGGGTCTCAGGGTCTCAGTGTCTCAGTGTCTCAGGGTCTCAGTGTCTCAGTCTCTCAGTCTCTCAGTGTCTCAGTCTCTCCGTCTCCCTGTGCCTTAGTCTCTCTGTCTCTCAGTCTCTCAGTGTCTCAGGGTCTCAGTGTGTCAGGGTCTCAGTGTCTCAGTGTCTCAGTGTCTCAGTGTCTCAGGGTCTCAGTGTCTCAGTGCCTCAGGTTCTCAGTGTCTCAGGTTCTCAGGGTCTCAGTGTCTCAGGATCTCAGTGCCTCAGTGGCTCAGTGTCTGTGTCTCAGGGTATCAGGGTCTGAGTGTCTCAGGGTCTCAGGATTTCAGTGTCTCAGTTCTTCAGGGTCTCAGTGTCTCAGGGTGTCAGGGTTTCAGGGTCTTAGACTCGCAATCCCTCTGTCTCTCTGTCTCTCAGGGTCTCTGGGTCTCTGGGTCTCAGTCTCTCAGTCTCTCAGTGTCTCAGTGTTTCTGTGTCTCAGTGTCTAAATGTCTTAGGGTCTCAGTGTCTCAGTGCCTCAGTGTCTCAGTGTCTCAGGGTCTCAGTGTCTCAGGGTCTCAGTGTCTCAGTGTCTAAGTGTCTCAGGGTCTCAGTGTCTCAGTGCCTCAGTGTCTCAGTGTCTCAGGGTCTCAGTCTCTCAGTGTCTCAGTCTCTCAGTCGCTCAGACTCTCAGTCTCTCAGTCTCTCAATCTCACAGTCTCTCAGTGTATCAGTCTCTCAGTCTCTCAGTCTCTTAGTGTCTCAGGGTCTCAGAGTCTCAGTGTCTCAGTGTCTCAGTGTCTCAGTCTCTCAGGGTCTCAGTGTCTCAGTGTCTCAGTGTCTCAGTCTCTCAGTCTCTCAGTCGCTCAGTCTCTCAGTCTCTCAATCTCACAGTCTCTCAGTGTAACAGTCTCTCAGTCTCTTAGTGTCTCAGTGTCTCAGGGTCTCTGGGTCTCTGGGTCTCAGTCTCTCAGTCTCTCATTCTCTCAGTCTCTCAGTGTCTCTGGGTCTCAGTCTCTCCGTCTCTCAGTCTCTCAGTGTCTCAGTGTCTGAGGCTCTCAGGGTCTCAGTGTCTCAATCTCTCAGTCTCTCAGTCTCTCAGTGCCTCAGGGTCTCAGGGTCTCAGTGTCTCAGGGTCTCAGGGTCTCAGTGCCTCAGTCTCTCAGTCTCTCAGTCTCTCAGTGTCTCAGGGTCTCAGTGTCTCAGGGTCTCACTGTCTGAGTGTCTCAGGGTCTCAGTGGCTCAGTGCCTCAGGGTCTCAGTGTCTCAGGTTCTCAGGGTCTCAGTCTCTCAGTGTCTCAGTGTCTGAGGCTCTCAGGGTCTCAGGGTCTCAGGGTCTCAGTGTCTCAGGGTCTCAGGGTCTCAGTGTCTCAGTGTCTGAGGGTCTCAGTGTCTCTGTGTCTCAGGGTCTCAGTGCATCAGCGTCTCAGTGACTTAGGGTCTCAGTGTCTCAGGGTCTCTGGGTCTCAGTGTCTCAATCTCTCAGTCTCTCAGCGCCTCAGGGTCTCAGGGTCTCAGTGTCTCAGACTCTCAGTGTCTCAGTGTCTCAGGGTCTCAGGGTCTCAGTGCCTCAGTCTCTCAGTCTCTCAGTCTCTCAGTGTCTCAGTGTCTCAGGGTCTCAGTGTCTCAGGGTCTCAGTGTCTCAGGTTCTCAGGGTCTCAGTCTCTCAGTGTCTCAGTGTCTGAGGCTCTCAGGGTCTCAGGGTCTCAGGGTCTCAGTGTCTCAGGGTCTCAGGGTCTCAGTGTCTCAGTGTCTCAGTGTCTCAGTCTCTCAGTCGCTCAGACTCTCAGTCTCTCAGTCTCTCAATCTCACAGTCTCTCAGTGTATCAGTCTCTCAGTCTCTCAGTCTCTTAGTGTCTCAGGGTCTCAGAGTCTCAGTGTCTCAGTGTCTCAGTGTCTCAGTCTCTCAGGGTCTCAGTGTCTCAGTGTCTCAGTCTCTCAGTCTCTCAGTCGCTCAGTCTCTCAGTCTCTCAATCTCACAGTCTCTCAGTGTAACAGTCTCTCAGTCTCTTAGTGTCTCAGTGTCTCAGGGTCTCTGGGTCTCTGGGTCTCAGTCTCTCAGTCTCTCATTCTCTCAGTCTCTCAGTGTCTCTGGGTCTCAGTCTCTCCGTCTCTCAGTCTCTCAGTGTCTCAGTGTCTGAGGCTCTCAGGGTCTCAGTGTCTCAATCTCTCAGTCTCTCAGTCTCTCAGTGCCTCAGGGTCTCAGGGTCTCAGTGTCTCAGGGTCTCAGGGTCTCAGTGCCTCAGTCTCTCAGTCTCTCAGTCTCTCAGTGTCTCAGGGTCTCAGTGTCTCAGGGTCTCACTGTCTGAGTGTCTCAGGGTCTCAGGGTCTCAGTGGCTCAGTGCCTCAGGGTCTCAGTGTCTCAGGTTCTCAGGGTCTCAGTCTCTCAGTGTCTCAGTGTCTGAGGCTCTCAGGGTCTCAGGGTCTCAGGGTCTCAGTGTCTCAGGGTCTCAGGGTCTCAGTGTCTCAGTGTCTGAGGGTCTCAGTTTCTCAGTGTCTCTGTGTCTCAGGGTCTCAGTGCATCAGCGTCTCAGTGACTTAGGGTCTCAGTGTCTCAGGGTCTCTGGGTCTCAGTGTCTCAATCTCTCAGTCTCTCAGCGCCTCAGGGTCTCAGGGTCTCAGTGTCTCAGTCTCTCAGTGTCTCAGTGTCACAGGGTCTCAGGGTCTCATTGTCTCAGGGTCTCAGGGTCTCAGTCTCTCAGTCTCCCAGTGTCTCAGTCTCACAGTCTCTCAGTCTCTCATTGTCTTAGGGTCGCAGTATCTCTTTGTCTCAGGGTCTCAGGGTCACAGTGTCTCTGTGTCTCAGTGTCTCAGTGTCTCAGAGTCTCAGTCTCTCAGTGTCTCAGTCTCTCAGTCTTTCAGTGTCTCAGTGTCTCAGTCTCTCAGTCTTTCAGTGTCTCAGTTCCTCAGGGTCTCAGGGTCTCAGTGTCTCAGTGTCTCAGGGTCTCAGTCTCTCAGTCTCTCAGGGTCTCAGGGTCACAGGGTCTCTGGGTCTCAGATTCCCAGTCACTCAGTCTCTCAGTTTCTCAGGGTCTCAGTGTCTCAGTGTCTCAGGGTCTCAGGGTCTCAGTATCTCAGTTACTCGGGGTCTCAGTGTCCCAGGGTTTCAGGGTCTTAGTCTCTCAGTCCCTCAATCTCTCTGTCTCTCAGGGTCTCTGGGTCTCAGTCTCTCTGTCTAACAGTGTCTCAGTGTTTCTGTGTCTCAGTGTCTCAGTGTCTCAGGGTCTCAGGCTCTCTGGGTCTCAGATTCTCAGTCTCTCAGTCGCTCAGACTCTCAGTCTCTCAGTCTCTCAATCTCACAGTCTCTCAGTCTCTCAGTGTCTCAGGGTCTCAGTGTCTCAGTCTCTCAGTGTCTCAGTGTCTCAGGGTCTCAGTGTCTCAGTCTCTCAGTGTCTCAGGGTCTCAGTGTCTCAGTGTCTCAGTACCTCAGTGTCTCAGTGTTTCAGGGTCCCAGTGTCTCAGTCTCTCAGGGTCTCAGTGTCTCAGAGTCTCAGTCTCTCAGTGTCTCAGTCTCTCAGTCTTTCAGTGTCTCAGGGTCTCAGTCTCTCAGTCTTTCAGTGTCTCAGTGTCTCAGTGTCTCAGTTCCTCAGGGTCTCAGTGTCTCAGGGTCTCAGTCTCTCAGTCTCTCAGTTTCTCAGGGTCTCAGTGTCTCAGTGTCTCAGGGTCTCACGGTCTCAGTTTCTCAGTGACTCGGGGTCTCAGTGTCTCAGGGTCTCAGTGTCTCAGGGTTTCAGGGTCTTAGTCTCTCAGTCCCTCAGTCTCTCTGTCTCTCAGGGTCTCTGGGTCTCTGGGTCTCAGTCTCTCTGTCTCTCAGTGTCTCAGTGTTTCTGTGTCTCAGTGTCTCAGTGTCTCAGGGTCTCTGGGTCTCAGATTCTCAGTCTCTCAGTCTCTCAGTCTCTCAGTGTCTCAGGGTCTCAGTGTCTCAGTCTCTCAGTGTCTCAGTGTCTCAGTGTCTCAGGGTCTCAGTGTCTCAGTCTCTCAGTGTCTCAGGGTCTCAGTGTCTCAGATTCTCAGGGTCTCAGTGTCTCAGTCTCTCAGGGTCTCAGTGTCTCAGTCTCTCCGTCTCCCTGTGCCTTAGTCTCTCTGTCTCTCAGTCTCTCAGTGTCTCAGGGTCTCAGTGTCTCAGATTCTCAGGGTCTCAGTGTGTCAGGCTCTCAGTGTCTCAGTGTCTCAGTGTCTCAGGGTCTCAGTGTCTCAGTCTCTCAGTGTCTCAGTGTCTCAGGGTCTCAGTGTCTCAGTCTCTCAGTGTCTCAGTACCTCAGTGTCTCAGATTCTCAGGGTCTCAGTGTCTCAGTCTCTCAGGGTCTCAGTGTCTCAGTGTCTCAGTGTCTCAGTCTCTCCGTCTCCCTGTGCCTTAGTCTCTCTGACTCTCAGTCTCTCAGTGTCTCAGGGTCTCAGTGTGTCAGGGTCTCAGTGTCTCAGTGTCTCAGTGTCTCAGTGTCTCAGGGTCTCAGTGTCTCAGTGCCTCAGGTTCTCAGTGTCTCAGGTTCTCAGGGTCTCAGTGTATCAGGATCTCAGTGCCTCAGTGGCTCAGTGTCTGTGTCTCAGGGTATCAGGTTCTGAGTGTCTCAGGGTCTCAGGATTTCAGTGTCTCAGTTTCTCAGGGTCTCAGTGTCTCATGGTCTCAGTGTCTCAGGGTCTCAGGGTCTCAGGGTTTCACGGTCTTAGTCTCTCAATCCCTCTGTCTCTCTGTCTCTCAGGGTCTCTGGGTCTCAGTCTCTCAGTCTCTCAGTGTCTCAGTGTTTCTGCGTCTCAGTGTCTAAGAGTCTCAGGGTCTCAGTGTCTCAGTGCCTCAGTGTCTCAGTGTCTCAGGGTCTCAGTGTTTCAGTCTCTCAGTCGCTCAGACTCTCAGTCTCTCAGTCTCTCAATCTCACAGTCTCTCAGTGTATCAGTCTCTCAGTCTCTCAGTCTCTTAGTGTCTCAGGGTCTCAGAGTCTCAGTGTCTCAGTGTCTCAGTGTCTCAGTGTCTCAGTGTCTCAGTCTCTCAGGGTCTCAGTGTCTCAGTGTCTCAGTCTCTCAGTCGCTCAGACTCTCAGTCTCTCAGTCTCTCAATCTCACAGTCTCTCAGTGTATCAGTCTCTCAGTCTCTCAGTCTCTTAGTGTCTCAGGGTCTCAGAGTCTCAGTGTCTCAGTGTCTCAGTGTCTCAGTCTCTCAGGGTCTCAGTGTCTCAGTGTCTCAGTGTCTCAGTCTCTCAGTCTCTCAGTCGCTCAGTCTCTCAGTCTCTCAATCTCACAGTCTCTCAGTGTAACAGTCTCTCAGTCTCTTAGTGTCTCAGTGTCTCAGGGTCTCTGGGTCTCTGGGTCTCAGTCTCTCAGTCTCTCATTCTCTCAGTCTCTCAGTGTCTCTGGGTCTCAGTCTCTCCGTCTCTCAGTCTCTCAGTGTCTCAGTGTCTGAGGCTCTCAGGGTCTCTGGGTCTCAGGCTCTCAGTCTCTCAGTCTCTCAGTCTGTCATTGTCTCAGGGTCTCAGTGTCTCAGTGTCCCAGTGTCTCAGGGTCTCAGTGTTTCAGTCTCTCAGTCGCTCAGACTCTCAGTCTCTCAGTCTCTTAATCTCACAGTCTCTCAGTGTATCAGTCTCTCAGTCTCTTAGTGTCTCAGGGTCTCAGAGTCTCAGTGTCTCAGTGTCTCAGTGTCTCAGTGTCTCAGTGTCTCAGTCTCTCAGGGTCTCAGTGTCTCAGTGTCTCAGTCTCTCAGTCTCTCAGTCGCTCAGTCTCTCAGTCTCTCAATCTCACAGTCTCTCACTGTAACAGTCTCTCAGTCTCTTAGTGTCTCAGTGTCTCAGTGTCTAGGGTCTCTGAGTCTCTGGGTCTCAGTCTCTCAGTCTCTCAGTCTCTCATTCTCTCAGTCTCTCAGTGTCTCTGGGTCTCAGTCTCTCCGTCTCTCAGTCTCTCAGTGTCTCAGTGTCTGAGGCTCTCAGGGTCTCTGGGTCTCAGGCTCTCAGTCTCTCAGTCTCTCAGTCTGTCATTGTCTCAGGGTCTCAGTGTCTCAGTGTCCCAGTGTCTCAGTGTCTCAGAGAATCTGGGTCTCAGGGTATCAGTGTCTCTGGATCACTTTGTCTCTGTGTTTTTGGGTCTCAGCGTCTCAGTTTCTCAGTGTCTCAGGGTCTCAGTGTCTTAGTGTCACAGGGTCTCAGTTTCTCAGTGTCTCAGTGTCTCAGGGTCTCTGGGTCTCTGGGTTTCTGAGTCTCAGTGTCTCAGTGTCTCAGTCTCTCAATCTCTCAGACTCTCAGTCTCTCAGTCTCTCAGTGTCTCAGTGTCACAGTGTGTCAGGGCCTCAGGGTCTCAGAGTCTCAGGGTCTCAGTGTCTCAGTCTCTCAGTGTCTCAGGATCTCAGGGTCTCAGGGTCTCAGTGTCTCAGTGTCTCAGGGTCTCAGTGTCTCAGTCTCTCAGTCTCTCAGTGTCTCAGTCTCTCCGTCTCCCTGTGCCTTAGTCTCTCTGTCTCTCAGTCTCTCAGTGTCTCAGGGTCTCAGTGTGTCAGGGTCTCAGTGTCTCAGTGTCTCAGTGTCTCAGTGTCTCAGGGTCTCAGTGTCTCAGTGCCTCAGGTTCTCAGTGTCTCAGGTTCTCAGGGTCTCAGTGTCTCAGGATCTCAGTGCCTCAGTGGCTCAGAGTCTGTGTCTCAGGGTATCAGGGTCTGAGTGTCTCAGGGTCTCAGGATTTCAGTGTCTCAGTTTCTCAGGGTCTCAGTGTCTCAGGGTGTCAGGGTTTCAGGGTCTTAGACTCGCAATCCCTCTGTCTCTCTGTCTCTCAGGGTCTCTGGGTCTCTGGGTCTCAGTCTCTCAGTCTCTCAGTGTCTCAGTGTTTCTGTGTCTCAGTGTCTAAATGTCTTAGGGTCTCAGTGTCTCAGTGCCTCAGTGTCTCAGTGTCTCAGGGTCTCAGTGTCTCAGGGTCTCAGTGTCTCAGTGTCTAAGTGTCTCAGGGTCTCAGTGTCTCAGTGCCTCAGTGTCTCAGTGTCTCAGGGTCTCAGTCTCTCAGTGTCTCAGTCTCTCAGTCGCTCAGACTCTCAGTCTCTCAGTCTCTCTATCTCACAGTCTCTCAGTGTATCAGTCTCTCAGTCTCTCAGTCTCTCAGTGTCTCAGTGTCTCAGTCTCTCAGGGTCTCAGTGTCTCAGTGTCTCAGTGTCTCAGTCTCTCAGTCTCTCAGTCGCTCAGTCTCTCAGTCTCTCAATCTCACAGTCTCTCAGTGTAACAGTCTCTCAGTCTCTTAGTGTCTCAGTGTCTCAGGGTCTCTGGGTCTCTGGGTCTCAGTCTCTCAGTCTCTCATTCTCTCAGTCTCTCAGTGTCTCTGGGTCTCAGTCTCTCCGTCTCTCAGTCTCTCAGTGTCTCAGTGTCTGAGGCTCTCAGGGTCTCAGTGTCTCAATCTCTCAGTCTCTCAGTCTCTCAGTGCCTCAGGGTCTCAGGGTCTCAGTGTCTCAGGGTCTCAGGGTCTCAGTGCCTCAGTCTCTCAGTCTCTCAGTCTCTCAGTGTCTCAGGGTCTCAGTGTCTCAGGGTCTCACTGTCTGAGTGTCTCAGGGTCTCAGGGTCTCAGTGGCTCAGTGCCTCAGGGTCTCAGTGTCTCAGGTTCTCAGGGTCTCAGTCTCTCAGTGTCTCAGTGTCTGAGGCTCTCAGGGTCTCAGGGTCTCAGGGTCTCAGTGTCTCAGGGTCTCAGGGTCTCAGTGTCTCAGTGTCTGAGGGTCTCAGTGTCTCTGTGTCTCAGGGTCTCAGTGCATCAGCGTCTCAGTGACTTAGGGTCTCAGTGTCTCAGGGTCTCTGGGTCTCAGTGTCTCAATCTCTCAGTCTCTCAGCGCCTCAGGGTCTCAGGGTCTCAGTGTCTCAGACTCTCAGTGTCTCAGTGTCTCAGGGTCTCAGGGTCTCAGTGCCTCAGTCTCTCAGTCTCTCAGTCTCTCAGTGTCTCAGTGTCTCAGGGTCTCAGTGTCTCAGGGTCTCAGTGTCTCAGGTTCTCAGGGTCTCAGTCTCTCAGTGTCTCAGTGTCTGAGGCTCTCAGGGTCTCAGGGTCTCAGGGTCTCAGTGTCTCAGGGTCTCAGGGTCTCAGTGTCTCAATGTCTGAGGGTCTCAGTTTCTCAGTGTCTCTGTGTCTCAGGGTCTCAGTGTATCAGCGTCTCAGTGACTTAGGGTCTCAGTGTCTCAGGGTCTCTGGGTCTCAGTGTCTCAATCTCTCAGTCTCTCAGTCTCTCACTGCCTCAGGGTCTCAGGGTCTCAGGGTCTCAGTGTCGCAGTCTCTCAGTGTCTCAGGGTCTCAGTGTCTCAGGGTCTCAGGGTCTCAGTGCCTCAGTCTCTCAGTCTCTCAGTGTCTCAGTGTCTCAGGGTCTCAGTGTCTCAGGGTCTCAGTGTCTCAGGGTCTCAGTGGCACAGTGCCTCAGGATCTCAGTGTCTCAGGTTCTCAGGGTCTCAGTGTCTCAGTGTCTCAGTGTCTGTGTATCAGGGTCTCAGGGTCTGAGGGTCTCAGGGTCTCAGGGTCTCAGGGTTTCAGTGTCTCAGTGTCACAGGGTCTCAGGGTCTCATTGCCTCAGGGTCTCAGGGACTCAGTCTCTCAGTCTCCCAGTGTCTCAGTCTCACAGTCTCTCAGTCTCTCATTGTCTTAGGTCGCAGTATCTCTTTGTCTCAGGGTCTCAGGGTCACAGTGTCTCTGTGTCTCAGTGTCTCAGTGTCTCAGTGTCTCAGTGTCTCAGAGTCTCAGTCTCTCAGTGTCTCAGTCTCTCAGTCTTTCAGTGTCTCAGTGTCTCAGTCTCTCAGTCTTTCAGTGTCTCAGTGTCTCAGTTCCTCAAGGTCTCAGTGTCTCAGTGTCTCAGGGTCTCAGTCTCTCAGTCTCTCAGGGTCTCAGGGTCACAGGGTCTCTGGGTCTCAGATTCTCAGTCTCTCAGTCTCTCAGTTTCTCAGGGTCTCAGTGTCTCAGTGACTCGGGGTCTCAGTGTCTCAGGGTCTCAGTGTCCCAGGGTTTCAGGGTCTTAGTCTCTCAGTCCCTCAATCTCTCTGTCTCTCAGGGTCTCTGTGTCTCAGTCTCTCTGTCTCTCAGTGTCTCAGTGTTTCTGTGTCTCAGTGTCTCAGTGTCTCAGGGTCTCAGGGTCTCTGGGTCTCAGATTCTCAGTCTCTCAGTCGCTCAGACTCTCAGTCTCTCAGTCTCTCAATCTCACAGTCTCTCAGTCTCTCAGTGTCTCAGGGTCTCAGTGTCTCAGTCTCTCAGTGTCACAGTGTCTCAGGGTCTCAGTGTCTCAGTCTCTCAGTGTCTCAGGGTCTCAGTGTCTCAGTGTCTCAGTACCTCAGTGTCTCAGTGTCTCAGGGTCCCAGTGTCTCAGTCTCTCAGGGTCTCAGTGTCTCAGTGTCTCAGTGTCTCAGAGTCTCAGAGTCTCAGTCTCTCAGTGTCTCAGTCTCTCAGTCTTTCAGTGTCTCAGGGTCTCAGTCTCTCAGTCTTTCAGTGTCTCAGTGTCTCAGGGTCTCAGTCTCTCAGGGTCTCAGGGTCACAGGGTCTCTGGGTCTCAGATTCTCAGTCTCTCAGTCTCTCAGTCTCTCAGTTTCTCAGGGTCTCAGTGTCTCAGGGTCTCAGGGTCTCAGGGTCTCAGTTTCTCAGTGACTCGGGGTCTCAGTGTCTCAGGGTCTCAGTGTCTCAGGGTTTCAGGGTCTTAGTCTCTCAGTCCCTCAGTCTCTCTGTCTCTCAGGGTCTCTGGGTCTCTGGGTCTCAGTCTCTCTGTCTCTCAGTGTCTCAGTGTTTCTGTGTCTCAGTGTCTCAGTCTCTCAGTCGCTCAGACTCTCAGTCTCTCAATCTCACAGTCTCTCAGTCTCTCAGTGTCTCAGGGTCTCAGTGTCTCAATCTCTCAGTGTCTCAGTGTCTCAGGGTCTCAGTGTCTCAGTCTCTCAGTGTCTCAGGGTCTCAGTGTCTCAGTGTCTCAGTACCTCAGTGTCTCAGATTCTCAGGGTCTCGGTGTCTCAGTCTCTCAGGGTCTCAGTGTCTCAGTGTCTCAGTGTCTCAGTCTCTCCGTCTCCCCGTGCCTTAGTCTCTCTGTCTCTCAGTCTCTCAGTGTCTCAGGGTCTCAGTGTGTCAGGGTCTCAGTGTCTCAGTGTCTCAGTGTCTCAGGGTCTCAATGTCTCAGTGTCTCAGGTTCTCAGTGTCTCAGGTTCTCAGGGTCTCAGTATCTCAGGATCTCAGTGCCTCAGTGGCTCAGTGTCTGTGTCTCAGGGTATCAGGGTCTGAGTGTCTCAGGGTCTCAGGATTTCAGTGTCTCAGTTTCTCAGGATCTCAGTGTCTCAGGGTCTCAGTGTCTCAGGGTCTCGGGGTTTCAGGATCTTAGTCTCTCAATCCCTCTGTCTCTCTGTCTCTCAGGGTCTCTGGGTCTCTATTTCTCAGTCTCTCAGTCTCTCAGTGTCTCAGTGTTTCTGTGTCTCAGTGTCTAAGTGTCTCAGGGTCTCAGTGTCTCAGTGCCTCAGTGTCTCAGTGTCTCAGTGTCTCAGGGTCTCAGTGTCTCAGTCTCTCAGTCGCTCAGACTCTCAGTCTCTCAGTCTCTCAATCTCACAGTCTCTCAGTGTATCAGTCCCTCAGTCTCTCAGTCTCTTAGTGTCTCAGGGTCTCAGAGTCTCAGTGTCTCAGTGTCTCAGTGTCTCAGTCTCTCAGGGTCTCAGTGTCTCAGTGTCTCAGTGTCTCAGTCTCTCAGTCTCTCAGTCGCTCAGTCTCTCAGTCTCTCAATCTCACAGTCTCTCAGTGTAACAGTCTCTCAGTCTCTTAGTGTCTCAGTGTCTCAGGGTCTCTGGGTCTCTGGGTCTCAGTCTCTCAGTCTCTCAGTCTCTCATTCTCTCAGTCTCTCAGTGTCTCTGGGTCTCAGTCTCTCCGTCTCTCAGTCTCTCAGTGTCTCAGTGTCTGAGGCTCTCAGGGTCTCAGTGTCTGAATCTCTCAGTCTCTCAGTCTCTCAGTGCCTCAGGGTCTCAGGGTCTCAGTGTCTCAGGGTCTCAGGGTCTCAGTGCCTCAGTCTCTCAGTCTCTCAGTCTCTCAGTGTCTCAGGGTCTCAGTGTCTCAGGGTCTCACTGTCTCAGTGTCTCAGGGTCTCAGGGTCTCAGTGGCTCAGTGCCTCAGGGTCTCAGTGTCTCAGGTTCTCAGGGTCTCAGTCTCTCAGTGTCTCAGTGTCTGAGGCTCTCAGGGTCTCAGGGTCTCAGGGTCTCAGTGTCTCAGGGTCTCAGGGTCTCAGTGTCTCAGTGTCTGAGGGTCTCAGTTTCTCAGTGTCTCTGTGTCTCAGGGTCTCAGTGCATCAGCGTCTCAGTGACTTAGGGTCTCAGTGTCTCAGGGTCTCTGGGTCTCAGTGTCTCAATCTCTCAGTCTCTCAGTCTCTCAGAGCCTCAGGGTCTCAGGGTCTCAGTGTCTCAGGGTCTCAGTGTCTGAGGCTCTCAGGGTCTCAGGGTCTCAGGGTCTCAGTGTCTCAGGGTCTCAGGGTCACAGTGTCTCTGTGTCTCAGTGTCTCAGAGTCTCAGTCTCTCAGTGTCTCAGTCTCTCAGTCTTTCAGTGTCTCAGTCTCTCAGTCTTTCAGTGACTCAGTGTCTCAGTTCCTCAGGGTCTCAGTGTCTCAGGGTCCCAGTCTCTCAGTCTCTCAGGGTCTCAGGGTCACAGGGTCTCTGGGTCTCAGATTCTCAGTCTCTCAGTTTCTCAGGGTCTCAGTGTCTCAGTGTCTCAGGGTCTCCGGGTCTCAGTTTCTCAGTGACTCGGGGTCTCAGTGTCTCAGGGTCTCAGTGTCCCAGGGTTTCAGGGTCTTAGTCTCTCAGTCCCTCAATCTCTCTGTCTCTCAGGGTCTCTGGGTCTCAGTCTCTCTGTCTCTCAGTGTCTCAGTGTTTCTGTGTCTCAGTGTCTCAGTGTCTCAGGGTCTCAGGGTCTCTGGGTCTCAGATTCTCAGTCTCTCAGTCGCTCAGACTCTCAGGGTCTCAGTGTCTCAGTCTCTCAGTGTCTCAGTGTCTCAGGGTCTCAGTGTCTCAGTCTCTCAGTGTCTCAGGGTCTCAGTGTCTCAGTGTCTCAGTACCTCAGTGTCTCAGTGTCTCAGGGTCCCAGTGTGTCAGTCTCTCAGGGTCTCAGTGTATCAGCGTCTCAGTGACTTAGGGTCTCAGTGTCTCAGGGTCTCTGGGTCTCAGTGTCTCAATCTCTCAGACTCTCAGTCTCTCAGTGCCTCAGGGTCTCAGGGTCTCAGGGTCTCAGTGTCTCAGTCTCTCAGTGTCTCAGGGTCTCAGTGTCTCAGGGTCTCAGGGTCTCAGTGCCTCAGTCTCTCAGTCTCTCAGTGTCTCAGTGTCTCAGGGTCTCAGTGTCTCAGGGTCTCAGTGGCTCAGTGCCTCAGGATCTCAGTGTCACAGGTTCTCAGGGTCTCAGTGTCTCAGTGTCTCAGTGTCTGTGTCTCAGGGTCTGAGGGTCTGAGGGTCTCAGGGTCTCTGGGTCTCAGTGTCTCAATCTCTCAGTCTCTCAGTCTCTCAGAGCCTCAGGGTCTCAGGGTCTCAGTGTCTCAGGGTCTCAGTGTCTGAGGCTCTCAGGGTCTCAGGGTCTCAGTGTCTCAGGGTCTCAGGGTCACAGTGTCTCTGTGTCTCAGTGTCTCAGTGTCTCAGAGTCTCAGTCTCTCAGTGTCTCAGTCTCTCAGTCTTTCAGTGTCTCAGTCTCTCAGTCTTTCAGTGACTCAGTGTCTCAGTTCCTCAGGGTCTCAGTGTCTCAGGGTCTCAGTCTCTCAGTCTCTCAGGGTCTCAGGGTCACAGGGTCTCTGGGTCTCAGATTCTCAGTCTCTCAGTTTCTCAGGGTCTCAGTGTCTCAGTGTCTCAGGGTCTCCGGGTCTCAGTTTCTCAGTGACTCGGGGTCTCAGTGTCTCAGGGTCTCAGTGTCCCAGGGTTTCAGGGTCTTAGTCTCTCAGTCCCTCAATCTCTCTGTCTCTCAGGGTCTCTGGGTCTCAGTCTCTCTGTCTCTCAGTGTCTCAGTGTTTCTGTGTCTCAGTGTCTCAGTGTCTCAGGGTCTCAGGGTCTCTGGGTCTCAGATTCTCAGTCTCTCAGTCGCTCAGACTCTCAGGGTCTCAGTGTCTCAGTCTCTCAGTGTCTCAGTGTCTCAGGGTCTCAGTGTCTCAGTCTCTCAGTGTCTCAGGGTCTCAGTGTCTCAGTGTCTCAGTACCTCAGTGTCTCAGTGTCTCAGGGTCCCAGTGTGTCAGTCTCTCAGGGTCTCAGTGTATCAGCGTCTCAGTGACTTAGGGTCTCAGTGTCTCAGGGTCTCTGGGTCTCAGTGTCTCAATCTCTCAGACTCTCAGTCTCTCAGTGCCTCAGGGTCTCAGGGTCTCAGGGTCTCAGTGTCTCAGTCTCTCAGTGTCTCAGGGTCTCAGTGTCTCAGGGTCTCAGGGTCTCAGTGCCTCAGTCTCTCAGTCTCTCAGTGTCTCAGTGTCTCAGGGTCTCAGTGTCTCAGGGTCTCAGTGGCTCAGTGCCTCAGGATCTCAGTGTCACAGGTTCTCAGGGTCTCAGTGTCTCAGTGTCTCAGTGTCTGTGTCTCAGGGTCTGAGGGTCTGAGGGTCTCAGGGTCTCAGGGTCTCAGAGTTTCAGAGTTTCAGTGTCTCAGTGTCACAGGGTCTCAGGGTCTCATTGTCTCAGGGTCTCAGGGTCTCAGTCACTCAGTCTCTCAGTCTCTCAGTCTCTCATTGTCTTAGGGTCGCAGTATCTCTTTGTCTCAGGGTCTCAGGGTCACAGTGTCTCTGTGTCTCAGTGTCTCAGTGTCTCCGAGTCTCAGTCTCTCAGTGTCTCAGTCTCTCAGTCTTTCAGTGTCTCAGTGTCTCAGTCTCTCAGTCTTTCAGTGTCTCAGTTCCTCAGGGTCTCAGGGTCTCAGTGTCTCAGTGTCTCAGGGTCTCAGTCTCTCAGTCTCTCAGGGTCTCAGGGTCACAGGGTCTCTGGGTCTCAGATTCCCAGTCACTCAGTCTCTCAGTTTCTCAGGGTCTCAGTGTCTCAGTGTCTCAGGGTCTCAGGGTCTCAGTATCTCAGTTACTCGGGGTCTCAGTGTCACAGGGTTTCAGGGTCTTAGTCTCTCAGTCCCTCAATCTCTCTGTCTCTCAGGGTCTCTGGGTCTCAGTCTCTCTGTCTCTCAGTGTCTCAGTGTTTCTGTGTCTCAGTGTCTCAGTGTCTCAGGGTCTCAGGGTCTCTGGGTCTCAGATTCTCAGTCTCTCAGTCGCTCAGACTCTCAGTCTCTCAGTCTCTCAATCTCACAGTCTCTCAGTCTCTCAGTGTCTCAGGGTCTCAGTGTCTCAGTCTCTCAGTGTCTCAGTGTCTCAGGGTCTCAGTGTCTCAGTCTCTCAGTGTCTCAGGGTCTCAGTGTCTCAGTGTCTCAGTACCTCAGTGTCTCAGTGTTTCAGGGTCCCAGTGTCTCAGTCTCTCAGGGTCTCAGTGTCTCAGAGTCTCAGTCGCTCAGTGTCTCAGTCTCTCAGTCTTTCAGTGTCTCAGGGTCTCAGTCTCTCAGTCTTTCAGTGTCTCAGTGTCTCAGTGTCTCAGTTCCTCAGGGTCTCAGTGTCTCAGGGTCTCAGTCTCTCAGTCTCTCAGTTTCTCAGGGTCTCACGGTCTCAGTTTCTCAGTGACTCGGGGTCTCAGTGTCTCAGGGTCTCAGTGTCTCAGGGTTTCAGGGTCTTAGTCTCTCAGTCCCTCAGTCTCTCTGTCTCTCAGGGTCTCTGGGTCTCAGTCTCTCTGTCTCTCAGTGTCTCAGTGTTTCTGTGTCTCAGTGTCTCAGTGTCTCAGGGTCTCTGGGTCTCAGATTCTCAGTCTCTCAGTCTCTCAGTCTCTCAGTGTCTCAGGGTCTCAGTGTCTCAGTCTCTCAGTGTCTCAGTGTCTCAGTGTCTCAGGGTCTCAGTGTCTCAGTCTCTCAGTGTCTCAGGGTCTCAGTGTCTCAGATTCTCAGGGTCTCAGGGTCTCAGTCTCTCAGGGTCTCAGTGTCTCAGTGTCTCAGTGTCTCAGTCTCTCCGTCTCCCTGTGCCTTAGTCTCTCTGTCTCTCAGTCTCTCAGTGTCTCAGGGTCTCAGTGTCTCAGATTCTCAGGGTCTCAGTGTGTCAGGCTCTCAGTGTCTCAGTGTCTCAGTGTCTCAGGGTCTCAGTGTCTCAGTCTCTCAGTGTCTCAGTGTCTCAGGGTCTCAGTGTCTCAGTCTCTCAGTGTCTCAGTACCTCAGTGTCTCAGATTCTCAGGGTCTCAGTGTTTCAGTCTCTCAGGGTCTCAGTGTCTCAGTGTCTCAGTGTCTCAGTCTCTCCGTCTCCCTGTGCCTTAGTCTCTCTGACTCTCAGTCTCTCAGTGTCTCAGGGTCTCAGTGTGTCAGGGTCTCAGTGTCTCAGTGTCTCAGTGTCTCAGTGTCTCAGGGTCTCAGTGTCTCAGTGCCTCAGGTTCTCAGTGTCTCAGGTTCTCAGGGTCTCAGTGTCTCAGGATCTCAGTGCCTCAGTGGCTCAGTGTCTGTGTCTCAGGGTATCAGGGTCTGAGTGTCTCAGGGTCTCAGGATTTCAGTGTCTCAGTTTCTCAGGGTCTCAGTGTCTCATGGTCTCAGTGTCTCAGGGTCTCAGGGTCTCAGGGTTTCACGGTCTTAGTCTCTCAATCCCTCTGTCTCTCTGTCTCTCAGGGTCTCTGGGTCTCAGTCTCTCAGTCTCTCAGTGTCTCAGTGTTTCTGCGTCTCAGTGTCTAAGTGTCTCAGGGTCTCAGTGTCTCAGTGCCTCAGTGTCTCAGTGTCTCAGGGTCTCAGTGTTTCAGTCTCTCAGTCGCTCAGACTCTCAGTCTCTCAGTCTCTCAATCTCACAGTCTCTCAGTGTATCAGTCTCTCAGTCTCTCAGTCTCTTAGTGTCTCAGGGTCTCAGAGTCTCAGTGTCTCAGTGTCTCAGTGTCTCAGTGTCTCAGTCTCTCAGGGTCTCAGTGTCTCAGTGTCTCAGTGTCTCAGTCTCTCAGTCGCTCAGACTCTCAGTCTCTCAGTCTCTCAATCTCACAGTCTCTCAGTGTATCAGTCTCTCAGTCTCTTAGTGTCTCAGGGTCTCAGAGTCTCAGTGTCTCAGTGTCTCAGTGTCTCAGTCTCTCAGGGTCTCAGTGTCTCAGTGTCTCAGTCTCTCAGTCTCTCAGTCGCTCAGTCTCTCAGTCTCTCAATCTCACAGTCTCTCAGTGTAACAGTCTCTCAGTCTCTTAGTGTCTCAGTGTCTCAGGGTCTCTGGGTCTCTGGGTCTCAGTCTCTCAGTCTCTCATTCTCTCAGTCTCTCAGTGTCTCTGGGTCTCAGTCTCTCCGTCTCTCAGTCTCTCAGTGTCTCAGTGTCTGAGGCTCTCAGGGTCTCAGTGTCTCAATCTCTCAGTCTCTCAGTCTCTCAGTGCCTCAGGGTCTCAGGGTCTCAGTGTCTCAGGGTCTCAGGGTCTCAGTGCCTCAGTCTCTCAGTCTCTCAGTCTCTCAGTGTCTCAGGGTCTCAGTGTCTCAGGGTCTCACTGTCTGAGTGTCTCAGGGTCTCAGGGTCTCAGTGGCTCAGTGCCTCAGGGTCTCAGTGTCTCAGGTTCTCAGGGTCTCAGTCTCTCAGTGTCTCAGTGTCTGAGGCTCTCAGGGTCTCAGGGTCTCAGGGTCTCAGTGTCTCAGGGTCTCAGTGTCTCAGTGTCTGAGGGTCTCAGTTTCTCAGTGTCTCTGTGTCTCAGGGTCTCAGTGCATCAGCGTCTCAGTGACTTAGGGTCTCAGTGTCTCAGGGTCTCTGGGTCTCAGTGTCTCAATCTCTCAGTCTCTCAGCGCCTCAGGGTCTCAGGGTCTCAGTGTCTCAGTCTCTCAGTGTCTCAGTGTCACAGGGTCTCAGGGTCTCATTGTCTCAGGGTCTCAGGATCTCAGTCTCTCAGTCTCCCAGTGTCTCAGTCTCACAGTCTCTCAGTCTCTCATTGTCTTAGGGTCGCAGTATCTCTTTGTCTCAGGGTCTCAGGGTCACAGTGTCTCTGTGTCTCAGTGTCTCAGTGTCTCAGAGTCTCAGTCTCTCAGTGTCTCAGTCTCTCAGTCTTTCAGTGTCTCAGTGTCTCAGTCTCTCAGTCTTTCAGTGTCTCAGTTCCTCAGGGTCTCAGGGTCTCAGTGTCTCAGTGTCTCAGGGTCTCAGTCTCTCAGTCTCTCAGGGTCTCAGGGTCACAGGGTCTCTGGGTCTCAGATTCCCAGTCACTCAGTCTCTCAGTTTCTCAGGGTCTCAGTGTCTCAGTGTCTCAGGGTCTCAGGGTCTCAGTATCTCAGTTACTCGGGGTCTCAGTGTCCCAGGGTTTCAGGGTCTTAGTCTCTCAGTCCCTCAATCTCTCTGTCTCTCAGGGTCTCTGGGTCTCAGTCTCTCTGTCTAACAGTGTCTCAGTGTTTCTGTGTCTCAGTGTCTCAGTGTCTCAGGGTCTCAGGGTCTCTGGGTCTCAGATTCTCAGTCTCTCAGTCGCTCAGACTCTCAGTCTCTCAGTCTCTCAATCTCACAGTCTCTCAGTCTCTCAGTGTCTCAGGGTCTCAGTGTCTCAGTCTCTCAGTGTCTCAGTGTCTCAGGGTCTCAGTGTCTCAGTCTCTCAGTGTCTCAGGGTCTCAGTGTCTCAGTGTCTCAGTACCTCAGTGTCTCAGTGTTTCGGGGTCCCAGTGTCTCAGTCTCTCAGGGTCTCAGTGTCTCAGAGTCTCAGTCTCTCAGTGTCTCAGTCTCTCAGTCTTTCAGTGTCTCAGGGTCTCAGTCTCTCAGTCTTTCAGTGTCTCAGTGTCTCAGTGTCTCAGTTCCTCAGGGTCTCAGTGTCTCAGGGTCTCAGTCTCTCAGTCTCTCAGTTTCTCAGGGTCTCAGTGTCTCAGTGTCTCAGGGTCTCACGGTCTCAGTTTCTCAGTGACTCGGGGTCTCAGTGTCTCAGGGTCTCAGTGTCTCAGGGTTTCAGGGTCTTAGTCTCTCAGTCCCTCAGTCTCTCTGTCTCTCAGGGTCTCTGGGTCTCTGGGTCTCAGTCTCTCTGTCTCTCAGTGTCTCAGTGTTTCTGTGTCTCAGTGTCTCAGTGTCTCAGGGTCTCTGGGTCTCAGATTCTCAGTCTCTCAGTCTCTCAGTGTCTCAGGGTCTCAGTGTCTCAGTCTCTCAGTGTCTCAGTGTCTCAGTGTCTCAGGGTCTCAGTGTCTCAGTCTCTCAGTGTCTCAGGGTCTCAGTGTCTCAGATTCTCAGGGTCTCAGTGTCTCAGTCTCTCAGGGTCTCAGTGTCTCAGTGTCTCAGTCTCTCCGTCTCCCTGTGCCTTAGTCTCTCTGTCTCTCAGTCTCTCAGTGTCTCAGGGTCTCAGTGTCTCAGATTCTCAGGGTCTCAGTGTGTCAGGCTCTCAGTGTCTCAGTGTCTCAGTGTCTCAGGGTCTCAGTGTCTCAGTCTCTCAGTGTCTCAGTGTCTCAGGGTCTCAGTGTCTCAGTCTCTCAGTGTCTCAGTACCTCAGTGTCTCAGATTCTCAGGGTCTCAGTGTCTCAGTCTCTCAGGGTCTCAGTGTCTCAGTGTCTCAGTGTCTCAGTCTCTCCGTCTCCCTGTGCCTTAGTCTCTCTGACTCTCAGTCTCTCAGTGTCTCAGGGTCTCAGTGTGTCAGGGTCTCAGTGTCTCAGTGTCTCAGTGTCTCAGTGTCTCAGGGTCTCAGTGTCTCAGTGCCTCAGGTTCTCAGTGTCTCAGGTTCTCAGGGTCTCAGTGTCTCAGGAACTCAGTGCCTCAGTGGCTCAGTGTCTGTGTCTCAGGGTATCAGGTTCTTAGTGTCTCAGGGTCTCAGGATTTCAGTGTCTCAGTTTCTCAGGGTCTCAGTGTCTCATGGTCTCAGTGTCTCAGGGTCTCAGGGTCTCAGGGTTTCACGGTCTTAGTCTCTCAATCCCTCTGTCTCTCTGTCTCTCAGGGTCTCTGGGTCTCAGTCTCTCAGTCTCTCAGTGTCTCAGTGTTTCTGCGTCTCAGTGTCTAAGAGTCTCAGGGTCTCAGTGTCTCAGTGCCTCAGTGTCTCAGTGTCTCAGGGTCTCAGTGTTTCAGTCTCTCAGTCGCTCAGACTCTCAGTCTCTCAGTCTCTCAATCTCACAGTCTCTCAGTGTATCAGTCTCTCAGTCTCTCAGTCTCTTAGTGTCTCAGGGTCTCAGAGTCTCAGTGTCTCAGTGTCTCAGTGTCTCAGTGTCTCAGTCTCTCAGGGTCTCAGTGTCTCAGTGTCTCAGTGTCTCAGTCGCTCAGACTCTCAGTCTCTCAGTCTCTCAGTCTCTCAATCTCACAGTCTCTCAGTGTATCAGTCTCTCAGTCTCTCAGTCTCTTAGTGTCTCAGGGTCTCAGAGTCTCAGTGTCTCAGTGTCTCAGTGTCTCAGTCTCTCAGGGTCTCAGTGTCTCAGTGTCTCAGTGTCTCAGTCTCTCAGTCTCTCAGTCGCTCAGTCTCTCAGTCTCTCAATCTCACAGTCTCTCAGTGTAACAGTCTCTCAGTCTCTTAGTGTCTCAGTGTCTCAGGGTCTCTGGGTCTCTGGGTCTCAGTCTCTCAGTCTCTCATTCTCTCAGTCTCTCAGTGTCTCTGGGTCTCAGTCTCTCCGTCTCTCAGTCTCTCAGTGTCTCAGTGTCTGAGGCTCTCAGGGTCTCAGTGTCTCAATCTCTCAGTCTCTCAGTCTCTCAGTGCCTCAGGGTCTCAGGGTCTCAGTGTCTCAGGGTCTCAGGGTCTCAGTGCCTCAGTCTCTCAGTCTCTCAGTCTCTCAGTGTCTCAGGGTCTCAGTGTCTCAGGGTCTCACTGTCTGAGTGTCTCAGGGTCTCAGGGTCTCAGTGGCTCAGTGCCTCAGGGTCTCAGTGTCTCAGGTTCTCAGGGTCTCAGTCTCTCAGTGTCTCAGTGTCTGAGGCTCTCAGGGTCTCAGGGTCTCAGGGTCTCAGTGTCTCAGGGTCTCAGGGTCTCAGTGTCTCAGTGTCTGAGGGTCTCAGTTTCTCAGTGTCTCTGTGTCTCAGGGTCTCAGTGCATCAGCGTCTCAGTGACTTAGGGTCTCAGTCTCTCAGTGTCTCAGGGTCTCAGTGTCTCAGGGTCTCACTGTCTGAGTGTCTCAGGGTCTCAGGGTCTCAGTGGCTCAGTGCCTCAGGGTCTCAGTGTCTCAGGTTCTCAGGGTCTCTGTCTCTCAGTGTCTCAGTGTCTGAGGCTCTCAGGGTCTCAGGGTCTCAGGGTCTCAGTGTCTCAGGGTCTCAGGGTCTCAGTGTCTCAGTGTCTGAGGGTCTCAGTTTCTCAGTGTCTCTGTGTCTCAGGGTCTCAGTGCATCAGCGTCTCAGTGACTTAGGGTCTCAGTGTCTCAGGGTCTCTGGGTCTCAGTGTCTCAATCTCTCAGTCTCTCAGTCTCTCAGCGCCTCAGGGTCTCAGGGTCTCAGTGTCTCAGTCTCTCAGTGTCTCAGGGTCTCAGTGTCTCAGGGTCTCAGGATTTCAGTGTCCCAGTTTCTCAGGGTCTCAGTGTCCCAGGGTCTCAGTGTCTCAGGGTCTCAGGGTCTCAGGGTTTCAGGGTCTTAGTCTCTCAATCCCTCTGTCTCTCTGTCTCTCAGGGTCTCTGGGTCTCAGTGTCTCAGTCTCTCAGTCGCTCAGACTCTCAGTCTCTCAGTCTCTTAATCTCACAGTCTCTCAGTGTATCAGTCTCTCAGTCTCTTAGTGTCTCAGGGTCTCAGAATCTCAGTGTCTCAGTGTCTCAGTGTCTCAGTGTCTCAGTGTCTCAGTCTCTCAGGGTCTCAATGTCTCAGTGTCTCAGTCTCTCAGTCTCTCAGTCGCTCAGTCTCTCAGTCTCTCAATCTCACAGTCTCTCAGTGTAACAGTCTCTCAGTCTCTTAGTGTCTCAGTGTCTCAGTGTCTCGGGTCTCTGAGTCTCTGGGTCTCAGTCTCTCAGTCTCTCAGTCTCTCATTCTCTCAGTCTCTCAGTGTCTCTGGGTCTCAGTCTCTCAGTCTCTCAGTCTCTCAGTCTGTCATTGTCTCAGGGTCTCAGTGTCTCAGTGTCCCAGTGTCTCAGTGTCTCAGAGAATCTGGGTCTCAGGGTATCAGTGTCTCTGGATCACTGTGTCTCTGTGTTTTTGGGTCTCAGCGTCTCAGTTTCTCAGTGTCTCAGGGTCTCAGTGTCTTAGTGTCACAGGGTCTCAGTTTCTCAGTGTCTCAGTGTCTCAGGGTCTCTGGGTCTCTGGGTTTCTGAGTCTCAGTGTCTCAGTGTCTCAGTCTCTCAATCTCTCAGACTCTCAGTCTCTCAGTGTCTCAGTGTCACAGTGCGTCAGGGCCTCAGGGTCTCAGAGTCTCAGGGTCTCAGTGTCTCAGTCTCTCAGTGTCTCAGGATCTCAGGGTCTCAGGGTCTCAGTGTCTCAGGGTCTCAGGGTCTCAGTGTGTCAGGGTCTCAGTCTCTCAGTGTCTCAGTGTCTCAGTGTCTCAGGGTCTCAGTGTCTCAGTGCCTCAGGTTCTCAGTGTATCAGGTTCTCAGGGTCTCAGTGTCTCAGGATCTCAGTGCCTCAGTGGCTCAGTGTCTGTGTCTCAGGGTATCAGGGTCTGAGTGTCTCAGGGTCTCAGGATTTTAGTGTCTCAGTTTCTCAGGGTCTCAGTGTCTCAGGGTCTCAGTGTCTCAGGGTGTCAGGGTTTCAGGGTCTTAGACTCTCAATCCCTCTGTCTCTCTGTCTCTCAGGGTCTCTGGGTCTCTGGGTCTCAGTCTCTCAGTCTCTCAGTGTCTCAGTGTTTCTGTGTCTCAGTGTCTAAGTGTCTTAGGGTCTCAGTGTCTCAGTGCCTCAGTGTCTCAGTGTCTCAGGGTCTCAGTGTCTCAGGGTCTCAGTGTCTCAGTGTCCAAGTGTCTCAGGGTCTCAGTGTCTCAGTGCCTCAGTGTCTCAGTGTCTCAGGGTCTCAGTGTCTCAGTGTCTCAGTCTCTCAGTCGCTCAGTCTCTCAATCTCACAGTCTCTCAGTGTATCAGTCTCTCAGTCTCTCAGTCTCTTAGTGTCTCAGGGTCTCAGAGTCTCAGTGTCTCAGTGTCTCAGTGTCTCAGTCTCTCAGGGTCTCAGTGTCTCAGTGTCTCAGTGTCTCAGTCTCTCAGTCGCTCAGTCTCTCAGTCTCTCAATCTCACAGTCTCTCAGTGTAACAGTCTCTCAGTCTCTTAGTGTCTCAGTGTCTCAGGGTCTCTGGGTCTCAGTCTCTCAGTCTCTCATTCTCTCAGTCTCTCAGTGTCTCTGCGTCTCAGTCTCTCCGTCTCTCAGTCTCTCAGTGTCTCAGTGTCTGAGGCTCTCAGGGTCTCAGTGTCTCAATCTCTCAGTCTCTCAGTCTCTCAGTGCCTCAGGGTCTCAGGGTCTCAGTGTCTCAGGGTCTCAGGGTCTCAGTGCCTCAGTCTCTAAGTCTCTCAGTCTCTCAGTGTCTCAGGGTCTCAGTGTCTCAGGGTCTCACTGTCTGAGTGTCTCAGGGTCTCAGGGTCTCAGTGGCTCAGTGCCTCAGGGTCTCAGTGTCTCAGGTTCTCAGGGTCTCAGTCTCTCAGTGTCTCAGTGTCTGAGGCTCTCAGGGTCTCAGGGTCTCAGGGTCTCAGTGTCTCAATGTCTGAGGGTCTCAGTTTCTCAGTGTCTCTGTGTCTCAGGGTCTCAGTGTATCAGCGTCTCAGTGACTTAGGGTCTCAGTGTCTCAGGGTCTCTGGGTCTCAGTGTCTCAATCTCTCAGTCTCTCAGTCTCTCACTGCCTCAGGGTCTCAGGGTCTCAGGGTCTCAGTGTCTCAGTCTCTCAGTGTCTCAGGGTCTCAGTGCCTCAGTCTCTCAGTCTCTCAGTGTCTCAGTGTCTCAGGGTCTCAGTGTCTCAGGGTCTCAGTGTCTCAGGGTCTCAGTGGCACAGTGCCTCAGGATCTCAGTGTCTCAGGTTCTCAGGGTCTCAGTGTCTCAGTGTCTCAGTGTCTGTGTCTCAGGGTCTCAGGGTCTGAGGGTCTCAGGGTCTCAGGGTTTCAGTGTCTCAGTGTCACAGGGTCTCAGGGTCTCATTGCCTCAGGGTCTCAGGGATTCAGTCTCTCAGTCTCCCAGTGTCTCAGTCTCACAGTCTCTCAGTCTCTCATTGTCTTAGGTCGCAGTATCTCTTTGTCTCAGGGTCTCAGGGTCACAGTTTCTCTGTGTCTCAGTGTCTCAGTGTCTCAGTGTCTCAGTGTCTCAGAGTCTCAGAGTCTCAGTCTCTCAGTGTCTCAGTCTCTCAGTCTTTCAGTGTCTCAGTGTCTCAGTCTCTCAGTCTTTCAGTGTCTCAGTGTCTCAGTTCCTCAGGGTCTCAGTGTCTCAGTGTCTCAGGGTCTCAGTCTCTCAGTCTCTCAGGGTCTCAGGGTCACAGGGTCTCTGGGTCTCAGATTCTCAGTCTCTCAGTCTCTCAGTTTCTCAGGGTCTCAGTGTCTCAGTGACTCGGGGTCTCAGTGTCTCAGGGTCTCAGTGTCCCAGGGTTTCAGGGTCTTAGTCTCTCAGTCCCTCAATCTCTCTGTCTCTCAGGGTCTCTGTGTCTCAGTCTCTCTGTCTCTCAGTGTCTCAGTGTTTCTGTGTCTCAGTGTCTCAGTGTCTCAGGGTCTCAGGGTCTCAGATTCTCAGTCTCTCAGTCGCTCAGACTCTCAGTCTCTCAGTCTCTCAATCTCACAGTCTCTCAGTCTCTCAGTGTCTCAGGGTCTCAGTGTCTCAGTCTCTCAGTGTCACAGTGTCTCAGGGTCTCAGTGTCTCAGTCTCTCAGTGTCTCAGGGTCTCAGTGTCTCAGTGTCTCAGTACCTCAGTGTCTCAGTGTCTCAGGGTCCCAGTGTCTCAGTCTCTCAGGGTCTCAGTGTCTCAGTGTCTCAGAGTCTCAGTCTCTCAGTGTCTCAGTCTCTCAGTCTTTCAGTGTCTCAGGGTCTCAGTCTCTCAGTCTTTCAGTGTCTCAGTGTCTCAGGGTCTCAGTCTCTCAGTCTCTCAGGGTCTCAGGGTCACAGGGTCACAGGGTCACTGGGTCTCAGATTCTCAGTCTCTCAGTCTCTCAGTCTCTCAGTTTCTCAGGGTCTCAGTGTCTCAGTGTGTCAGGGTCTCAGTGTCTCAGTGTCTCAGTGTCTCAGGGTCTCAGTGTCTCAGTGCCTCAGGTTCTCAGTGTATCAGGTTCTCAGGGTCTCAGTGTCTCAGGATCTCAGTGCCTCAGTGGCTCAGTGTCTGTGTCTCAGGGTATCAGGGTCTGAGTGTCTCAGGGTCTCAGGATTTTAGTGTCTCAGTTTCTCAGGGTCTCAGTGTCTCAGGGTCTCAGTGTCTCAGGGTGTCAGGGTTTCAGGGTCTTAGACTCTCAATCCCTCTGTCTCTCTGTCTCTCAGGGTCTCTGGGTCTCTGGGTCTCAGTCTCTCAGTCTCTCAGTGTCTCAGTGTTTCTGTGTCTCAGTGTCTAAGTGTCTTAGGGTCTCAGTGTCTCAGTGCCTCAGTGTCTCAGTGTCTCAGGGTCTCAGTGTCTCAGGGTCTCAGTGTCTCAGTGTCTAAGTGTCTCAGGGTCTCAGTGTCTCAGTGCCTCAGTGTCTCAGTGTCTCAGGGTCTCAGTGTCTCAGTGTCTCAGTCTCTCAGTCGCTCAGTCTCTCAATCTCACAGTCTCTCAGTGTATCAGTCTCTCAGTCTCTCAGTCTCTTAGTGTCTCAGGGTCTCAGAGTCTCAGTGTCTCAGTGTCTCAGTGTCTCAGTCTCTCAGGGTCTCAGTGTCTCAGTGTCTCAGTGTCTCAGTCTCTCAGTCTCTCAGTCGCTCAGTCTCTCAGTCTCTCAATCTCACAGTCTCTCAGTGTAACAGTCTCTCAGTCTCTTAGTGTCTCAGTGTCTCAGGGTCTCTGGGTCTCAGTCTCTCAGTCTCTCATTCTCTCAGTCTCTCAGTGTCTCTGCGTCTCAGTCTCTCCGTCTCTCAGTCTCTCAGTGTCTCAGTGTCTGAGGCTCTCAGGGTCTCAGTGTCTCAATCTCTCAGTCTCTCAGTCTCTCAGTGCCTCAGGGTCTCAGGGTCTCAGTGTCTCAGGGTCTCAGGGTCTCAGTGCCTCAGTCTCTAAGTCTCTCAGTCTCTCAGTGTCTCAGGGTCTCAGTGTCTCAGGGTCTCACTGTCTGAGTGTCTCAGGGTCTCAGGGTCTCAGTGGCTCAGTGCCTCAGGGTCTCAGTGTCTCAGGTTCTCAGGGTCTCAGTCTCTCAGTGTCTCAGTGTCTGAGGCTCTCAGGGTCTCAGGGTCTCAGTGTCTCAATGTCTGAGGGTCTCAGTTTCTCAGTGTCTCTGTGTCTCAGGGTCTCAGTGTATCAGCGTCTCAGTGACTTAGGGTCTCAGTGTCTCAGGGTCTCTGGGTCTCAGTGTCTCAATCTCTCAGTCTCTCAGTCTCTCACTGCCTCAGGGTCTCAGGGTCTCAGGGTCTCAGTGTCTCAGTCTCTCAGTGTCTCAGGGTCTCAGTGCCTCAGTCTCTCAGTCTCTCAGTGTCTCAGTGTCTCAGGGTCTCAGTGTCTCAGGGTCTCAGTGTCTCAGGGTCTCAGTGGCACAGTGCCTCAGGATCTCAGTGTCTCAGGTTCTCAGGGTCTCAGTGTCTCAGTGTCTCAGTGTCTGTGTCTCAGGGTCTCAGGGTCTGAGGGTCTCAGGGTCTCAGGGTCTCAGGGTTTCAGTGTCTCAGTGTCACAGGGTCTCAGGGTCTCATTGCCTCAGGGTCTCAGGGATTCAGTCTCTCAGTCTCCCAGTGTCTCAGTCTCACAGTCTCTCAGTCTCTCATTGTCTTAGGTCGCAGTATCTCTTTGTCTCAGGGTCTCAGGGTCACAGTTTCTCTGTGTCTCAGTGTCTCAGTGTCTCAGTGTCTCAGTGTCTCAGAGTCTCAGAGTCTTAGTCTCTCAGTGTCTCAGTCTCTCAGTCTTTCAGTGTCTCAGTGTCTCAGTCTCTCAGTCTTTCAGTGTCTCAGTGTCTCAGTTCCTCAGGGTCTCAGTGTCTCAGTGTCTCAGGGTCTCAGTCTCTCAGTCTCTCAGGGTCTCAGGGTCACAGGGTCTCTGGGTCTCAGATTCTCAGTCTCTCAGTCTCTCAGTTTCTCAGGGTCTCAGTGTCTCAGTGACTCGGGGTCTCAGTGTCTCAGGGTCTCAGTGTCCCAGGGTTTCAGGGTCTTAGTCTCTAAGTCCCTCAATCTCTCTGTCTCTCAGGGTCTCTGTGTCTCAGTCTCTCTGTCTCTCAGTGTCTCAGTGTTTCTGTGTCTCAGTGTCTCAGTGTCTCAGGGTCTCAGGGTCTCTGGGTCTCAGATTCTCAGTCTCTCAGTCGCTCAGACTCTCAGTCTCTCAGTCTCTCAATCTCACAGTCTCTCAGTCTCTCAGTGTCTCAGGGTCTCAGTGTCTCAGTCTCTCAGTGTCACAGTGTCTCAGGGTCTCAGTGTCTCAGTCTCTCAGTGTCTCAGGGTCTCAGTGTCTCAGTGTCTCAGTACCTCAGTGTCTCAGTGTCTCAGGGTCCCAGTGTCTCAGTCTCTCAGGGTCTCAGTGTCTCAGTGTCTCAGAGTCTCAGTCTCTCAGTGTCTCAGTCTCTCAGTCTTTCAGTGTCTCAGGGTCTCAGTCTCTCAGTCTTTCAGTGTCTCAGTGTCTCAGGGTCTCAGTCTCTCAGTCTCTCAGGGTCTCAGGGTCACAGGGTCACAGGGTCACTGGGTCTCAGATTCTCAGTCTCTCAGTCTCTCAGTCTCTCAGTTTCTCAGGGTCTCAGTGTCTCAGGGTCTCAGGGTCTCAGTTTCTCAGTGACTCGGGGTCTCAGTGTCTCAGGGTCTCAGTGTCTCAGGGTTTCAGGGTCTTAGTCTCTCAGTCCCTCAGTCTCTCTGTCTCTCAGGGTCTCTGGGTCTCAGTCTCTCTGTCTCTCAGTGCCTCAGTGTTTCTGTGTCTCAGTGTCTCAGTGTCTCAGGGTCTCTGGGTCTCAGATTCTCAGTCTCTCAGTCGCTCAGACTCTCAGTCTCTCAATCTCACAGTCTCTCAGTCTCTCAGTGTCTCAAGGTCTCAGTGTCTCAGTCTCTCAGTGTCTCAGTGTCTCAGGGTCTCAGTGTCTCAGTCTCTCAGTGTCTCAGGGTCTCAGTGTCTCAGTGTCTCAGTACCTCAGTGTCTCAGATTCTCAGGGTCTCAGTGTCTCAGTCTCTCAGGGTCTCAGTGTCTCAGTGTCTCAGTGTCTCAGTCTCTCCGTCTCCCTGTGTCTTAGTCTCTCTGTCTCTCAGTCTCTCAGTGTCTCAGGATCTCAGTGTGTCAGGGTCTCAGTGTCTCAGTGTCTCAGGGTCTCAATGTCTCAGTGCCTCAGGTTCTCAGTGTCTCAGGTTCTCAGGGTCTCAGTATCTCAGGATCTCAGTGCCTCAGTGGCTCAGTGTCTGTGTCTCAGGGTATCAGGGTCTGAGTGTCTCAGGGTCTCAGGATTTCAGTGTCTCAGTTTCTCAGGGTCTCAGTGTCTCAGGGTCTCAGTGTCTCAGGGTCTCGGGGTTTCAGGATCTTAGTCTCTCAATCCCTCTGTCTCTCTGTCTCTCAGGGTCTCTGGGTCTCTGGGTCTCAGTCTCTCAGTCTCTCAGTGTCTCAGTGTTTCTGTGTCTCAGTGTCTAAGTGTCTCAGGGTCTCAGTGTCTCAGTGCCTCAGTGTCTCAGTGTCTCAGGGTCTCAGTGTCTCAGTCTCTCAGTCGCTCAGACTCTCAGTCTCTCAGTCTCTCAATCTCACAGTCTCTCAGTGTATCAGTCCCTCAGTCTCTCAGTCTCTTAGTGTCTCAGGGTCTCAGAGTCTCAGTGTCTCAGTGTCTCAGTGTCTCAGTCTCTCAGGGTCTCAGTGTCTCAGTGTCTCAGTGTCTCAGTCTCTCAGTCTCTCAGTCGCTCAGTCTCTCAGTCTCTCAATCTCACAGTCTCTCAGTGTAACAGTCTCTCAGTCTCTTAGTGTCTCAGTGTCTCAGGGTCTCTGGGTCTCAGTCTCTCCGTCTCTCAGTCTCTCAGTGTCTCAGTGTCTGAGGCTCTCAGGGTCTCAGTGTCTCAATCTCTCAGTCTCTCAGTCTCTCAGTGCCTCAGGGTCTCAGGGTCTCAGTGTCTCAGGGTCTCAGGGTCTCAGTGCCTCAGTCTCTCAGTCTCTCAGTGTCTCAGGGTCTCAGTGTCTCAGGGTCTCACTGTCTCAGTGTCTCAGGGTCTCAGGGTCTCAGTGGCTCAGTGCCTCAGGGTCTCAGTGTCTCAGGTTCTCAGGGTCTCAGTCTCTCAGTGTCTCAGTGTCTGAGGCTCTCAGGGTCTCAGGGTCTCAGGGTCTCAGTGTCTCAGGGTCTCAGGGTCTCAGTGTCTCAGTGTCTGAGGGTCTCAGTTTCTCAGTGTCTCTGTGTCTCAGGGTCTCAGTGCATCAGCGTCTCAGTGACTTAGGGTCTCAGTGTCTCAGGGTCTCTGGGTCTCAGTGTCTCAATCTCTCAGTCTCTCAGCGCCTCAGGGTCTCAGGGTCTCAGTGTCTCAGTGTCTCAGTGTCTCAGTGTCTGAGGCTCGCAGGGTCTCAGGGTCTCAGGGTCTCAGTGTCTCAGGGTCTCAGGGTCACAGTGTCTCTGTGTCTCAGTGTCTCAGTGTCTCAGAGTCTCAGTCTCTCAGTGTCTCAGTCTCTCAGTCTTTCAGTGTCTCAGTCTCTCAGTCTTTCAGTGTCTCAGTGTCTCAGTTCCTCAGGGTCTCAGTGTCTCAGTGTCTCAGGGTCTCAGTCTCTCAGTCTCTCAGGGTCTCAGGGTCACAGGGTCTCTGGGTCTCAGATTCTCAGTCTCTCAGTTTCTCAGGGTCTCAGTGTCTCAGTGTCTCAGGGTCTCCGGGTCTCAGTTTCTCAGTGACTCGGGGTCTCAGTGTCTCAGGGTCTCAGTGTCCCTGGGTTTCAGGGTCTTAGTCTCTCAGTCCCTCAATCTCTCTGTCTCTCAGGGTCTCTGGGTCTCAGTCTCTCTGTCTCTCAGTGTCTCAGTGTTTCTGTGTCTCAGTGTCTCAGTGTCTCAGGGTCTCTGGGTCTCAGATTCTCAGTCTCTCAGTCGCTCAGACTCTCAGGGTCTCAGTGTCTCAGTCTCTCAGTGTCTCAGTGTCTCAGGGTCTCAGTGTCTCAGTCTCTCAGTGTCTCAGGGTCTCAGTGTCTCAGTGTCACAGTACCTCAGTGTCTCAGTGTCTCAGGGTCCCAGTGTCTTAGTCTCTCAGGGTCTCAGTGTATCAGCGTCTCAGTGACTTAGGGTCTCAGTGTCTCAGGGTCTCTGTGTCTCAGTGTCTCAATCTCTCAGACTCTCAGTCTCTCAGTGCCTCAGGGTCGCAGGGTCTCAGGGTCTCAGTGTCTCAGTCTCTCAGTGTCTCAGGGTCTCAGTGTCTCAGGGTCTCAGTGCCTCAGTCTCTCAGTCTCTCAGTGTCTCAGTGTCTCAGGGTCTCAGTGTCTCAGGGTCTCAGTGGCTCAGTGCCTCAGGATCTCAGTGTCACAGGTTCTCAGGGTCTCAGTGTCTCAGTGTCTCAGTGTCTGTGTCTCAGGGTCTGAGGGTCTGAGGGTCTCAGGGTCTCAGGGTCTCAGGGTTTCAGTGTCTCAGTGTCACAGGGTCTCAGGGTCTCATTGTCTCAGGGTCTCAGGGTCTCAGTCTCTCAGTCTCCCAGTGTCTCAGTCTCACAGTCTCTCAGTCTCTCATTGTCTTAGGGTCGCAGTATCTCTTTGTCTCAGGGTCTCAGGGTCACAGTGTCTCTGTGTCTCAGTGTCTCAGTGTCTCAGAGTCTCAGTCTCTCAGTGTCTCAGTCTCTCAGTCTTTCAGTGTCTCAGTGTCTCAGTCTCTCAGTCTTTCAGTGTCTCAGTGTCTCAGTTCCTCAGGGTCTCAGGGTCTCAGTGTCTCAGTGTCTCAGGGTCTCAGTCTCTCAGTCTCTCAGGGTCTCAGGGTCACAGGGTCTCTGGGTCTCAGATTCCCAGTCACTCAGTCTCTCAGTTCCTCAGGGTCTCAGTGTCTCAGTGTCTCAGGGTCTCAGGGTCTCAGTATCTCAGTTACTCGGGGTCTCAGTGTCCCAGGGTTTCAGGGTCTTAGTCTCTCAGTCCCTCAATCTCTCTGTCTCTCAGGGTCTCTGGGTCTCAGTCTCTCTGTCTCTCAGTGTCTCAGTGTTTCTGTGTCTCAGTGTCTCAGTGTCTCAGGGTCTCAGGGTCTCTGGGTCTCAGATTCTCAGTCTCTCAGTCGCTCAGACTCTCAGTCTCTCAGTCTCTCAATCTCACAGTCTCTCAGTCTCTCAGTGTCTCAGGGTCTCAGTGTCTCAGTCTCTCAGTGTCTCAGTGTCTCAGGGTCTCAGTGTCTCAGTCTCTCAGTGTCTCAGGGTCTCAGTGTCTCAGTGTCTCAGTACCTCAGTGTCTCAGTGTTTCAGTGTCCCAGTGTCTCAGTCTCTCAGGGTCTCAGTGTCTCAGAGTCTCAGTCTCTCAGTGTCTCAGTCTCTCAGTCTTTCAGTGTCTCAGGGTCTCAGTCTCTCAGTCTTTCAGTGTCTCAGTGTCTCAGTGTCTCAGTTCCTCAGGGTCTCAGTGTCTCAGGGTCTCAGTCTCTCAGTCTCTCAGTTTCTCAGGGTCTCAGTGTCTCAGTGTCTCAGGGTCTCACGGTCTCAGTTTCTCAGTGACTCGGGGTCTCAGTGTCTCAGGGTCTCAGTGTCTCAGGGTTTCAGGGTCTTAGTCTCTCAGTCCCTCAGTCTCTCTGTCTCTCAGGGTCTCTGGGTCTCTGGGTCTCAGTCTCTCTGTCTCTCAGTGTCTCAGTGTTTCTGTGTCTCAGTGTCTCAGTGTCTCAGGGTCTCTGGGTCTCAGATTCTCAGTCTCTCAGTCTCTCAGTGTCTCAGGGTCTCAGTGTCTCAGTCTCTCAGTGTCTCAGTGTCTCAGTGTCTCAGTGTCTCAGGGTCTCAGTGTCTCAGTCTCTCAGTGTCTCAGGGTCTCAGTGTCTCAGATTCTCAGGGTCTCAGTGTCTCAGTCTCTCAGGGTCTCAGTGTCTCAGTGTCTCAGTCTCTCCGTCTCCCTGTGCCTTAGTCTCTCTGTCTCTCAGTCTCTCAGTGTCTCAGGGTCTCAGTGTCTCAGATTCTCAGGGTCTCAGTGTGTCAGGCTCTCAGTGTCTCAGTGTCTCAGTGTCTCAGGGTCTCAGTGTCTCAGTCTCTCAGTGTCTCAGTGTCTCAGGGTCTCAGTGTCTCAGTCTCTCAGGGTCTCAGGGTCACAGGGTCACTGGGTCTCAGATTCTCAGTCTCTCAGTCTCTCAGTCTCTCAGTTTCTCAGGGTCTCAGTGTCTCAGGGTCTCAGGGTCTCAGTTTCTCAGTGACTCGGGGTCTCAGTGTCTCAGGGTCTCAGTGTCTCAGGGTTTCAGGGTCTTAGTCTCTCAGTCCCTCAGTCTCTCTGTCTCTCAGGGTCTCTGGGTCTCTGGGTCTCAGTCTCTCTGTCTCTCAGTGTCTCAGTGTTTCTGTGTCTCAGTGTCTCAGTGTCTCAGGGTCTCTGGGTCTCAGATTCTCAGTCTCTCAGTCGCTCAGACTCTCAGTCTCTCAATCTCACAGTCTCTCAGTCTCTCAGTGTCTCAGGGTCTCAGTGTCTCAGTCTCTCAGTGTCTCAGTGTCTCAGGGTCTCAGTGTCTCAGTCTCTCAGTGTCTCAGGGTCTCAGTGTCTCAGTGTCTCAGTACCTCAGTGTCTCAGATTCTCAGGGTCTCAGTGTCTCAGTCTCTCAGGGTCTCAGTGTCTCAGTGTCTCAGTGTCTCAGTCTCTCCGTCTCCCTGTGCCTTAGTCTCTCTGTCTCTCAGTCTCTCAGTGTCTCAGGATCTCAGTGTGTCAGGGTCTCAGTGTCTCAGTGTCTCAGGGTCTCAATGTCTCAGTGCCTCAGGTTCTCAGTGTCTCAGGTTCTCAGGGTCTCAGTATCTCAGGATCTCAGTGCCTCAGTGGCTCAGTGTCTGTGTCTCAGGGTATCAGGGTCTGAGTGTCTCAGGGTCTCAGGATTTCAGTGTCTCAGTTTCTCAGGGTCTCAGTGTCTCAGGGTCTCAGTGTCTCAGGGTCTCGGGGTTTCAGGATCTTAGTCTCTCAATCCCTCTGTCTCTCTGTCTCTCAGGGTCTCTGGGTCTCTGGGTCTCAGTCTCTCAGTCTCTCAGTGTCTCAGTGTTTCTGTGTCTCAGTGTCTAAGTGTCTCAGGGTCTCAGTGTCTCAGTGCCTCAGTGTCTCAGTGTCTCAGGGTCTCAGTGTCTCAGTCTCTCAGTCGCTCAGACTCTCAGTCTCTCAGTCTCTCAATCTCACAGTCTCTCAGTGTATCAGTCCCTCAGTCTCTCAGTCTCTTAGTGTCTCAGGGTCTCAGAGTCTCAGTGTCTCAGTGTCTCAGTCTCTCAGGGTCTCAGTGTCTCAATGTCTCAGTGTCTCAGTCTCTCAGTCTCTCAGTCGCTCAGTCTCTCAGTCTCTCAATCTCACAGTCTCTCAGTGTAACAGTCTCTCAGTCTCTTAGTGTCTCAGTGTCTCAGGGTCTCTGGGTCTCTGGGTCTCAGTCTCTCAGTCTCTCAGTCTCTCATTCTCTCAGTCTCTCAGTGTCTCTGGGTCTCAGTCTCTCCGTCTCTCAGTCTCTCAGTGTCTCAGTGTCTGAGGCTCTCAGGGTCTCAGTGTCTCAATCTCTCAGTCTCTCAGTCTCTCAGTGCCTCAGGGTCTCAGGGTCTCAGTGTCTCAGGGTCTCAGGGTCTCAGTGCCTCAGTCTCTCAGTCTCTCAGTCTCTCAGTGTCTCAGGGTCTCAGTGTCTCAGGGTCTCACTGTCTCAGTGTCTCAGGGTCTCAGGGTCTCAGTGGCTCAGTGCCTCAGGGTCTCAGTGTCTCAGGTTCTCAGGGTCTCAGTCTCTCAGTGTCTCAGGGTCTCAGGGTCACAGGGTCACAGGGTCACTGGGTCTCAGATTCTCAGTCTCTCAGTCTCTCAGTCTCTCAGTTTCTCAGGGTCTCAGTGTCTCAGGGTCTCAGGGTCTCAGTTTCTCAGTGACTCGGGGTCTCAGTGTCTCAGGGTCTCAGTGTCTCAGGGTTTCAGGGTCTTAGTCTCTCAGTCCCTCAGTCTCTCTGTCTCTCAGGGTCTCTGGGTCTCTGGGTCTCAGTCTCTCTGTCTCTCAGTGCCTCAGTGTTTCTGTGTCTCAGTGTCTCAGTGTCTCAGGGTCTCTGGGTCTCAGATTCTCAGTCTCTCAGTCGCTCAGACTCTCAGTCTCTCAATCTCACAGTCTCTCAGTCTCTCAGTGTCTCAAGGTCTCAGTGTCTCAGTCTCTCAGTGTCTCAGTGTCTCAGGGTCTCAGTGTCTCAGTCTCTCAGTGTCTCAGGGTCTCAGTGTCTCAGTGTCTCAGTACCTCAGTGTCTCAGATTCTCAGGGTCTCAGTGTCTCAGTCTCTCAGGGTCTCAGTGTCTCAGTGTCTCAGTGTCTCAGTCTCTCCGTCTCCCTGTGTCTTAGTCTCTCTGTCTCTCAGTCTCTCAGTGTCTCAGGATCTCAGTGTGTCAGGGTCTCAGTGTCTCAGTGTCTCAGGGTCTCAATGTCTCAGTGCCTCAGGTTCTCAGTGTCTCAGGTTCTCAGGGTCTCAGTATCTCAGGATCTCAGTGCCTCAGTGGCTCAGTGTCTGTGTCTCAGGGTATCAGGGTCTGAGTGTCTCAGGGTCTCAGGATTTCAGTGTCTCAGTTTCTCAGGGTCTCAGTGTCTCAGGGTCTCAGTGTCTCAGGGTCTCGGGGTTTCAGGATCTTAGTCTCTCAATCCCTCTGTCTCTCTGTCTCTCAGGGTCTCTGGGTCTCTGGGTCTCAGTCTCTCAGTCTCTCAGTGTCTCAGTGTTTCTGTGTCTCAGTGTCTAAGTGTCTCAGGGTCTCAGTGTCTCAGTGCCTCAGTGTCTCAGTGTCTCAGGGTCTCAGTGTCTCAGTCTCTCAGTCGCTCAGACTCTCAGTCTCTCAGTCTCTCAATCTCACAGTCTCTCAGTGTATCAGTCCCTCAGTCTCTCAGTCTCTTAGTGTCTCAGGGTCTCAGAGTCTCAGTGTCTCAGTGTCTCAGTGTCTCAGTCTCTCAGGGTCTCAGTGTCTCAGTGTCTCAGTGTCTCAGTCTCTCAGTCTCTCAGTCGCTCAGTCTCTCAGTCTCTCAATCTCACAGTCTCTCAGTGTAACAGTCTCTCAGTCTCTTAGTGTCTCAGTGTCTCAGGGTCTCTGGGTCTCAGTCTCTCCGTCTCTCAGTCTCTCAGTGTCTCAGTGTCTGAGGCTCTCAGGGTCTCAGTGTCTCAATCTCTCAGTCTCTCAGTCTCTCAGTGCCTCAGGGTCTCAGGGTCTCAGTGTCTCAGGGTCTCAGGGTCTCAGTGCCTCAGTCTCTCAGTCTCTCAGTGTCTCAGGGTCTCAGTGTCTCAGGGTCTCACTGTCTCAGTGTCTCAGGGTCTCAGGGTCTCAGTGGCTCAGTGCCTCAGGGTCTCAGTGTCTCAGGTTCTCAGGGTCTCAGTCTCTCAGTGTCTCAGTGTCTGAGGCTCTCAGGGTCTCAGGGTCTCAGGGTCTCAGTGTCTCAGGGTCTCAGGGTCTCAGTGTCTCAGTGTCTGAGGGTCTCAGTTTCTCAGTGTCTCTGTGTCTCAGGGTCTCAGTGCATCAGCGTCTCAGTGACTTAGGGTCTCAGTGTCTCAGGGTCTCTGGGTCTCAGTGTCTCAATCTCTCAGTCTCTCAGCGCCTCAGGGTCTCAGGGTCTCAGTGTCTCAGTGTCTCAGTGTCTCAGTGTCTGAGGCTCGCAGGGTCTCAGGGTCTCAGGGTCTCAGTGTCTCAGGGTCTCAGGGTCACAGTGTCTCTGTGTCTCAGTGTCTCAGTGTCTCAGAGTCTCAGTCTCTCAGTGTCTCAGTCTCTCAGTCTTTCAGTGTCTCAGTCTCTCAGTCTTTCAGTGTCTCAGTGTCTCAGTTCCTCAGGGTCTCAGTGTCTCAGTGTCTCAGGGTCTCAGTCTCTCAGTCTCTCAGGGTCTCAGGGTCACAGGGTCTCTGGGTCTCAGATTCTCAGTCTCTCAGTTTCTCAGGGTCTCAGTGTCTCAGTGTCTCAGGGTCTCCGGGTCTCAGTTTCTCAGTGACTCGGGGTCTCAGTGTCTCAGGGTCTCAGTGTCCCTGGGTTTCAGGGTCTTAGTCTCTCAGTCCCTCAATCTCTCTGTCTCTCAGGGTCTCTGGGTCTCAGTCTCTCTGTCTCTCAGTGTCTCAGTGTTTCTGTGTCTCAGTGTCTCAGTGTCTCAGGGTCTCTGGGTCTCAGATTCTCAGTCTCTCAGTCGCTCAGACTCTCAGGGTCTCAGTGTCTCAGTCTCTCAGTGTCTCAGTGTCTCAGGGTCTCAGTGTCTCAGTCTCTCAGTGTCTCAGGGTCTCAGTGTCTCAGTGTCACAGTACCTCAGTGTCTCAGTGTCTCAGGGTCCCAGTGTCTTAGTCTCTCAGGGTCTCAGTGTATCAGCGTCTCAGTGACTTAGGGTCTCAGTGTCTCAGGGTCTCTGTGTCTCAGTGTCTCAATCTCTCAGACTCTCAGTCTCTCAGTGCCTCAGGGTCGCAGGGTCTCAGGGTCTCAGTGTCTCAGTCTCTCAGTGTCTCAGGGTCTCAGTGTCTCAGGGTCTCAGTGCCTCAGTCTCTCAGTCTCTCAGTGTCTCAGTGTCTCAGGGTCTCAGTGTCTCAGGGTCTCAGTGGCTCAGTGCCTCAGGATCTCAGTGTCACAGGTTCTCAGGGTCTCAGTGTCTCAGTGTCTCAGTGTCTGTGTCTCAGGGTCTGAGGGTCTGAGGGTCTCAGGGTCTCAGGGTCTCAGGGTTTCAGTGTCTCAGTGTCACAGGGTCTCAGGGTCTCATTGTCTCAGGGTCTCAGGGTCTCAGTCTCTCAGTCTCCCAGTGTCTCAGTCTCACAGTCTCTCAGTCTCTCATTGTCTTAGGGTCGCAGTATCTCTTTGTCTCAGGGTCTCAGGGTCACAGTGTCTCTGTGTCTCAGTGTCTCAGTGTCTCAGAGTCTCAGTCTCTCAGTGTCTCAGTCTCTCAGTCTTTCAGTGTCTCAGTGTCTCAGTCTCTCAGTCTTTCAGTGTCTCAGTGTCTCAGTTCCTCAGGGTCTCAGGGTCTCAGTGTCTCAGTGTCTCAGGGTCTCAGTCTCTCAGTCTCTCAGGGTCTCAGGGTCACAGGGTCTCTGGGTCTCAGATTCCCAGTCACTCAGTCTCTCAGTTCCTCAGGGTCTCAGTGTCTCAGTGTCTCAGGGTCTCAGGGTCTCAGTATCTCAGTTACTCGGGGTCTCAGTGTCCCAGGGTTTCAGGGTCTTAGTCTCTCAGTCCCTCAATCTCTCTGTCTCTCAGGGTCTCTGGGTCTCAGTCTCTCTGTCTCTCAGTGTCTCAGTGTTTCTGTGTCTCAGTGTCTCAGTGTCTCAGGGTCTCAGGGTCTCTGGGTCTCAGATTCTCAGTCTCTCAGTCGCTCAGACTCTCAGTCTCTCAGTCTCTCAATCTCACAGTCTCTCAGTCTCTCAGTGTCTCAGGGTCTCAGTGTCTCAGTCTCTCAGTGTCTCAGTGTCTCAGGGTCTCAGTGTCTCAGTCTCTCAGTGTCTCAGGGTCTCAGTGTCTCAGTGTCTCAGTACCTCAGTGTCTCAGTGTTTCAGTGTCCCAGTGTCTCAGTCTCTCAGGGTCTCAGTGTCTCAGAGTCTCAGTCTCTCAGTGTCTCAGTCTCTCAGTCTTTCAGTGTCTCAGGGTCTCAGTCTCTCAGTCTTTCAGTGTCTCAGTGTCTCAGTGTCTCAGTTCCTCAGGGTCTCAGTGTCTCAGGGTCTCAGTCTCTCAGTCTCTCAGTTTCTCAGGGTCTCAGTGTCTCAGTGTCTCAGGGTCTCACGGTCTCAGTTTCTCAGTGACTCGGGGTCTCAGTGTCTCAGGGTCTCAGTGTCTCAGGGTTTCAGGGTCTTAGTCTCTCAGTCCCTCAGTCTCTCTGTCTCTCAGGGTCTCTGGGTCTCTGGGTCTCAGTCTCTCTGTCTCTCAGTGTCTCAGTGTTTCTGTGTCTCAGTGTCTCAGTGTCTCAGGGTCTCTGGGTCTCAGATTCTCAGTCTCTCAGTCTCTCAGTGTCTCAGGGTCTCAGTGTCTCAGTCTCTCAGTGTCTCAGTGTCTCAGTGTCTCAGTGTCTCAGGGTCTCAGTGTCTCAGTCTCTCAGTGTCTCAGGGTCTCAGTGTCTCAGATTCTCAGGGTCTCAGTGTCTCAGTCTCTCAGGGTCTCAGTGTCTCAGTGTCTCAGTCTCTCCGTCTCCCTGTGCCTTAGTCTCTCTGTCTCTCAGTCTTTCAGTGTCTCAGTGTCTCAGTCTCTCAGTCTTTCAGTGTCTCAGTGTCTCAGTTCCTCAGGGTCTCAGTGTCTCAGTGTCTCAGGGTCTCAGTCTCTCAGTCTCTCAGGGTCTCAGGGTCACAGGGTCTCTGGGTCTCAGATTCTCAGTCTCTCAGTCTCTCAGTTTCTCAGGGTCTCAGTGTCTCAGTGACTCGGGGTCTCAGTGTCTCAGGGTCTCAGTGTCCCAGGGTTTCAGGGTCTTAGTCTCTAAGTCCCTCAATCTCTCTGTCTCTCAGGGTCTCTGTGTCTCAGTCTCTCTGTCTCTCAGTGTCTCAGTGTTTCTGTGTCTCAGTGTCTCAGTGTCTCAGGGTCTCAGGGTCTCTGGGTCTCAGATTCTCAGTCTCTCAGTCGCTCAGACTCTCAGTCTCTCAGTCTCTCAATCTCACAGTCTCTCAGTCTCTCAGTGTCTCAGGGTCTCAGTGTCTCAGTCTCTCAGTGTCACAGTGTCTCAGGGTCTCAGTGTCTCAGTCTCTCAGTGTCTCAGGGTCTCAGTGTCTCAGTGTCTCAGTACCTCAGTGTCTCAGTGTCTCAGGGTCCCAGTGTCTCAGTCTCTCAGGGTCTCAGTGTCTCAGTGTCTCAGAGTCTCAGTCTCTCAGTGTCTCAGTCTCTCAGTCTTTCAGTGTCTCAGGGTCTCAGTCTCTCAGTCTTTCAGTGTCTCAGTGTCTCAGGGTCTCAGTCTCTCAGTCTCTCAGGGTCTCAGGGTCACAGGGTCACAGGGTCACTGGGTCTCAGATTCTCAGTCTCTCAGTCTCTCAGTCTCTCAGTTTCTCAGGGTCTCAGTGTCTCAGGGTCTCAGGGTCTCAGTTTCTCAGTGACTCGGGGTCTCAGTGTCTCAGGGTCTCAGTGTCTCAGGGTTTCAGGGTCTTAGTCTCTCAGTCCCTCAGTCTCTCTGTCTCTCAGGGTCTCTGGGTCTCAGTCTCTCTGTCTCTCAGTGCCTCAGTGTTTCTGTGTCTCAGTGTCTCAGTGTCTCAGGGTCTCTGGGTCTCAGATTCTCAGTCTCTCAGTCGCTCAGACTCTCAGTCTCTCAATCTCACAGTCTCTCAGTCTCTCAGTGTCTCAAGGTCTCAGTGTCTCAGTCTCTCAGTGTCTCAGTGTCTCAGGGTCTCAGTGTCTCAGTCTCTCAGTGTCTCAGGGTCTCAGTGTCTCAGTGTCTCAGTACCTCAGTGTCTCAGATTCTCAGGGTCTCAGTGTCTCAGTCTCTCAGGGTCTCAGTGTCTCAGTGTCTCAGTGTCTCAGTCTCTCCGTCTCCCTGTGTCTTAGTCTCTCTGTCTCTCAGTCTCTCAGTGTCTCAGGATCTCAGTGTGTCAGGGTCTCAGTGTCTCAGTGTCTCAGGGTCTCAATGTCTCAGTGCCTCAGGTTCTCAGTGTCTCAGGTTCTCAGGGTCTCAGTATCTCAGGATCTCAGTGCCTCAGTGGCTCAGTGTCTGTGTCTCAGGGTATCAGGGTCTGAGTGTCTCAGGGTCTCAGGATTTCAGTGTCTCAGTTTCTCAGGGTCTCAGTGTCTCAGGGTCTCAGTGTCTCAGGGTCTCGGGGTTTCAGGATCTTAGTCTCTCAATCCCTCTGTCTCTCTGTCTCTCAGGGTCTCTGGGTCTCTGGGTCTCAGTCTCTCAGTCTCTCAGTGTCTCAGTGTTTCTGTGTCTCAGTGTCTAAGTGTCTCAGGGTCTCAGTGTCTCAGTGCCTCAGTGTCTCAGTGTCTCAGGGTCTCAGTGTCTCAGTCTCTCAGTCGCTCAGACTCTCAGTCTCTCAGTCTCTCAATCTCACAGTCTCTCAGTGTATCAGTCCCTCAGTCTCTCAGTCTCTTAGTGTCTCAGGGTCTCAGAGTCTCAGTGTCTCAGTGTCTCAGTGTCTCAGTCTCTCAGGGTCTCAGTGTCTCAGTGTCTCAGTGTCTCAGTCTCTCAGTCTCTCAGTCGCTCAGTCTCTCAGTCTCTCAATCTCACAGTCTCTCAGTGTAACAGTCTCTCAGTCTCTTAGTGTCTCAGTGTCTCAGGGTCTCTGGGTCTCAGTCTCTCCGTCTCTCAGTCTCTCAGTGTCTCAGTGTCTGAGGCTCTCAGGGTCTCAGTGTCTCAATCTCTCAGTCTCTCAGTCTCTCAGTGCCTCAGGGTCTCAGGGTCTCAGTGTCTCAGGGTCTCAGGGTCTCAGTGCCTCAGTCTCTCAGTCTCTCAGTGTCTCAGGGTCTCAGTGTCTCAGGGTCTCACTGTCTCAGTGTCTCAGGGTCTCAGGGTCTCAGTGGCTCAGTGCCTCAGGGTCTCAGTGTCTCAGGTTCTCAGGGTCTCAGTCTCTCAGTGTCTCAGTGTCTGAGGCTCTCAGGGTCTCAGGGTCTCAGGGTCTCAGTGTCTCAGGGTCTCAGGGTCTCAGTGTCTCAGTGTCTGAGGGTCTCAGTTTCTCAGTGTCTCTGTGTCTCAGGGTCTCAGTGCATCAGCGTCTCAGTGACTTAGGGTCTCAGTGTCTCAGGGTCTCTGGGTCTCAGTGTCTCAATCTCTCAGTCTCTCAGCGCCTCAGGGTCTCAGGGTCTCAGTGTCTCAGTGTCTCAGTGTCTCAGTGTCTGAGGCTCGCAGGGTCTCAGGGTCTCAGGGTCTCAGTGTCTCAGGGTCTCAGGGTCACAGTGTCTCTGTGTCTCAGTGTCTCAGTGTCTCAGAGTCTCAGTCTCTCAGTGTCTCAGTCTCTCAGTCTTTCAGTGTCTCAGTCTCTCAGTCTTTCAGTGTCTCAGTGTCTCAGTTCCTCAGGGTCTCAGTGTCTCAGTGTCTCAGGGTCTCAGTCTCTCAGTCTCTCAGGGTCTCAGGGTCACAGGGTCTCTGGGTCTCAGATTCTCAGTCTCTCAGTTTCTCAGGGTCTCAGTGTCTCAGTGTCTCAGGGTCTCCGGGTCTCAGTTTCTCAGTGACTCGGGGTCTCAGTGTCTCAGGGTCTCAGTGTCCCTGGGTTTCAGGGTCTTAGTCTCTCAGTCCCTCAATCTCTCTGTCTCTCAGGGTCTCTGGGTCTCAGTCTCTCTGTCTCTCAGTGTCTCAGTGTTTCTGTGTCTCAGTGTCTCAGTGTCTCAGGGTCTCTGGGTCTCAGATTCTCAGTCTCTCAGTCGCTCAGACTCTCAGGGTCTCAGTGTCTCAGTCTCTCAGTGTCTCAGTGTCTCAGGGTCTCAGTGTCTCAGTCTCTCAGTGTCTCAGGGTCTCAGTGTCTCAGTGTCACAGTACCTCAGTGTCTCAGTGTCTCAGGGTCCCAGTGTCTTAGTCTCTCAGGGTCTCAGTGTATCAGCGTCTCAGTGACTTAGGGTCTCAGTGTCTCAGGGTCTCTGTGTCTCAGTGTCTCAATCTCTCAGACTCTCAGTCTCTCAGTGCCTCAGGGTCGCAGGGTCTCAGGGTCTCAGTGTCTCAGTCTCTCAGTGTCTCAGGGTCTCAGTGTCTCAGGGTCTCAGTGCCTCAGTCTCTCAGTCTCTCAGTGTCTCAGTGTCTCAGGGTCTCAGTGTCTCAGGGTCTCAGTGGCTCAGTGCCTCAGGATCTCAGTGTCACAGGTTCTCAGGGTCTCAGTGTCTCAGTGTCTCAGTGTCTGTGTCTCAGGGTCTGAGGGTCTGAGGGTCTCAGGGTCTCAGGGTCTCAGGGTTTCAGTGTCTCAGTGTCACAGGGTCTCAGGGTCTCATTGTCTCAGGGTCTCAGGGTCTCAGTCTCTCAGTCTCCCAGTGTCTCAGTCTCACAGTCTCTCAGTCTCTCATTGTCTTAGGGTCGCAGTATCTCTTTGTCTCAGGGTCTCAGGGTCACAGTGTCTCTGTGTCTCAGTGTCTCAGTGTCTCAGAGTCTCAGTCTCTCAGTGTCTCAGTCTCTCAGTCTTTCAGTGTCTCAGTGTCTCAGTCTCTCAGTCTTTCAGTGTCTCAGTGTCTCAGTTCCTCAGGGTCTCAGGGTCTCAGTGTCTCAGTGTCTCAGGGTCTCAGTCTCTCAGTCTCTCAGGGTCTCAGGGTCACAGGGTCTCTGGGTCTCAGATTCCCAGTCACTCAGTCTCTCAGTTCCTCAGGGTCTCAGTGTCTCAGTGTCTCAGGGTCTCAGGGTCTCAGTATCTCAGTTACTCGGGGTCTCAGTGTCCCAGGGTTTCAGGGTCTTAGTCTCTCAGTCCCTCAATCTCTCTGTCTCTCAGGGTCTCTGGGTCTCAGTCTCTCTGTCTCTCAGTGTCTCAGTGTTTCTGTGTCTCAGTGTCTCAGTGTCTCAGGGTCTCAGGGTCTCTGGGTCTCAGATTCTCAGTCTCTCAGTCGCTCAGACTCTCAGTCTCTCAGTCTCTCAATCTCACAGTCTCTCAGTCTCTCAGTGTCTCAGGGTCTCAGTGTCTCAGTCTCTCAGTGTCTCAGTGTCTCAGGGTCTCAGTGTCTCAGTCTCTCAGTGTCTCAGGGTCTCAGTGTCTCAGTGTCTCAGTACCTCAGTGTCTCAGTGTTTCAGTGTCCCAGTGTCTCAGTCTCTCAGGGTCTCAGTGTCTCAGAGTCTCAGTCTCTCAGTGTCTCAGTCTCTCAGTCTTTCAGTGTCTCAGGGTCTCAGTCTCTCAGTCTTTCAGTGTCTCAGTGTCTCAGTGTCTCAGTTCCTCAGGGTCTCAGTGTCTCAGGGTCTCAGTCTCTCAGTCTCTCAGTTTCTCAGGGTCTCAGTGTCTCAGTGTCTCAGGGTCTCACGGTCTCAGTTTCTCAGTGACTCGGGGTCTCAGTGTCTCAGGGTCTCAGTGTCTCAGGGTTTCAGGGTCTTAGTCTCTCAGTCCCTCAGTCTCTCTGTCTCTCAGGGTCTCTGGGTCTCTGGGTCTCAGTCTCTCTGTCTCTCAGTGTCTCAGTGTTTCTGTGTCTCAGTGTCTCAGTGTCTCAGGGTCTCTGGGTCTCAGATTCTCAGTCTCTCAGTCTCTCAGTGTCTCAGGGTCTCAGTGTCTCAGTCTCTCAGTGTCTCAGTGTCTCAGTGTCTCAGTGTCTCAGGGTCTCAGTGTCTCAGTCTCTCAGTGTCTCAGGGTCTCAGTGTCTCAGATTCTCAGGGTCTCAGTGTCTCAGTCTCTCAGGGTCTCAGTGTCTCAGTGTCTCAGTCTCTCCGTCTCCCTGTGCCTTAGTCTCTCTGTCTCTCAGTCTCTCAGTGTCTCAGGGTCTCAGTGTCTCAGATTCTCAGGGTCTCAGTGTGTCAGGCTCTCAGTGTCTCAGTGTCTCAGTGTCTCAGGGTCTCAGTGTCTCAGTCTCTCAGTGTCTCAGTGTCTCAGGGTCTCAGTGTCTCAGTCTCTCAGGGTCTCAGGGTCACAGGGTCACTGGGTCTCAGATTCTCAGTCTCTCAGTCTCTCAGTCTCTCAGTTTCTCAGGGTCTCAGTGTCTCAGGGTCTCAGGGTCTCAGTTTCTCAGTGACTCGGGGTCTCAGTGTCTCAGGGTCTCAGTGTCTCAGGGTTTCAGGGTCTTAGTCTCTCAGTCCCTCAGTCTCTCTGTCTCTCAGGGTCTCTGGGTCTCTGGGTCTCAGTCTCTCTGTCTCTCAGTGTCTCAGTGTTTCTGTGTCTCAGTGTCTCAGTGTCTCAGGGTCTCTGGGTCTCAGATTCTCAGTCTCTCAGTCGCTCAGACTCTCAGTCTCTCAATCTCACAGTCTCTCAGTCTCTCAGTGTCTCAGGGTCTCAGTGTCTCAGTCTCTCAGTGTCTCAGTGTCTCAGGGTCTCAGTGTCTCAGTCTCTCAGTGTCTCAGGGTCTCAGTGTCTCAGTGTCTCAGTACCTCAGTGTCTCAGATTCTCAGGGTCTCAGTGTCTCAGTCTCTCAGGGTCTCAGTGTCTCAGTGTCTCAGTGTCTCAGTCTCTCCGTCTCCCTGTGCCTTAGTCTCTCTGTCTCTCAGTCTCTCAGTGTCTCAGGATCTCAGTGTGTCAGGGTCTCAGTGTCTCAGTGTCTCAGGGTCTCAATGTCTCAGTGCCTCAGGTTCTCAGTGTCTCAGGTTCTCAGGGTCTCAGTATCTCAGGATCTCAGTGCCTCAGTGGCTCAGTGTCTGTGTCTCAGGGTATCAGGGTCTGAGTGTCTCAGGGTCTCAGGATTTCAGTGTCTCAGTTTCTCAGGGTCTCAGTGTCTCAGGGTCTCAGTGTCTCAGGGTCTCGGGGTTTCAGGATCTTAGTCTCTCAATCCCTCTGTCTCTCTGTCTCTCAGGGTCTCTGGGTCTCTGGGTCTCAGTCTCTCAGTCTCTCAGTGTCTCAGTGTTTCTGTGTCTCAGTGTCTAAGTGTCTCAGGGTCTCAGTGTCTCAGTGCCTCAGTGTCTCAGTGTCTCAGGGTCTCAGTGTCTCAGTCTCTCAGTCGCTCAGACTCTCAGTCTCTCAGTCTCTCAATCTCACAGTCTCTCAGTGTATCAGTCCCTCAGTCTCTCAGTCTCTTAGTGTCTCAGGGTCTCAGAGTCTCAGTGTCTCAGTGTCTCAGTCTCTCAGGGTCTCAGTGTCTCAATGTCTCAGTGTCTCAGTCTCTCAGTCTCTCAGTCGCTCAGTCTCTCAGTCTCTCAATCTCACAGTCTCTCAGTGTAACAGTCTCTCAGTCTCTTAGTGTCTCAGTGTCTCAGGGTCTCTGGGTCTCTGGGTCTCAGTCTCTCAGTCTCTCAGTCTCTCATTCTCTCAGTCTCTCAGTGTCTCTGGGTCTCAGTCTCTCCGTCTCTCAGTCTCTCAGTGTCTCAGTGTCTGAGGCTCTCAGGGTCTCAGTGTCTCAATCTCTCAGTCTCTCAGTCTCTCAGTGCCTCAGGGTCTCAGGGTCTCAGTGTCTCAGGGTCTCAGGGTCTCAGTGCCTCAGTCTCTCAGTCTCTCAGTCTCTCAGTGTCTCAGGGTCTCAGTGTCTCAGGGTCTCACTGTCTCAGTGTCTCAGGGTCTCAGGGTCTCAGTGGCTCAGTGCCTCAGGGTCTCAGTGTCTCAGGTTCTCAGGGTCTCAGTCTCTCAGTGTCTCAGGGTCTCAGGGTCACAGGGTCACAGGGTCACTGGGTCTCAGATTCTCAGTCTCTCAGTCTCTCAGTCTCTCAGTTTCTCAGGGTCTCAGTGTCTCAGGGTCTCAGGGTCTCAGTTTCTCAGTGACTCGGGGTCTCAGTGTCTCAGGGTCTCAGTGTCTCAGGGTTTCAGGGTCTTAGTCTCTCAGTCCCTCAGTCTCTCTGTCTCTCAGGGTCTCTGGGTCTCTGGGTCTCAGTCTCTCTGTCTCTCAGTGCCTCAGTGTTTCTGTGTCTCAGTGTCTCAGTGTCTCAGGGTCTCTGGGTCTCAGATTCTCAGTCTCTCAGTCGCTCAGACTCTCAGTCTCTCAATCTCACAGTCTCTCAGTCTCTCAGTGTCTCAAGGTCTCAGTGTCTCAGTCTCTCAGTGTCTCAGTGTCTCAGGGTCTCAGTGTCTCAGTCTCTCAGTGTCTCAGGGTCTCAGTGTCTCAGTGTCTCAGTACCTCAGTGTCTCAGATTCTCAGGGTCTCAGTGTCTCAGTCTCTCAGGGTCTCAGTGTCTCAGTGTCTCAGTGTCTCAGTCTCTCCGTCTCCCTGTGTCTTAGTCTCTCTGTCTCTCAGTCTCTCAGTGTCTCAGGATCTCAGTGTGTCAGGGTCTCAGTGTCTCAGTGTCTCAGGGTCTCAATGTCTCAGTGCCTCAGGTTCTCAGTGTCTCAGGTTCTCAGGGTCTCAGTATCTCAGGATCTCAGTGCCTCAGTGGCTCAGTGTCTGTGTCTCAGGGTATCAGGGTCTGAGTGTCTCAGGGTCTCAGGATTTCAGTGTCTCAGTTTCTCAGGGTCTCAGTGTCTCAGGGTCTCAGTGTCTCAGGGTCTCGGGGTTTCAGGATCTTAGTCTCTCAATCCCTCTGTCTCTCTGTCTCTCAGGGTCTCTGGGTCTCTGGGTCTCAGTCTCTCAGTCTCTCAGTGTCTCAGTGTTTCTGTGTCTCAGTGTCTAAGTGTCTCAGGGTCTCAGTGTCTCAGTGCCTCAGTGTCTCAGTGTCTCAGGGTCTCAGTGTCTCAGTCTCTCAGTCGCTCAGACTCTCAGTCTCTCAGTCTCTCAATCTCACAGTCTCTCAGTGTATCAGTCCCTCAGTCTCTCAGTCTCTTAGTGTCTCAGGGTCTCAGAGTCTCAGTGTCTCAGTGTCTCAGTGTCTCAGTCTCTCAGGGTCTCAGTGTCTCAGTGTCTCAGTGTCTCAGTCTCTCAGTCTCTCAGTCGCTCAGTCTCTCAGTCTCTCAATCTCACAGTCTCTCAGTGTAACAGTCTCTCAGTCTCTTAGTGTCTCAGTGTCTCAGGGTCTCTGGGTCTCAGTCTCTCCGTCTCTCAGTCTCTCAGTGTCTCAGTGTCTGAGGCTCTCAGGGTCTCAGTGTCTCAATCTCTCAGTCTCTCAGTCTCTCAGTGCCTCAGGGTCTCAGGGTCTCAGTGTCTCAGGGTCTCAGGGTCTCAGTGCCTCAGTCTCTCAGTCTCTCAGTGTCTCAGGGTCTCAGTGTCTCAGGGTCTCACTGTCTCAGTGTCTCAGGGTCTCAGGGTCTCAGTGGCTCAGTGCCTCAGGGTCTCAGTGTCTCAGGTTCTCAGGGTCTCAGTCTCTCAGTGTCTCAGTGTCTGAGGCTCTCAGGGTCTCAGGGTCTCAGGGTCTCAGTGTCTCAGGGTCTCAGGGTCTCAGTGTCTCAGTGTCTGAGGGTCTCAGTTTCTCAGTGTCTCTGTGTCTCAGGGTCTCAGTGCATCAGCGTCTCAGTGACTTAGGGTCTCAGTGTCTCAGGGTCTCTGGGTCTCAGTGTCTCAATCTCTCAGTCTCTCAGCGCCTCAGGGTCTCAGGGTCTCAGTGTCTCAGTGTCTCAGTGTCTCAGTGTCTGAGGCTCGCAGGGTCTCAGGGTCTCAGGGTCTCAGTGTCTCAGGGTCTCAGGGTCACAGTGTCTCTGTGTCTCAGTGTCTCAGTGTCTCAGAGTCTCAGTCTCTCAGTGTCTCAGTCTCTCAGTCTTTCAGTGTCTCAGTCTCTCAGTCTTTCAGTGTCTCAGTGTCTCAGTTCCTCAGGGTCTCAGTGTCTCAGTGTCTCAGGGTCTCAGTCTCTCAGTCTCTCAGGGTCTCAGGGTCACAGGGTCTCTGGGTCTCAGATTCTCAGTCTCTCAGTTTCTCAGGGTCTCAGTGTCTCAGTGTCTCAGGGTCTCCGGGTCTCAGTTTCTCAGTGACTCGGGGTCTCAGTGTCTCAGGGTCTCAGTGTCCCTGGGTTTCAGGGTCTTAGTCTCTCAGTCCCTCAATCTCTCTGTCTCTCAGGGTCTCTGGGTCTCAGTCTCTCTGTCTCTCAGTGTCTCAGTGTTTCTGTGTCTCAGTGTCTCAGTGTCTCAGGGTCTCTGGGTCTCAGATTCTCAGTCTCTCAGTCGCTCAGACTCTCAGGGTCTCAGTGTCTCAGTCTCTCAGTGTCTCAGTGTCTCAGGGTCTCAGTGTCTCAGTCTCTCAGTGTCTCAGGGTCTCAGTGTCTCAGTGTCACAGTACCTCAGTGTCTCAGTGTCTCAGGGTCCCAGTGTCTTAGTCTCTCAGGGTCTCAGTGTATCAGCGTCTCAGTGACTTAGGGTCTCAGTGTCTCAGGGTCTCTGTGTCTCAGTGTCTCAATCTCTCAGACTCTCAGTCTCTCAGTGCCTCAGGGTCGCAGGGTCTCAGGGTCTCAGTGTCTCAGTCTCTCAGTGTCTCAGGGTCTCAGTGTCTCAGGGTCTCAGTGCCTCAGTCTCTCAGTCTCTCAGTGTCTCAGTGTCTCAGGGTCTCAGTGTCTCAGGGTCTCAGTGGCTCAGTGCCTCAGGATCTCAGTGTCACAGGTTCTCAGGGTCTCAGTGTCTCAGTGTCTCAGTGTCTGTGTCTCAGGGTCTGAGGGTCTGAGGGTCTCAGGGTCTCAGGGTCTCAGGGTTTCAGTGTCTCAGTGTCACAGGGTCTCAGGGTCTCATTGTCTCAGGGTCTCAGGGTCTCAGTCTCTCAGTCTCCCAGTGTCTCAGTCTCACAGTCTCTCAGTCTCTCATTGTCTTAGGGTCGCAGTATCTCTTTGTCTCAGGGTCTCAGGGTCACAGTGTCTCTGTGTCTCAGTGTCTCAGTGTCTCAGAGTCTCAGTCTCTCAGTGTCTCAGTCTCTCAGTCTTTCAGTGTCTCAGTGTCTCAGTCTCTCAGTCTTTCAGTGTCTCAGTGTCTCAGTTCCTCAGGGTCTCAGGGTCTCAGTGTCTCAGTGTCTCAGGGTCTCAGTCTCTCAGTCTCTCAGGGTCTCAGGGTCACAGGGTCTCTGGGTCTCAGATTCCCAGTCACTCAGTCTCTCAGTTCCTCAGGGTCTCAGTGTCTCAGTGTCTCAGGGTCTCAGGGTCTCAGTATCTCAGTTACTCGGGGTCTCAGTGTCCCAGGGTTTCAGGGTCTTAGTCTCTCAGTCCCTCAATCTCTCTGTCTCTCAGGGTCTCTGGGTCTCAGTCTCTCTGTCTCTCAGTGTCTCAGTGTTTCTGTGTCTCAGTGTCTCAGTGTCTCAGGGTCTCAAGGTCTCTGGGTCTCAGATTCTCAGTCTCTCAGTCGCTCAGACTCTCAGTCTCTCAGTCTCTCAATCTCACAGTCTCTCAGTCTCTCAGTGTCTCAGGGTCTCAGTGTCTCAGTCTCTCAGTGTCTCAGTGTCTCAGGGTCTCAGTGTCTCAGTCTCTCAGTGTCTCAGGGTCTCAGTGTCTCAGTGTCTCAGTACCTCAGTGTCTCAGTGTTTCAGTGTCCCAGTGTCTCAGTCTCTCAGGGTCTCAGTGTCTCAGAGTCTCAGTCTCTCAGTGTCTCAGTCTCTCAGTCTTTCAGTGTCTCAGGGTCTCAGTCTCTCAGTCTTTCAGTGTCTCAGTGTCTCAGTGTCTCAGTTCCTCAGGGTCTCAGTGTCTCAGGGTCTCAGTCTCTCAGTCTCTCAGTTTCTCAGGGTCTCAGTGTCTCAGTGTCTCAGGGTCTCACGGTCTCAGTTTCTCAGTGACTCGGGGTCTCAGTGTCTCAGGGTCTCAGTGTCTCAGGGTTTCAGGGTCTTAGTCTCTCAGTCCCTCAGTCTCTCTGTCTCTCAGGGTCTCTGGGTCTCTGGGTCTCAGTCTCTCTGTCTCTCAGTGTCTCAGTGTTTCTGTGTCTCAGTGTCTCAGTGTCTCAGGGTCTCTGGGTCTCAGATTCTCAGTCTCTCAGTCTCTCAGTGTCTCAGGGTCTCAGTGTCTCAGTCTCTCAGTGTCTCAGTGTCTCAGTGTCTCAGTGTCTCAGGGTCTCAGTGTCTCAGTCTCTCAGTGTCTCAGGGTCTCAGTGTCTCAGATTCTCAGGGTCTCAGTGTCTCAGTCTCTCAGGGTCTCAGTGTCTCAGTGTCTCAGTCTCTCCGTCTCCCTGTGCCTTAGTCTCTCTGTCTCTCAGTCTCTCAGTGTCTCAGGGTCTCAGTGTCTCAGATTCTCAGGGTCTCAGTGTGTCAGGCTCTCAGTGTCTCAGTGTCTCAGTGTCTCAGGGTCTCAGTGTCTCAGTCTCTCAGTGTCTCAGTGTCTCAGGGTCTCAGTGTCTCAGTCTCTCAGGGTCTCAGGGTCACAGGGTCACTGGGTCTCAGATTCTCAGTCTCTCAGTCTCTCAGTCTCTCAGTTTCTCAGGGTCTCAGTGTCTCAGGGTCTCAGGGTCTCAGTTTCTCAGTGACTCGGGGTCTCAGTGTCTCAGGGTCTCAGTGTCTCAGGGTTTCAGGGTCTTAGTCTCTCAGTCCCTCAGTCTCTCTGTCTCTCAGGGTCTCTGGGTCTCTGGGTCTCAGTCTCTCTGTCTCTCAGTGTCTCAGTGTTTCTGTGTCTCAGTGTCTCAGTGTCTCAGGGTCTCTGGGTCTCAGATTCTCAGTCTCTCAGTCGCTCAGACTCTCAGTCTCTCAATCTCACAGTCTCTCAGTCTCTCAGTGTCTCAGGGTCTCAGTGTCTCAGTCTCTCAGTGTCTCAGTGTCTCAGGGTCTCAGTGTCTCAGTCTCTCAGTGTCTCAGGGTCTCAGTGTCTCAGTGTCTCAGTACCTCAGTGTCTCAGATTCTCAGGGTCTCAGTGTCTCAGTCTCTCAGGGTCTCAGTGTCTCAGTGTCTCAGTGTCTCAGTCTCTCCGTCTCCCTGTGCCTTAGTCTCTCTGTCTCTCAGTCTCTCAGTGTCTCAGGATCTCAGTGTGTCAGGGTCTCAGTGTCTCAGTGTCTCAGGGTCTCAATGTCTCAGTGCCTCAGGTTCTCAGTGTCTCAGGTTCTCAGGGTCTCAGTATCTCAGGATCTCAGTGCCTCAGTGGCTCAGTGTCTGTGTCTCAGGGTATCAGGGTCTGAGTGTCTCAGGGTCTCAGGATTTCAGTGTCTCAGTTTCTCAGGGTCTCAGTGTCTCAGGGTCTCAGTGTCTCAGGGTCTCGGGGTTTCAGGATCTTAGTCTCTCAATCCCTCTGTCTCTCTGTCTCTCAGGGTCTCTGGGTCTCTGGGTCTCAGTCTCTCAGTCTCTCAGTGTCTCAGTGTTTCTGTGTCTCAGTGTCTAAGTGTCTCAGGGTCTCAGTGTCTCAGTGCCTCAGTGTCTCAGTGTCTCAGGGTCTCAGTGTCTCAGTCTCTCAGTCGCTCAGACTCTCAGTCTCTCAGTCTCTCAATCTCACAGTCTCTCAGTGTATCAGTCCCTCAGTCTCTCAGTCTCTTAGTGTCTCAGGGTCTCAGAGTCTCAGTGTCTCAGTGTCTCAGTCTCTCAGGGTCTCAGTGTCTCAATGTCTCAGTGTCTCAGTCTCTCAGTCTCTCAGTCGCTCAGTCTCTCAGTCTCTCAATCTCACAGTCTCTCAGTGTAACAGTCTCTCAGTCTCTTAGTGTCTCAGTGTCTCAGGGTCTCTGGGTCTCTGGGTCTCAGTCTCTCAGTCTCTCAGTCTCTCATTCTCTCAGTCTCTCAGTGTCTCTGGGTCTCAGTCTCTCCGTCTCTCAGTCTCTCAGTGTCTCAGTGTCTGAGGCTCTCAGGGTCTCAGTGTCTCAATCTCTCAGTCTCTCAGTCTCTCAGTGCCTCAGGGTCTCAGGGTCTCAGTGTCTCAGGGTCTCAGGGTCTCAGTGCCTCAGTCTCTCAGTCTCTCAGTCTCTCAGTGTCTCAGGGTCTCAGTGTCTCAGGGTCTCACTGTCTCAGTGTCTCAGGGTCTCAGGGTCTCAGTGGCTCAGTGCCTCAGGGTCTCAGTGTCTCAGGTTCTCAGGGTCTCAGTCTCTCAGTGTCTCAGTGTCTGAGGCTCTCAGGGTCTCAGGGTCTCAGGGTCTCAGTGTCTCAGGGTCTCAGGGTCTCAGTGTCTCAGTGTCTGAGGGTCTCAGTTTCTCAGTGTCTCTGTGTCTCAGGGTCTCAGTGCATCAGCGTCTCAGTGACTTAGGGTCTCAGTGTCTCAGGGTCTCTGGGTCTCAGTGTCTCAATCTCTCAGTCTCTCAGTCTCTCAGCGCCTCAGGGTCTCAGGGTCTCAGTGTCTCAGTGTCTCAGTGTCTGAGGCTCTCAGGGTCTCAGGGTCTCAGGGTCTCAGTGTCTCAGGGTCTCAGGGTCACAGTGTCTCTGTGTCTCAGTGTCTCAGTGTCTCAGAGTCTCAGTCTCTCAGTGTCTCAGTCTCTCAGTCTTTCAGTGTCTCAGTCTCTCAGTCTTTCAGTGTCTCAGTGTCTCAGTTCCTCAGGGTCTCAGTGTCTCAGTGACTCAGGGTCTCAGTCTCTCAGTCTCTCAGGGTCTCAGGGTCACAGGGTCTCTGGGTCTCAGATTCTCAGTCTCTCAGTTTCTCAGGGTCTCAGTGTCTCAGTGTCTCAGGGTCTCCGGGTCTCAGTTTCTCAGTGACTCGGGGTCTCAGTGTCTCAGGGTCTCAGTGTCCCAGGGTTTCAGGGTCTTAGTCTCTCAGTCCCTCAATGTCTCTGTCTCTCAGGGTCTCTGGGTCTCAGTCTCTCTGTCTCTCAGTGTCTCAGTGTTTCTGTGTCTCAGTGTCTCAGTGTCTCAGGGTCTCAGGGTCTCTGGGTCTCAGATTCTCAGTCTCTCAGTCGCTCAGACTCTCAGGGTCTCAGTGTCTCAGTCTCTCAGTGTCTCAGTGTCTCAGGGTCTCAGTGTCTCAGTCTCTCAGTGTCTCAGGGTCTCAGTGTCTCTGTGTCTCAGTACCTCAGTGTCTCAGTGTCTCAGGGTCCCAGTGTCTCAGTCTCTCAGGGTCTCAGTGTATCAGCGTCTCAGTGACTTAGGGTCTCAGTGTCTCAGGGTCTCTGGGTCTCAGTGTCTCAATCTCTCAGACTCTCAGTCTCTCAGTGCCTCAGGGTCTCAGGGTCTCAGGGTCTCAGTGTCTCAGTCTCTCAGTGTCTCAGGGTCTCAGTGTCTCAGGGTCTCAGGGTCTCAGTGCCTCAGTCTCTCAGTCTCTCAGTGTCTCAGTGTCTCAGGGTCTCAGGGTCTCAGTGGCTCAGTGCCTCAGGATCTCAGTGTCACAGGTTCTCAGGGTCTCAGTGTCTCAGTGTCTCAGTGTCTGTGTCTCAGGGTCTGAGGGTCTGAGGGTCTCAGGGTCTCAGGGTCTCAGGGTTTCAGTGTCTCAGTGTCACAGGGTCTCAGGGTCTCATTGTCTCAGGGTCTCAGGGTCTCAGTCTCTCAGTCTCCCAGTGTCTCAGTCTCACAGTCTCTCAGTCTCTCATTGTCTTAGGGTCGCAGTATCTCTTTGTCTCAGGGTCTCAGGGTCACAGTGTCTCTGTGTCTCAGTCTCTCAGTGTCTCAGTCTCTCAGTCTTTCAGTGTCTCAGTGTCTCAGTCTCTCAGTCTTTCAGTGTCTCAGTGTCTCAGTTCCTCAGGGTCTCAGGGTCTCAGTGTCTCAGTGTCTCAGGGTCTCAGTCTCTCAGGGTCTCAGGGTCACAGGGTCTCTGGGTCTCAGATTCCCAGTCACTCAGTCTCTCAGTTTCTCAGGGTCTCAGTGTCTCAGTGTCTCAGGGTCTCAGGGTCTCAGTATCTCAGTTACTCGGGGTCTCAGTGTCCCAGGGTTTCAGGGTCTTAGTCTCTCAGTCCCTCAATCTCTCTGTCTCTCAGGGTCTCTGGGTCTCAGTCTCTCTGTCTCTCAGTGTCTCAGTGTTTCTGTGTCTCAGTGTCTCAGTGTCTCAGGGTCTCAAGGTCTCTGGGTCTCAGATTCTCAGTCTCTCAGTCGCTCAGACTCTCAGTCTCTCAGTCTCTCAATCTCACAGTCTCTCAGTCTCTCAGTGTCTCAGGGTCTCAGTGTCTCAGTCTCTCAGTGTCTCAGTGTCTCAGGGTCTCAGTGTCTCAGTCTCTCAGTGTCTCAGGGTCTCAGTGTCTCAGTGTCTCAGTACCTCAGTGTCTCAGTGTTTCAGGGTCCCAGTGTCTCAGTCTCTCAGGGTCTCAGTGTCTCAGAGTCTCAGTCTCTCAGTGTCTCAGTCTCTCAGTCTTTCAGTGTCTCAGGGTCTCAGTCTCTCAGTCTTTCAGTGTCTCAGTGTCTCAGTTCCTCAGGGTCTCAGTGTCTCAGGGTCTCAGTCTCTCAGTCTCTCAGTTTCTCAGGGTCTCAGTGTCTCAGTGTCTCAGGGTCTCACGGTCTCAGTTTCTCAGTGACTCGGGGTCTCAGTGTCTCAGGGTTTCAGGGTCTTAGTCTCTCAGTCCCTCAGTCTCTCTGTCTCTCAGGGTCTCTGGGTCTCTGGGTCTCAGTCTCTCTGTCTCTCAGTGTCTCAGTGTTTCTGTGTCTCAGTGACTCAGTGTCTCAGGGTCTCTGGGTCTCAGATTCTCAGTCTCTCAGTCTCTCAGTCTCTCAGTGTCTCAGGGTCTCAGTGTCTCAGTCTCTCAGTGTCTCAGTGTCTCAGTGTCTCAGGGTCTCAGTGTCTCAGTCTCTCAGTGTCTCAGGGTCTCAGTGTCTCAGATTCTCAGGGTCTCAGTGTCTCAGTCTCTCAGGGTCTCAGTGTCTCAGTGTCTCAATGTCTCAGTCTCTCCGTCTCCCTGTGCCTTAGTCTCTCTGTCTCTCAGTCTCTCAGTGTCTCAGGGTCTCAGTGTCTCAGATTCTCAGTTTCTCAGTGTGTCAGGCTCTCAGTGTCTCAGTGTCTCAGTGTCTCAGGGTCTCAGTGTCTCAGTCTCTCAGTGTCTCAGTGTCTCAGGGTCTCAGTGTCTCAGTCTCTCAGTGTCTCAGTACCTCAGTGTCTCAGATTCTCAGGGTCTCAGTGTCTCAGTCTCTCAGGGTCTCAGTGTCTCAGTGTCTCAGTGTCTCAGTCTCTCCGTCTCCCTGTGCCTTAGTCTCTCTGACTCTCAGTCTCTCAGTGTCTCAGGGTCTCAGTGTGTCAGGGTCTCAGTGTCTCAGTGTCTCAGTGTCTCAGTGTCTCTGCTTCTCAGGGTCTCAGTGTCTCAGGATCTCTGTGCCTCAGTGGCTCAGTGTCTGTGTCTCAGGGTATTAGGGTCTGAGTGTCTCAGGGTCTCAGGATTTCAGTGTCTCAGTTTCTCAGGGTCTCAGTGTCTCATGGTCTCAGTGTCTCAGGGTCTCAGGGTCTCAGGGTTTCACGGTCTTAGTCTCTCAATCCCTCTGTCTCTCTGTCTCTCAGGGTCTCTGGGTCTCAGTCTCTCAGTCTCTCAGTGTCTCAGTGTTTCTGTGTCTCAGTGTCTAAGAGTCTCAGGGTCTCAGTGTCTCAGTGCCTCAGTGTCTCAGTGTCTCAGGGTCTCAGTGTTTCAGTCTCTCAGTCGCTCAGACTCTCAGTCTCTCAGTCTCTCAATCTCACAGTCTCTCAGTGTATCAGTCTCTCAGTCTCTCAGTCTCTTAGTGTCTCAGGGTCTCAGAGTCTCAGTGTCTCAGTGTCTCAGTGTCTCAGTGTCTCAGTGTCTCAGTGTCTCAGTCTCTCAGGGTCTCAGTGTCTCAGTGTCTCAGTCTCTCAGTCGCTCAGACTCTCAGTCTCTCAGTCTCTCAATCTCACAGTCTCTCAGTGTATCAGTCTCTCAGTCTCTCAGTCTCTTAGTGTCTCAGGGTCTCAGAGTCTCAGTGTCTCAGTGTCTCAGTGTCTCAGTCTCTCAGGGTCTCAGTGTCTCAGTGTCTCAGTGTCTCAGGGTCTCAGTGTCTCAGTCTCTCAGTGTCTCAGGGTCTCAGTGTCTCTGTGTCTCAGTACCTCAGTGTCTCAGTGTCTCAGGGTCCCAGTGTCTCAGTCTCTCAGGGTCTCAGTGTATCAGCGTCTCAGTGACTTAGGGTCTCAGTGTCTCAGGGTCTCTGGGTCTCAGTGTCTCAATCTCTCAGACTCTCAGTCTCTCAGTGCCTCAGGGTCTCAGGGTCTCAGGGTCTCAGTGTCTCAGTCTCTCAGTGTCTCAGGGTCTCAGTGTCTCAGGGTCTCAGGGTCTCAGTGCCTCAGTCTCTCAGTCTCTCAGTGTCTCAGTGTCTCAGGGTCTCAGGGTCTCAGTGGCTCAGTGCCTCAGGATCTCAGTGTCACAGGTTCTCAGGGTCTCAGTGTCTCAGTGTCTCAGTGTCTGTGTCTCAGGGTCTGAGGGTCTGAGGGTCTCAGGGTCTCAGGGTCTCAGGGTTTCAGTGTCTCAGTGTCACAGGGTCTCAGGGTCTCATTGTCTCAGGGTCTCAGGGTCTCAGTCTCTCAGTCTCCCAGTGTCTCAGTCTCACAGTCTCTCAGTCTCTCATTGTCTTAGGGTCGCAGTATCTCTTTGTCTCAGGGTCTCAGGGTCACAGTGTCTCTGTGTCTCAGTCTCTCAGTGTCTCAGTCTCTCAGTCTTTCAGTGTCTCAGTGTCTCAGTCTCTCAGTCTTTCAGTGTCTCAGTGTCTCAGTTCCTCAGGGTCTCAGGGTCTCAGTGTCTCAGTGTCTCAGGGTCTCAGTCTCTCAGGGTCTCAGGGTCACAGGGTCTCTGGGTCTCAGATTCCCAGTCACTCAGTCTCTCAGTTTCTCAGGGTCTCAGTGTCTCAGTGTCTCAGGGTCTCAGGGTCTCAGTATCTCAGTTACTCGGGGTCTCAGTGTCCCAGGGTTTCAGGGTCTTAGTCTCTCAGTCCCTCAATCTCTCTGTCTCTCAGGGTCTCTGGGTCTCAGTCTCTCTGTCTCTCAGTGTCTCAGTGTTTCTGTGTCTCAGTGTCTCAGTGTCTCAGGGTCTCAAGGTCTCTGGGTCTCAGATTCTCAGTCTCTCAGTCGCTCAGACTCTCAGTCTCTCAGTCTCTCAATCTCACAGTCTCTCAGTCTCTCAGTGTCTCAGGGTCTCAGTGTCTCAGTCTCTCAGTGTCTCAGTGTCTCAGGGTCTCAGTGTCTCAGTCTCTCAGTGTCTCAGGGTCTCAGTGTCTCAGTGTCTCAGTACCTCAGTGTCTCAGTGTTTCAGGGTCCCAGTGTCTCAGTCTCTCAGGGTCTCAGTGTCTCAGAGTCTCAGTCTCTCAGTGTCTCAGTCTCTCAGTCTTTCAGTGTCTCAGGGTCTCAGTCTCTCAGTCTTTCAGTGTCTCAGTGTCTCAGTTCCTCAGGGTCTCAGTGTCTCAGGGTCTCAGTCTCTCAGTCTCTCAGTTTCTCAGGGTCTCAGTGTCTCAGTGTCTCAGGGTCTCACGGTCTCAGTTTCTCAGTGACTCGGGGTCTCAGTGTCTCAGGGTTTCAGGGTCTTATTCTCTCAGTCCCTCAGTCTCTCTGTCTCTCAGGGTCTCTGGGTCTCTGGGTCTCAGTCTCTCTGTCTCTCAGTGTCTCAGTGTTTCTGTGTCTCAGTGACTCAGTGTCTCAGGGTCTCTGGGTCTCAGATTCTCAGTCTCTCAGTCTCTCAGTGTCTCAGGGTCTCAGTGTCTCAGTCTCTCAGTGTCTCAGTGTCTCAGTGTCTCAGGGTCTCAGTGTCTCAGTCTCTCAGTGTCTCAGGGTCTCAGTGTCTCAGATTCTCAGGGTCTCAGTGTCTCAGTCTCTCAGGGTCTCAGTGTCTCAGTGTCTCAATGTCTCAGTCTCTCCGTCTCCCTGTGCCTTAGTCTCTCTGTCTCTCAGTCTCTCAGTGTCTCAGGGTCTCAGTGTCTCAGATTCTCAGGGTCTCAGTGTGTCAGGCTCTCAGTGTCTCAGTGTCTCAGTGTCTCAGGGTCTCAGTGTCTCAGTCTCTCAGTGTCTCAGTGTCTCAGGGTCTCAGTGTCTCAGTCTCTCAGTGTCTCAGTACCTCAGTGTCTCAGATTCTCAGGGTCTCAGTGTCTCAGTCTCTCAGGGTCTCAGTGTCTCAGTGTCTCAGTGTCTCAGTCTCTCCGTCTCCCTGTGCCTTAGTCTCTCTGACTCTCAGTCTCTCAGTGTCTCAGGGTCTCAGTGTGTCAGGGTCTCAGTGTCTCAGTGTCTCAGTGTCTCAGTGTCTCTGCTTCTCAGGGTCTCAGTGTCTCAGGATCTCAGTGCCTCAGTGGCTCAGTGTCTGTGTCTCAGGGTATTAGGGTCTGAGTGTCTCAGGGTCTCAGGATTTCAGTGTCTCAGTTTCTCAGGGTCTCAGTGTCTCATGGTCTCAGTGTCTCAGGGTCTCAGGGTCTCAGGGTTTCACGGTCTTAGTCTCTCAATCCCTCTGTCTCTCTGTCTCTCAGGGTCTCTGGGTCTCAGTCTCTCAGTCTCTCAGTGTCTCAGTGTTTCTGTGTCTCAGTGTCTAAGAGTCTCAGGGTCTCAGTGTCTCAGTGCCTCAGTGTCTCAGTGTCTCAGGGTCTCAGTGTTTCAGTCTCTCAGTCGCTCAGACTCTCAGTCTCTCAGTCTCTCAATCTCACAGTCTCTCAGTGTATCAGTCTCTCAGTCTCTCAGTCTCTTAGTGTCTCAGGGTCTCAGAGTCTCAGTGTCTCAGTGTCTCAGTGTCTCAGTGTCTCAGTGTCTCAGTGTCTCAGTCTCTCAGGGTCTCAGTGTCTCAGTGTCTCAGTCTCTCAGTCGCTCAGACTCTCAGTCTCTCAGTCTCTCAATCTCACAGTCTCTCAGTGTATCAGTCTCTCAGTCTCTCAGTCTCTTAGTGTCTCAGGGTCTCAGAGTCTCAGTGTCTCAGTGTCTCAGTGTCTCAGTCTCTCAGGGTCTCAGTGTCTCAGTGTCTCAGTGTCTCAGTCTCTCAGTCTCTCAGTCGCTCAGTCCCTCAGTCTCTCAATCTCACAGTCTCTCAGTGTAACAGTCTCTCAGTCTCTTAGTGTCTCAGTGTCTCAGGGTCTCTGGGTCTCTGGGTCTCAGTCTCTCAGTCTCTCATTCTCTCAGTCTCTCAGTGTCTCTGGGTCTCAGTCTCTCCGTCTCTCAGTCTCTCAGTGTCTCAGTGTCTGAGGCTCTCAGGGTCTCAGTGTCTCAATCTCTCAGTCTCTCAGTCTCTCAGTGCCTCAGGGTCTCAGGGTCTCAGTGTCTCAGGGTCTCAGGGTCTCAGTGTCTCAGTGCCTCAGTCTCTCAGTCTCTCAGTGTCTCAGGGTCTCAGTGTCTCAGGGTCTCACTGTCTGAGTGTCTCAGGGTCTCAGGGTCTCAGTGGCTCAGTGCCTCAGGGTCTCAGTGTCTCAGGTTCTCAGGGTCTCAGTCTCTCAGTGTCTCAGTGTCTGAGGCTCTCAGGGTCTCAGTGTCTCAGTGTCTCAGGGTCTCAGGGTCTCAGTGTCTCAGTGTCTGAGGGTCTCAGTTTCTCAGTGTCTCTGTGTCTCAGGGTCTCAGTGCATCAGCGTCTCAGTGACTTAGGGTCTCAGTGTCTCAGGGTCTCTGGGTCTCAGTGTCTCAATCTCTCAGTCTCTCAGTCTCTCAGTCTCTCAGCGCCTCAGGGTCTCAGGGTCTCAGTGTCTCAGTCTCTCAGTGTCTCAGGGTCTCAGTGTCTCAGGGTCTCAGGATTTCAGTGTCCCAGTTTCTCAGGGACTCAGTGTCCCAGGGTCTCAGTGTCTCAGGGTCTCAGGGTCTCAGGGTTTCAGGGTCTTAGTCTCTCAATCCCTCTGTCTCTCTGTCTCTCAGGGTCTCTGGGTCTCAGTGTCTCAGTCTCTCAGTCTCTCAGTCGCTCAGACTCTCAGTCTCTCAGTCTCTTAATCTCACAGTCTCTCAGTGTATCAGTCTCTCAGTCTCTTAGTGTCTCAGGGTCTCAGAATCTCAGTGTCTCAGTGTCTCAGTGTCTCAGTGTCTCAGTGTCTCAGTCTCTCAGGGTCTCAGTGTCTCAGTGTCTCAGTCTCTCAGTCTCTCAGTCGCTCAGTCTCTCAGTCTCTCAATCTCACAGTCTCTCAGTGTAACAGTCTCTCAGTCTCTTAGTGTCTCAGTGTCTCAGTGTCTCAGTGTCTCGGGTCTCTGAGTCTCTGGGTCTCAGTCTCTCAGTCTCTCAGTCTCTCATTCTCTCAGTCTCTCAGTGTCTCTGGGTCTCAGTCTCTCCGTCTCTCAGTCTCTCAGTGTCTCAGTGTCTGAGGCTCTCAGGGTCTCTGGGTCTCAGGCTCTCAGTCTCTCAGTCTCTCAGTCTGTCATTGTCTCAGGGTCTCAGTGTCTCAGTGTCCCAGTGTCTCAGTGTCTCAGAGAATCTGGGTCTCAGGGTATCAGTGTCTCTGGATCACTGTGTCTCTGTGTTTTTGGGTCTCAGCGTCTCAGTTTCTCAGTGTCTCAGGGTCTCAGTGTCTTAGTGTCACAGGGTCTCAGTTTCTCAGTGTCTCAGTGTCTCAGGGTCTCTGGGTCTCTGGGTTTCTGAGTCTCAGTGTCTCAGTGTCTCAGTCTCTCAATCTCTCAGACTCTCAGTCTCTCAGTCTCTCCGTCTCCCTGTGCCTTAGTCTCTCTGTCTCTCAGTATCTCAGTGTCTCAGGGTCTCAGTGTGTCAGGGTCTCAGTGTCTCAGTGTCTCAGTGTCTCAGTGTCTCAGGGTCTCAGTGTCTCAGTGCCTCAGGTTCTCAGTGTATCAGGTTCTCAGGGTCTCAGTGTCTCAGGATCTTAGTGCCTCAGTGGCTCAGTGTCTGTGTCTCAGGGTATCAGGGTCTCAGTGTCTCAGGGTCTCAGTGTCTCAGGGTGTCAGGGTTTCAGGGTCTTAGACTCTCAATCCCTCTGTCTCTCTGTCTCTCAGGGTCTCTGGGTCTCTGGGTCTCAGTCTCTCAGTCTCTCAGTGTCTCAGTGTTTCTGTGTCTCAGTGTCTAAGTGTCTTAGGGTCTCAGTGTCTCAGTGCCTCAGTGTCTCAGTGTCTCAGGGTCTCAGTGTCTCAGGGTCTCAGTGTCTCAGTGTCTAAGTGTCTCAGTGTCTCAGGATCTCAGGGTCTCAGGGTCTCAGTGTCTCAGTGTCTCAGGGTCTCAGTGTCTCAGTCTCTCAGTCTCTCAGTGTCTCAGTCTCTCCGTCTCCCTGTGCCTTAGTCTCTCTGTCTCTCAGTATCTCAGTGTCTCAGGGTCTCAGTGTGTCAGGGTCTCAGTGTCTCAGTGTCTCAGTGTCTCAGTGTCTCAGGGTCTCAGTGTCTCAGTGCCTCAGGTTCTCAGTGTATCAGGTTCTCAGGGTCTCAGTGTCTCAGGATCTTAGTGCCTCAGTGGCTCAGTGTCTGTGTCTCAGGGTATCAGGGTCTCAGTGTCTCAGGGTCTCAGTGTCTCAGGGTGTCAGGGTTTCAGGGTCTTAGACTCTCAATCCCTCTGTCTCTCTGTCTCTCAGGGTCTCTGGGTCTCTGGGTCTCAGTCTCTCAGTCTCTCAGTGTCTCAGTGTTTCTGTGTCTCAGTGTCTAAGTGTCTTAGGGTCTCAGTGTCTCAGTGCCTCAGTGTCTCAGTGTCTCAGGGTCTCAGTGTCTCAGGGTCTCAGTGTCTCAGTGTCTAAGTGTCTCAGGGTCTCAGTGTCTCAGTGCCTCAGTGTCTCAGTGTCTCAGGGTCTCAGTGTCTCAGTGTCTCAGTCTCTCAGTCGCTCAGTCTCTCAATCTCACAGTCTCTCAGTGTATCAGTCTCTCAGTCTCTCAGTCTCTTAGTGTCTCAGGGTCTCAGAGTCTCAGTGTCTCAGTGTCTCAGTGTCTCAGTCTCTCAGGGTCTCAGTGTCTCAGTGTCTCAGTGTCTCAGTCTCTCAGTCTCTCAGTCGCTCAGTCTCTCAGTCTCTCAATCTCACAGTCTCTCAGTGTAACAGTCTCTCGGTCTCTTAGTGTCTCAGTGTCTCAGGGTCTCTGGGTCTCAGTCTCTCAGTCTCTCATTCTCTCAGTCTCTCAGTGTCTCTGCGTCTCAGTCTCTCCGTCTCTCAGTCTCTCAGTGTCTCAGTGTCTGAGGCTCTCAGGGTCTCAGTGTCTCAATCTCTCAGTCTCTCAGTCTCTCAGTGCCTCAGGGTCTCAGGGTCTCAGTGTCTCAGGGTCTCAGGGTCTCAGTGCCTCAGTCTCTCAGTCTCTCAGTCTCTCAGTGTCTCAGGGTCTCAGTGTCTCAGGGTCTCACTGTCTGAGTGTCTCAGGGTCTCAGGGTCTCAGTGGCTCAGTGCCTCAGGGTCTCAGTGTCTCAGGTTCTCAGGGTCTCAGTCTCTCAGTGTCTCAGTGTCTGAGGCTCTCAGGGTCTCAGGGTCTCAGTGTCTCAATGTCTGAGGGTCTCAGTTTCTCAGTGTCTCTGTGTCTCAGGGTCTCAGTGTATCAGCGTCTCAGTGACTTAGGGTCTCAGTGTCTCAGGGTCTCTGGGTCTCAGTGTCTCAATCTCTCAGTCTCTCAGTCTCTCACTGCCTCAGGGTCTCAGGGTCTCAGGGTCTCAGTGTCTCAGTCTCTCAGTGTCTCAGGGTCTCAGTGCCTCAGTCTCTCAGTGTCTCAGTGTCTCAGGGTCTCAGTGTCTCAGGGTCTCAGTGTCTCAGGGTCTCAGTGGCACAGTGCCTCAGGATCTCAGTGTCTCAGGTTCTCAGGGTCTCAGTGTCTCAGTGTCTCAGTGTCTGTGTCTCAGGGTCTCAGGGTCTGAGGGTCTCAGGGTCTCAGGGTTTCAGTGTCTCAGTGTCACAGGGTCTCAGGGTCTCATTGCCTCAGGGTCTCAGGGACTCAGTCTCTCAGTCTCCCAGTGTCTCAGTCTCACAGTCTCTCAGTCTCTCATTGTCTTAGGTCGCAGTATCTCTTTGTCTCAGGGTCTCAGGGTCACAGTGTCTCTGTGTCTCAGTGTCTCAGTGTCTCAGTGTCTCAGTGTCTCAGAGTCTCAGAGTCTCAGTCTCTCAGTGTCTCAGTCTCTCAGTCTTTCAGTGTCTCAGTGTCTCAGTCTCTCAGTCTTTCAGTGTCTCAGTGTCTCAGTTCCTCAGGGTCTCAGTGTCTCAGTGTCTCAGGGTCTCAGTCTCTCAGTCTCTCAGGGTCTCAGGGTCACAGGGTCTCTGGGTCTCAGATTCTCAGTCTCTCAGTCTCTCAGTTTCTCAGGGTCTCAGTGTCTCAGTGACTCGGGGTCTCAGTGTCTCAGGGTCTCAGTGTCCCAGGGTTTCAGGGTCTTAGTCTCTCAGTCCCTCAATCTCTCTGTCTCTCAGGGTCTCTGTGTCTCAGTCTCTCTGTCTCTCAGTGTCTCAGTGTTTCTGTGTCTCAGTGTCTCAGTGTCTCAGGGTCTCAGGGTCTCTGGGTCTCAGATTCTCAGTCTCTCAGTCGCTCAGACTCTCAGTCTCTCAGTCTCTCAATCTCACAGTCTCTCAGTCTCTCAGTGTCTCAGGGTCTCAGTGTCTCAGTCTCTCAGTGTCTCAGTGTCTCAGGGTCTCAGTGTCTCTGTCTCTCAGTGTCTCAGGGTCTCAGTGTCTCAGTGTCTCAGTACCTCAGTGTCTCAGTGTTTCAGGGTCCCAGTGTCTCAGTCTCTCAGGGTCTCAGTGTCTCAGAGTCTCAGTCTCTCAGTGTCTCAGTCTCTCAGTCTTTCAGTGTCTCAGGGTCTCAGTCTCTCAGTCTTTCAGTGTCTCAGTGTCTCAGTTCCTCAGGGTCTCAGTGTCTCAGGGTCTCAGTCTCTCAGTCTCTCAGTTTCTCAGGGTCTCAGTGTCTCAGGGTCTCAGGGTCTCAGTTTCTCAGTGACTCGGGGTCTCAGTGTCTCAGGGTCTCAGTGTCTCAGGGTTTCAGGGTCTTAGTCTCTCAGTCCCTCAGTCTCTCTGTCTCTCAGGGTCTCTGGGTCTCTGGGTCTCAGTCTCTCTGTCTCTCAGTGCCTCAGTGTTTCTGTGTCTCAGTGTCTCAGTGTCTCAGGGTCTCTGGGTCTCAGATTCTCAGTCTCTCAGTCGCTCAGACTCTCAGTCTCTCAATCTCACAGTCTCTCAGTCTCTCAGTGTCTCAAGGTCTCAGTGTCTCAGTCTCTCAGTGTCTCAGTGTCTCAGGGTCTCAGTGTCTCAGTCTCTCAGTGTCTCAGGGTCTCAGTGTCTCAGTGTCTCTGCGTCTCAGTCTCTCCGTCTCTCAGTCTCTCAGTGTCTCAGTGTCTGAGGCTCTCAGGGTCTCAGTGTCTCAATCTCTCAGTCTCTCAGTCTCTCAGTGCCTCAGGGTCTCAGGGTCTCAGTGTCTCAGGGTCTCAGGGTCTCAGTGCCTCAGTCTCTCAGTCTCTCAGTCTCTCAGTGTCTCAGGGTCTCAGTGTCTCAGGGTCTCACTGTCTGAGTGTCTCAGGGTCTCAGGGTCTCAGTGGCTCAGTGCCTCAGGGTCTCAGTGTCTCAGGTTCTCAGGGTCTCAGTCTCTCAGTGTCTCAGTGTCTGAGGCTCTCAGGGTCTCAGGGTCTCAGTGTCTCAATGTCTGAGGGTCTCAGTTTCTCAGTGTCTCTGTGTCTCAGGGTCTCAGTGTATCAGCGTCTCAGTGACTTAGGGTCTCAGTGTCTCAGGGTCTCTGGGTCTCAGTGTCTCAATCTCTCAGTCTCTCAGTCTCTCACTGCCTCAGGGTCTCAGGGTCTCAGGGTCTCAGTGTCTCAGTCTCTCAGTGTCTCAGGGTCTCAGTGCCTCAGTCTCTCAGTGTCTCAGTGTCTCAGGGTCTCAGTGTCTCAGGGTCTCAGTGTCTCAGGGTCTCAGTGGCACAGTGCCTCAGGATCTCAGTGTCTCAGGTTCTCAGGGTCTCAGTGTCTCAGTGTCTCAGTGTCTGTGTCTCAGGGTCTCAGGGTCTGAGGGTCTCAGGGTCTCAGGGTTTCAGTGTCTCAGTGTCACAGGGTCTCAGGGTCTCATTGCCTCAGGGTCTCAGGGACTCAGTCTCTCAGTCTCCCAGTGTCTCAGTCTCACAGTCTCTCAGTCTCTCATTGTCTTAGGTCGCAGTATCTCTTTGTCTCAGGGTCTCAGGGTCACAGTGTCTCTGTGTCTCAGTGTCTCAGTGTCTCAGTGTCTCAGTGTCTCAGAGTCTCAGAGTCTCAGTCTCTCAGTGTCTCAGTCTCTCAGTCTTTCAGTGTCTCAGTGTCTCAGTCTCTCAGTCTTTCAGTGTCTCAGTGTCTCAGTTCCTCAGGGTCTCAGTGTCTCAGTGTCTCAGGGTCTCAGTCTCTCAGTCTCTCAGGGTCTCAGGGTCACAGGGTCTCTGGGTCTCAGATTCTCAGTCTCTCAGTCTCTCAGTTTCTCAGGGTCTCAGTGTCTCAGTGACTCGGGGTCTCAGTGTCTCAGGGTCTCAGTGTCCCAGGGTTTCAGGGTCTTAGTCTCTCAGTCCCTCAATCTCTCTGTCTCTCAGGGTCTCTGTGTCTCAGTCTCTCTGTCTCTCAGTGTCTCAGTGTTTCTGTGTCTCAGTGTCTCAGTGTCTCAGGGTCTCAGGGTCTCTGGGTCTCAGATTCTCAGTCTCTCAGTCGCTCAGACTCTCAGTCTCTCAGTCTCTCAATCTCACAGTCTCTCAGTCTCTCAGTGTCTCAGGGTCTCAGTGTCTCAGTCTCTCAGTGTCTCAGTGTCTCAGGGTCTCAGTGTCTCTGTCTCTCAGTGTCTCAGGGTCTCAGTGTCTCAGTGTCTCAGTACCTCAGTGTCTCAGTGTTTCAGGGTCCCAGTGTCTCAGTCTCTCAGGGTCTCAGTGTCTCAGAGTCTCAGTCTCTCAGTGTCTCAGTCTCTCAGTCTTTCAGTGTCTCAGGGTCTCAGTCTCTCAGTCTTTCAGTGTCTCAGTGTCTCAGTTCCTCAGGGTCTCAGTGTCTCAGGGTCTCAGTCTCTCAGTCTCTCAGTTTCTCAGGGTCTCAGTGTCTCAGGGTCTCAGGGTCTCAGTTTCTCAGTGACTCGGGGTCTCAGTGTCTCAGGGTCTCAGTGTCTCAGGGTTTCAGGGTCTTAGTCTCTCAGTCCCTCAGTCTCTCTGTCTCTCAGGGTCTCTGGGTCTCTGGGTCTCAGTCTCTCTGTCTCTCAGTGCCTCAGTGTTTCTGTGTCTCAGTGTCTCAGTGTCTCAGGGTCTCTGGGTCTCAGATTCTCAGTCTCTCAGTCGCTCAGACTCTCAGTCTCTCAATCTCACAGTCTCTCAGTCTCTCAGTGTCTCAAGGTCTCAGTGTCTCAGTCTCTCAGTGTCTCAGTGTCTCAGGGTCTCAGTGTCTCAGTCTCTCAGTGTCTCAGGGTCTCAGTGTCTCAGTGTCTCAGTACCTCAGTGTCTCAGATTCTCAGGGTCTCAGTGTCTCAGTCTCTCAGGGTCTCAGTGTCTCAGTGTCTCAGTGTCTCAGTCTCTCCGTCTCCCTGTGTCTTAGTCTCTCTGTCTCTCAGTCTCTCAGTGTCTCAGGATCTCAGTGTGTCAGGGTCTCAGTGTCTCAGTGTCTCAGGGTCTCAATGTCTCAGTGCCTCAGGTTCTCAGTGTCTCAGGTTCTCAGGGTCTCAGTATCTCAGGATCTCAGTGCCTCAGTGGCTCAGTGTCTGTGTCTCAGGGTATCAGGGTCTGAGTGTCTCAGGGTCTCAGGATTTCAGTGTCTCAGTTTCTCAGGGTCTCAGTGTCTCAGGGTCTCAGTGTCTCAGGGTCTCGGGGTTTCAGGATCTTAGTCTCTCAATCCCTCTGTCTCTCTGTCTCTCAGGGTCTCTGGGTCTCTGGGTCTCAGTCTCTCAGTCTCTCAGTGTCTCAGTGTTTCTGTGTCTCAGTGTCTAAGTGTCTCAGGGTCTCAGTGTCTCAGTGCCTCAGTGTCTCAGTGTCTCAGGGTCTCAGTGTCTCAGTCTCTCAGTCGCTCAGACTCTCAGTCTCTCAGTCTCTCAATCTCACAGTCTCTCAGTGTATCAGTCCCTCAGTCTCTCAGTCTCTTAGTGTCTCAGTGTCTCAGAGTCTCAGTGTCTCAGTGTCTCAGTGTCTCAGTCTCTCAGGGTCTCAGTGTCTCAGTGTCTCAGTGTCTCAGTCTCTCAGTCTCTCAGTCGCTCAGTCTCTCAGTCTCTCAATCTCACAGTCTCTCAGTGTAACAGTCTCTCAGTCTCTTAGTGTCTCAGTGTCTCAGGGTCTCTGGGTCTCAGTCTCTCCGTCTCTCAGTCTCTCAGTGTCTCAGTGTCTGAGGCTCTCAGGGTCTCAGTGTCTCAATCTCTCAGTCTCTCAGTCTCTCAGTGCCTCAGGGTCTCAGGGTCTCAGTGTCTCAGGGTCTCAGGGTCTCAGTGCCTCAGTCTCTCAGTCTCTCAGTGTCTCAGGGTCTCAGTGTCTCAGGGTCTCACTGTCTCAGTGTCTCAGGGTCTCAGGGTCTCAGTGGCTCAGTGCCTCAGGGTCTCAGTGTCTCAGGTTCTCAGGGTCTCAGTCTCTCAGTGTCTCAGTGTCTGAGGCTCTCAGGGTCTCAGGGTCTCAGGGTCTCAGTGTCTCAGGGTCTCAGGGTCTCAGTGTCTCAGTGTCTGAGGGTCTCAGTTTCTCAGTGTCTCTGTGTCTCAGGGTCTCAGTGCATCAGCGTCTCAGTGACTTAGGGTCTCAGTGTCTCAGGGTCTCTGGGTCTCAGTGTCTCAATCTCTCAGTCTCTCAGCGCCTCAGGGTCTCAGGGTCTCAGTGTCTCAGTGTCTCAGTGTCTGAGGCTCGCAGGGTCTCAGGGTCTCAGGGTCTCAGTGTCTCAGGGTCTCAGGGTCACAGTGTCTCTGTGTCTCAGTGTCTCAGTGTCTCAGAGTCTCAGTCTCTCAGTGTCTCAGTCTCTCAGTCTTTCAGTGTCTCAGTCTCTCAGTCTTTCAGTGTCTCAGTGTCTCAGTTCCTCAGGGTCTCAGTGTCTCAGTGTCTCAGGGTCTCAGTCTCTCAGTCTCTCAGGGTCTCAGGGTCACAGGGTCTCTGGGTCTCAGATTCTCAGTCTCTCAGTTTCTCAGGGTCTCAGTGTCTCAGTGTCTCAGGGTCTCCGGGTCTCAGTTTCTCAGTGACTCGGGGTCTCAGTGTCTCAGGGTCTCAGTGTCCCAGGGTTTCAGGGTCTTAGTCTCTCAGTCCCTCAATCTCTCTGTCTCTCAGGGTCTCTGGGTCTCAGTCTCTCTGTCTCTCAGTGTCTCAGTGTTTCTGTGTCTCAGTGTCTCAGTGTCTCAGGGTCTCTGGGTCTCAGATTCTCAGTCTCTCAGTCGCTCAGACTCTCAGGGTCTCAGTGTCTCAGTCTCTCAGTGTCTCAGTGTCTCAGGGTCTCAGTGTCTCAGTCTCTCAGTGTCTCAGGGTCTCAGTGTCTCAGTGTCACAGTACCTCAGTGTCTCAGTGTCTCAGGGTCCCAGTGTCTTAGTCTCTCAGGGTCTCAGTGTATCAGCGTCTCAGTGACTTAGGGTCTCAGTGTCTCAGGGTCTCTGTGTCTCAGTGTCTCAATCTCTCAGACTCTCAGTCTCTCAGTGCCTCAGGGTCGCAGGGTCTCAGGGTCTCAGTGTCTCAGTCTCTCAGTGTCTCAGGGTCTCAGTGTCTCAGGGTCTCAGGGTCTCAGTGCCTCAGTCTCTCAGTCTCTCAGTGTCTCAGTGTCTCAGGGTCTCAGTGTCTCAGGGTCTCAGTGGCTCAGTGCCTCAGGATCTCAGTGTCACAGGTTCTCAGGGTCTCAGTGTCTCAGTGTCTCAGTGTCTGTGTCTCAGGGTCTGAGGGTCTGAGGGTCTCAGGGTCTCAGGGTCTCAGGGTTTCAGTGTCTCAGTGTCACAGGGTCTCAGGGTCTCATTGTCTCAGGGTCTCAGGGTCTCAGTCTCTCAGTCTCCCAGTGTCTCAGTCTCACAGTCTCTCAGTCTCTCATTGTCTTAGGGTCGCAGTATCTCTTTGTCTCAGGGTCTCAGGGTCACAGTGTCTCTGTGTCTCAGTGTCTCAGTGTCTCAGAGTCTCAGTCTCTCAGTGTCTCAGTCTCTCAGTCTTTCAGTGTCTCAGTGTCTCAGTCTCTCAGTCTTTCAGTGTCTCAGTGTCTCAGTTCCTCAGGGTCTCAGGGTCTCAGTGTCTCAGTGTCTCAGGGTCTCAGTCTCTCAGTCTCTCAGGGTCTCAGGGTCACAGGGTCTCTGGGTCTCAGATTCCCAGTCACTCAGTCTCTCAGTTCCTCAGGGTCTCAGTGTCTCAGTGTCTCAGGGTCTCAGGGTCTCAGTATCTCAGTTACTCGGGGTCTCAGTGTCCCAGGGTTTCAGGGTCTTAGTCTCTCAGTCCCTCAATCTCTCTGTCTCTCAGGGTCTCTGGGTCTCAGTCTCTCTGTCTCTCAGTGTCTCAGTGTTTCTGTGTCTCAGTGTCTCAGTGTCTCAGGGTCTCAGGGTCTCTGGGTCTCAGATTCTCAGTCTCTCAGTCGCTCAGACTCTCAGTCTCTCAGTCTCTCAATCTCACAGTCTCTCAGTCTCTCAGTGTCTCAGGGTCTCAGTGTCTCAGTCTCTCAGTGTCTCAGTGTCTCAGGGTCTCAGTGTCTCAGTCTCTCAGTGTCTCAGGGTCTCAGTGTCTCAGTGTCTCAGTACCTCAGTGTCTCAGTGTTTCAGTGTCCCAGTGTCTCAGTCTCTCAGGGTCTCAGTGTCTCAGAGTCTCAGTCTCTCAGTGTCTCAGTCTCTCAGTCTTTCAGTGTCTCAGGGTCTCAGTCTCTCAGTCTTTCAGTGTCTCAGTGTCTCAGTGTCTCAGTTCCTCAGGGTCTCAGTGTCTCAGGGTCTCAGTCTCTCAGTCTCTCAGTTTCTCAGGGTCTCAGTGTCTCAGTGTCTCAGTGTCTCAGGGTCTCACGGTCTCAGTTTCTCAGTGACTCGGGGTCTCAGTGTCTCAGGGTCTCAGTGTCTCAGGGTTTCAGGGTCTTAGTCTCTCAGTCCCTCACTCTCTCTGTCTCTCAGGGTCTCTGGGTCTCTGGGTCTCAGTCTCTCTGTCTCTCAGTGTCTCAGTGTTTCTGTGTCTCAGTGTCTCAGTGTCTCAGGGTCTCTGGGTCTCAGATTCTCAGTCTCTCAGTCTCTCAGTGTCTCAGGGTCTCAGTGTCTCAGTCTCTCAGTGTCTCAGTGTCTCAGTGTCTCAGTGTCTCAGGGTCTCAGTGTCTCAGTCTCTCAGTGTCTCAGGGTCTCAGTGTCTCAGATTCTCAGGGTCTCAGTGTCTCAGTCTCTCAGGGTCTCAGTGTCTCAGTGTCTCAGTCTCTCCGTCTCCCTGTGCCTTAGTCTCTCTGTCTCTCAGTCTCTCAGTGTCTCAGGGTCTCAGTGTCTCAGATTCTCAGGGTCTCAGTGTGTCAGGCTCTCAGTGTCTCAGTGTCTCAGTGTCTCAGGGTCTCAGTGTCTCAGTCTCTCAGTGTCTCAGTGTCTCAGGGTCTCAGTGTCTCAGTCTCTCAGGGTCTCAGGGTCACAGGGTCACTGGGTCTCAGATTCTCAGTCTCTCAGTCTCTCAGTCTCTCAGTTTCTCAGGGTCTCAGTGTCTCAGGGTCTCAGGGTCTCAGTTTCTCAGTGACTCGGGGTCTCAGTGTCTCAGGGTCTCAGTGTCTCAGGGTTTCAGGGTCTTAGTCTCTCAGTCCCTCAGTCTCTCTGTCTCTCAGGGTCTCTGGGTCTCTGGGTCTCAGTCTCTCTGTCTCTCAGTGTCTCAGTGTTTCTGTGTCTCAGTGTCTCAGTGTCTCAGGGTCTCTGGGTCTCAGATTCTCAGTCTCTCAGTCGCTCAGACTCTCAGTCTCTCAATCTCACAGTCTCTCAGTCTCTCAGTGTCTCAGGGTCTCAGTGTCTCAGTCTCTCAGTGTCTCAGTGTCTCAGGGTCTCAGTGTCTCAGTCTCTCAGTGTCTCAGGGTCTCAGTGTCTCAGTGTCTCAGTACCTCAGTGTCTCAGATTCTCAGGGTCTCAGTGTCTCAGTCTCTCAGGGTCTCAGTGTCTCAGTGTCTCAGTGTCTCAGTCTCTCCGTCTCCCTGTGCCTTAGTCTCTCTGTCTCTCAGTCTCTCAGTGTCTCAGGATCTCAGTGTGTCAGGGTCTCAGTGTCTCAGTGTCTCAGGGTCTCAATGTCTCAGTGCCTCAGGTTCTCAGTGTCTCAGGTTCTCAGGGTCTCAGTATCTCAGGATCTCAGTGCCTCAGTGGCTCAGTGTCTGTGTCTCAGGGTATCAGGGTCTGAGTGTCTCAGGGTCTCAGGATTTCAGTGTCTCAGTTTCTCAGGGTCTCAGTGTCTCAGGGTCTCAGTGTCTCAGGGTCTCGGGGTTTCAGGATCTTAGTCTCTCAATCCCTCTGTCTCTCTGTCTCTCAGGGTCTCTGGGTCTCTGGGTCTCAGTCTCTCAGTCTCTCAGTGTCTCAGTGTTTCTGTGTCTCAGTGTCTAAGTGTCTCAGGGTCTCAGTGTCTCAGTGCCTCAGTGTCTCAGTGTCTCAGGGTCTCAGTGTCTCAGTCTCTCAGTCGCTCAGACTCTCAGTCTCTCAGTCTCTCAATCTCACAGTCTCTCAGTGTATCAGTCCCTCAGTCTCTCAGTCTCTTAGTGTCTCAGGGTCTCAGAGTCTCAGTGTCTCAGTGTCTCAGTCTCTCAGGGTCTCAGTGTCTCAATGTCTCAGTGTCTCAGTCTCTCAGTCTCTCAGTCGCTCAGTCTCTCAGTCTCTCAATCTCACAGTCTCTCAGTGTAACAGTCTCTCAGTCTCTTAGTGTCTCAGTGTCTCAGGGTCTCTGGGTCTCTGGGTCTCAGTCTCTCAGTCTCTCAGTCTCTCATTCTCTCAGTCTCTCAGTGTCTCTGGGTCTCAGTCTCTCCGTCTCTCAGTCTCTCAGTGTCTCAGTGTCTGAGGCTCTCAGGGTCTCAGTGTCTCAATCTCTCAGTCTCTCAGTCTCTCAGTGCCTCAGGGTCTCAGGGTCTCAGTGTCTCAGGGTCTCAGGGTCTCAGTGCCTCAGTCTCTCAGTCTCTCAGTCTCTCAGTGTCTCAGGGTCTCAGTGTCTCAGGGTCTCACTGTCTCAGTGTCTCAGGGTCTCAGGGTCTCAGTGGCTCAGTGCCTCAGGGTCTCAGTGTCTCAGGTTCTCAGGGTCTCAGTCTCTCAGTGTCTCAGTGTCTGAGGCTCTCAGGGTCTCAGGGTCTCAGGGTCTCAGTGTCTCAGGGTCTCAGGGTCTCAGTGTCTCAGTGTCTGAGGGTCTCAGTTTCTCAGTGTCTCTGTGTCTCAGGGTCTCAGTGCATCAGCGTCTCAGTGACTTAGGGTCTCAGTGTCTCAGGGTCTCTGGGTCTCAGTGTCTCAATCTCTCAGTCTCTCAGTCTCTCAGCGCCTCAGGGTCTCAGGGTCTCAGTGTCTCAGTGTCTCAGTGTCTGAGGCTCTCAGGGTCTCAGGGTCTCAGGGTCTCAGTGTCTCAGGGTCTCAGGGTCACAGTGTCTCTGTGTCTCAGTGTCTCAGTGTCTCAGAGTCTCAGTCTCTCAGTGTCTCAGTCTCTCAGTCTTTCAGTGTCTCAGTCTCTCAGTCTTTCAGTGTCTCAGTGTCTCAGTTCCTCAGGGTCTCAGTGTCTCAGTGACTCAGGGTCTCAGTCTCTCAGTCTCTCAGGGTCTCAGGGTCACAGGGTCTCTGGGTCTCAGATTCTCAGTCTCTCAGTTTCTCAGGGTCTCAGTGTCTCAGTGTCTCAGGGTCTCCGGGTCTCAGTTTCTCAGTGACTCGGGGTCTCAGTGTCTCAGGGTCTCAGTGTCCCAGGGTTTCAGGGTCTTAGTCTCTCAGTCCCTCAATGTCTCTGTCTCTCAGGGTCTCTGGGTCTCAGTCTCTCTGTCTCTCAGTGTCTCAGTGTTTCTGTGTCTCAGTGTCTCAGTGTCTCAGGGTCTCAGTGTCTCAGTCTCTCAGTGTCTCAGGGTCTCAGTGTCTCTGTGTCTCAGTACCTCAGTGTCTCAGTGTCTCAGGGTCCCAGTGTCTCAGTCTCTCAGGGTCTCAGTGTATCAGCGTCTCAGTGACTTAGGGTCTCAGTGTCTCAGGGTCTCTGGGTCTCAGTGTCTCAATCTCTCAGACTCTCAGTCTCTCAGTGCCTCAGGGTCTCAGGGTCTCAGGGTCTCAGTGTCTCAGTCTCTCAGTGTCTCAGGGTCTCAGTGTCTCAGGGTCTCAGGGTCTCAGTGCCTCAGTCTCTCAGTCTCTCAGTGTCTCAGTGTCTCAGGGTCTCAGGGTCTCAGTGGCTCAGTGCCTCAGGATCTCAGTGTCACAGGTTCTCAGGGTCTCAGTGTCTCAGTGTCTCAGTGTCTGTGTCTCAGGGTCTGAGGGTCTGAGGGTCTGAGGGTCTCAGGGTCTCAGGGTTTCAGTGTCTCAGTGTCACAGGGTCTCAGGGTCTCATTGTCTCAGGGTCTCAGGGTCTCAGTCTCTCAGTGTCTCAGTGTCTCAGGGTCTCAGTGTCTCTGTCTCTCAGTGTCTCAGGGTCTCAGTGTCTCAGTGTCTCAGTACCTCAGTGTCTCAGTGTTTCAGGGTCCCAGTGTCTCAGTCTCTCAGGGTCTCAGTGTCTCAGAGTCTCAGTCTCTCAGTGTCTCAGTCTCTCAGTCTTTCAGTGTCTCAGGGTCTCAGTCTCTCAGTCTTTCAGTGTCTCAGTGTCTCAGTTCCTCAGGGTCTCAGTGTCTCAGGGTCTCAGTCTCTCAGTCTCTCAGTTTCTCAGGGTCTCAGTGTCTCAGGGTCTCAGGGTCTCAGTTTCTCAGTGACTCGGGGTCTCAGTGTCTCAGGGTCTCAGTGTCTCAGGGTTTCAGGGTCTTAGTCTCTCAGTCCCTCAGTCTCTCTGTCTCTCAGGGTCTCTGGGTCTCTGGGTCTCAGTCTCTCTGTCTCTCAGTGCCTCAGTGTTTCTGTGTCTCAGTGTCTCAGTGTCTCAGGGTCTCTGGGTCTCAGATTCTCAGTCTCTCAGTCGCTCAGACTCTCAGTCTCTCAATCTCACAGTCTCTCAGTCTCTCAGTGTCTCAAGGTCTCAGTGTCTCAGTCTCTCAGTGTCTCAGTGTCTCAGGGTCTCAGTGTCTCAGTCTCTCAGTGTCTCAGGGTCTCAGTGTCTCAGTGTCTCAGTACCTCAGTGTCTCAGATTCTCAGGGTCTCAGTGTCTCAGTCTCTCAGGGTCTCAGTGTCTCAGTGTCTCAGTGTCTCAGTCTCTCCGTCTCCCTGTGTCTTAGTCTCTCTGTCTCTCAGTCTCTCAGTGTCTCAGGATCTCAGTGTGTCAGGGTCTCAGTGTCTCAGTGTCTCAGGGTCTCAATGTCTCAGTGCCTCAGGTTCTCAGTGTCTCAGGTTCTCAGGGTCTCAGTATCTCAGGATCTCAGTGCCTCAGTGGCTCAGTGTCTGTGTCTCAGGGTATCAGGGTCTGAGTGTCTCAGGGTCTCAGGATTTCAGTGTCTCAGTTTCTCAGGGTCTCAGTGTCTCAGGGTCTCAGTGTCTCAGGGTCTCGGGGTTTCAGGATCTTAGTCTCTCAATCCCTCTGTCTCTCTGTCTCTCAGGGTCTCTGGGTCTCTGGGTCTCAGTCTCTCAGTCTCTCAGTGTCTCAGTGTTTCTGTGTCTCAGTGTCTAAGTGTCTCAGGGTCTCAGTGTCTCAGTGCCTCAGTGTCTCAGTGTCTCAGGGTCTCAGTGTCTCAGTCTCTCAGTCGCTCAGACTCTCAGTCTCTCAGTCTCTCAATCTCACAGTCTCTCAGTGTATCAGTCCCTCAGTCTCTCAGTCTCTTAGTGTCTCAGGGTCTCAGAGTCTCAGTGTCTCAGTGTCTCAGTGTCTCAGTCTCTCAGGGTCTCAGTGTCTCAGTGTCTCAGTGTCTCAGTCTCTCAGTCTCTCAGTCGCTCAGTCTCTCAGTCTCTCAATCTCACAGTCTCTCAGTGTAACAGTCTCTCAGTCTCTTAGTGTCTCAGTGTCTCAGGGTCTCTGGGTCTCAGTCTCTCCGTCTCTCAGTCTCTCAGTGTCTCAGTGTCTGAGGCTCTCAGGGTCTCAGTGTCTCAATCTCTCAGTCTCTCAGTCTCTCAGTGCCTCAGGGTCTCAGGGTCTCAGTGTCTCAGGGTCTCAGGGTCTCAGTGCCTCAGTCTCTCAGTCTCTCAGTGTCTCAGGGTCTCAGTGTCTCAGGGTCTCACTGTCTCAGTGTCTCAGGGTCTCAGGGTCTCAGTGGCTCAGTGCCTCAGGGTCTCAGTGTCTCAGGTTCTCAGGGTCTCAGTCTCTCAGTGTCTCAGTGTCTGAGGCTCTCAGGGTCTCAGGGTCTCAGGGTCTCAGTGTCTCAGGGTCTCAGGGTCTCAGTGTCTCAGTGTCTGAGGGTCTCAGTTTCTCAGTGTCTCTGTGTCTCAGGGTCTCAGTGCATCAGCGTCTCAGTGACTTAGGGTCTCAGTGTCTCAGGGTCTCTGGGTCTCAGTGTCTCAATCTCTCAGTCTCTCAGCGCCTCAGGGTCTCAGGGTCTCAGTGTCTCAGTGTCTCAGTGTCTGAGGCTCGCAGGGTCTCAGGGTCTCAGGGTCTCAGTGTCTCAGGGTCTCAGGGTCACAGTGTCTCTGTGTCTCAGTGTCTCAGTGTCTCAGAGTCTCAGTCTCTCAGTGTCTCAGTCTCTCAGTCTTTCAGTGTCTCAGTCTCTCAGTCTTTCAGTGTCTCAGTGTCTCAGTTCCTCAGGGTCTCAGTGTCTCAGTGTCTCAGGGTCTCAGTCTCTCAGTCTCTCAGGGTCTCAGGGTCACAGGGTCTCTGGGTCTCAGATTCTCAGTCTCTCAGTTTCTCAGGGTCTCAGTGTCTCAGTGTCTCAGGGTCTCCGGGTCTCAGTTTCTCAGTGACTCGGGGTCTCAGTGTCTCAGGGTCTCAGTGTCCCAGGGTTTCAGGGTCTTAGTCTCTCAGTCCCTCAATCTCTCTGTCTCTCAGGGTCTCTGGGTCTCAGTCTCTCTGTCTCTCAGTGTCTCAGTGTTTCTGTGTCTCAGTGTCTCAGTGTCTCAGGGTCTCTGGGTCTCAGATTCTCAGTCTCTCAGTCGCTCAGACTCTCAGGGTCTCAGTGTCTCAGTCTCTCAGTGTCTCAGTGTCTCAGGGTCTCAGTGTCTCAGTCTCTCAGTGTCTCAGGGTCTCAGTGTCTCAGTGTCACAGTACCTCAGTGTCTCAGTGTCTCAGGGTCCCAGTGTCTTAGTCTCTCAGGGTCTCAGTGTATCAGCGTCTCAGTGACTTAGGGTCTCAGTGTCTCAGGGTCTCTGTGTCTCAGTGTCTCAATCTCTCAGACTCTCAGTCTCTCAGTGCCTCAGGGTCGCAGGGTCTCAGGGTCTCAGTGTCTCAGTCTCTCAGTGTCTCAGGGTCTCAGTGTCTCAGGGTCTCAGGGTCTCAGTGCCTCAGTCTCTCAGTCTCTCAGTGTCTCAGTGTCTCAGGGTCTCAGTGTCTCAGGGTCTCAGTGGCTCAGTGCCTCAGGATCTCAGTGTCACAGGTTCTCAGGGTCTCAGTGTCTCAGTGTCTCAGTGTCTGTGTCTCAGGGTCTGAGGGTCTGAGGGTCTCAGGGTCTCAGGGTCTCAGGGTTTCAGTGTCTCAGTGTCACAGGGTCTCAGGGTCTCATTGTCTCAGGGTCTCAGGGTCTCAGTCTCTCAGTCTCCCAGTGTCTCAGTCTCACAGTCTCTCAGTCTCTCATTGTCTTAGGGTCGCAGTATCTCTTTGTCTCAGGGTCTCAGGGTCACAGTGTCTCTGTGTCTCAGTGTCTCAGTGTCTCAGAGTCTCAGTCTCTCAGTGTCTCAGTCTCTCAGTCTTTCAGTGTCTCAGTGTCTCAGTCTCTCAGTCTTTCAGTGTCTCAGTGTCTCAGTTCCTCAGGGTCTCAGGGTCTCAGTGTCTCAGTGTCTCAGGGTCTCAGTCTCTCAGTCTCTCAGGGTCTCAGGGTCACAGGGTCTCTGGGTCTCAGATTCCCAGTCACTCAGTCTCTCAGTTCCTCAGGGTCTCAGTGTCTCAGTGTCTCAGGGTCTCAGGGTCTCAGTATCTCAGTTACTCGGGGTCTCAGTGTCCCAGGGTTTCAGGGTCTTAGTCTCTCAGTCCCTCAATCTCTCTGTCTCTCAGGGTCTCTGGGTCTCAGTCTCTCTGTCTCTCAGTGTCTCAGTGTTTCTGTGTCTCAGTGTCTCAGTGTCTCAGGGTCTCAGGGTCTCTGGGTCTCAGATTCTCAGTCTCTCAGTCGCTCAGACTCTCAGTCTCTCAGTCTCTCAATCTCACAGTCTCTCAGTCTCTCAGTGTCTCAGGGTCTCAGTGTCTCAGTCTCTCAGTGTCTCAGTGTCTCAGGGTCTCAGTGTCTCAGTCTCTCAGTGTCTCAGGGTCTCAGTGTCTCAGTGTCTCAGTACCTCAGTGTCTCAGTGTTTCAGTGTCCCAGTGTCTCAGTCTCTCAGGGTCTCAGTGTCTCAGAGTCTCAGTCTCTCAGTGTCTCAGTCTCTCAGTCTTTCAGTGTCTCAGGGTCTCAGTCTCTCAGTCTTTCAGTGTCTCAGTGTCTCAGTGTCTCAGTTCCTCAGGGTCTCAGTGTCTCAGGGTCTCAGTCTCTCAGTCTCTCAGTTTCTCAGGGTCTCAGTGTCTCAGTGTCTCAGTGTCTCAGGGTCTCACGGTCTCAGTTTCTCAGTGACTCGGGGTCTCAGTGTCTCAGGGTCTCAGTGTCTCAGGGTTTCAGGGTCTTAGTCTCTCAGTCCCTCACTCTCTCTGTCTCTCAGGGTCTCTGGGTCTCTGGGTCTCAGTCTCTCTGTCTCTCAGTGTCTCAGTGTTTCTGTGTCTCAGTGTCTCAGTGTCTCAGGGTCTCTGGGTCTCAGATTCTCAGTCTCTCAGTCTCTCAGTGTCTCAGGGTCTCAGTGTCTCAGTCTCTCAGTGTCTCAGTGTCTCAGTGTCTCAGTGTCTCAGGGTCTCAGTGTCTCAGTCTCTCAGTGTCTCAGGGTCTCAGTGTCTCAGATTCTCAGGGTCTCAGTGTCTCAGTCTCTCAGGGTCTCAGTGTCTCAGTGTCTCAGTCTCTCCGTCTCCCTGTGCCTTAGTCTCTCTGTCTCTCAGTCTCTCAGTGTCTCAGGGTCTCAGTGTCTCAGATTCTCAGGGTCTCAGTGTGTCAGGCTCTCAGTGTCTCAGTGTCTCAGTGTCTCAGGGTCTCAGTGTCTCAGTCTCTCAGTGTCTCAGTGTCTCAGGGTCTCAGTGTCTCAGTCTCTCAGGGTCTCAGGGTCACAGGGTCACTGGGTCTCAGATTCTCAGTCTCTCAGTCTCTCAGTCTCTCAGTTTCTCAGGGTCTCAGTGTCTCAGGGTCTCAGGGTCTCAGTTTCTCAGTGACTCGGGGTCTCAGTGTCTCAGGGTCTCAGTGTCTCAGGGTTTCAGGGTCTTAGTCTCTCAGTCCCTCAGTCTCTCTGTCTCTCAGGGTCTCTGGGTCTCTGGGTCTCAGTCTCTCTGTCTCTCAGTGTCTCAGTGTTTCTGTGTCTCAGTGTCTCAGTGTCTCAGGGTCTCTGGGTCTCAGATTCTCAGTCTCTCAGTCGCTCAGACTCTCAGTCTCTCAATCTCACAGTCTCTCAGTCTCTCAGTGTCTCAGGGTCTCAGTGTCTCAGTCTCTCAGTGTCTCAGTGTCTCAGGGTCTCAGTGTCTCAGTCTCTCAGTGTCTCAGGGTCTCAGTGTCTCAGTGTCTCAGTACCTCAGTGTCTCAGATTCTCAGGGTCTCAGTGTCTCAGTCTCTCAGGGTCTCAGTGTCTCAGTGTCTCAGTGTCTCAGTCTCTCCGTCTCCCTGTGCCTTAGTCTCTCTGTCTCTCAGTCTCTCAGTGTCTCAGGATCTCAGTGTGTCAGGGTCTCAGTGTCTCAGTGTCTCAGGGTCTCAATGTCTCAGTGCCTCAGGTTCTCAGTGTCTCAGGTTCTCAGGGTCTCAGTATCTCAGGATCTCAGTGCCTCAGTGGCTCAGTGTCTGTGTCTCAGGGTATCAGGGTCTGAGTGTCTCAGGGTCTCAGGATTTCAGTGTCTCAGTTTCTCAGGGTCTCAGTGTCTCAGGGTCTCAGTGTCTCAGGGTCTCGGGGTTTCAGGATCTTAGTCTCTCAATCCCTCTGTCTCTCTGTCTCTCAGGGTCTCTGGGTCTCTGGGTCTCAGTCTCTCAGTCTCTCAGTGTCTCAGTGTTTCTGTGTCTCAGTGTCTAAGTGTCTCAGGGTCTCAGTGTCTCAGTGCCTCAGTGTCTCAGTGTCTCAGGGTCTCAGTGTCTCAGTCTCTCAGTCGCTCAGACTCTCAGTCTCTCAGTCTCTCAATCTCACAGTCTCTCAGTGTATCAGTCCCTCAGTCTCTCAGTCTCTTAGTGTCTCAGGGTCTCAGAGTCTCAGTGTCTCAGTGTCTCAGTCTCTCAGGGTCTCAGTGTCTCAATGTCTCAGTGTCTCAGTCTCTCAGTCTCTCAGTCGCTCAGTCTCTCAGTCTCTCAATCTCACAGTCTCTCAGTGTAACAGTCTCTCAGTCTCTTAGTGTCTCAGTGTCTCAGGGTCTCTGGGTCTCTGGGTCTCAGTCTCTCAGTCTCTCAGTCTCTCATTCTCTCAGTCTCTCAGTGTCTCTGGGTCTCAGTCTCTCCGTCTCTCAGTCTCTCAGTGTCTCAGTGTCTGAGGCTCTCAGGGTCTCAGTGTCTCAATCTCTCAGTCTCTCAGTCTCTCAGTGCCTCAGGGTCTCAGGGTCTCAGTGTCTCAGGGTCTCAGGGTCTCAGTGCCTCAGTCTCTCAGTCTCTCAGTCTCTCAGTGTCTCAGGGTCTCAGTGTCTCAGGGTCTCACTGTCTCAGTGTCTCAGGGTCTCAGGGTCTCAGTGGCTCAGTGCCTCAGGGTCTCAGTGTCTCAGGTTCTCAGGGTCTCAGTCTCTCAGTGTCTCAGTGTCTGAGGCTCTCAGGGTCTCAGGGTCTCAGGGTCTCAGTGTCTCAGGGTCTCAGGGTCTCAGTGTCTCAGTGTCTGAGGGTCTCAGTTTCTCAGTGTCTCTGTGTCTCAGGGTCTCAGTGCATCAGCGTCTCAGTGACTTAGGGTCTCAGTGTCTCAGGGTCTCTGGGTCTCAGTGTCTCAATCTCTCAGTCTCTCAGTCTCTCAGCGCCTCAGGGTCTCAGGGTCTCAGTGTCTCAGTGTCTCAGTGTCTGAGGCTCTCAGGGTCTCAGGGTCTCAGGGTCTCAGTGTCTCAGGGTCTCAGGGTCACAGTGTCTCTGTGTCTCAGTGTCTCAGTGTCTCAGAGTCTCAGTCTCTCAGTGTCTCAGTCTCTCAGTCTTTCAGTGTCTCAGTCTCTCAGTCTTTCAGTGTCTCAGTGTCTCAGTTCCTCAGGGTCTCAGTGTCTCAGTGACTCAGGGTCTCAGTCTCTCAGTCTCTCAGGGTCTCAGGGTCACAGGGTCTCTGGGTCTCAGATTCTCAGTCTCTCAGTTTCTCAGGGTCTCAGTGTCTCAGTGTCTCAGGGTCTCCGGGTCTCAGTTTCTCAGTGACTCGGGGTCTCAGTGTCTCAGGGTCTCAGTGTCCCAGGGTTTCAGGGTCTTAGTCTCTCAGTCCCTCAATGTCTCTGTCTCTCAGGGTCTCTGGGTCTCAGTCTCTCTGTCTCTCAGTGTCTCAGTGTTTCTGTGTCTCAGTGTCTCAGTGTCTCAGGGTCTCAGGGTCTCTGGGTCTCAGATTCTCAGTCTCTCAGTCGCTCAGACTCTCAGGGTCTCAGTGTCTCAGTCTCTCAGTGTCTCAGTGTCTCAGGGTCTCAGTGTCTCAGTCTCTCAGTGTCTCAGGGTCTCAGTGTCTCTGTGTCTCAGTACCTCAGTGTCTCAGTGTCTCAGGGTCCCAGTGTCTCAGTCTCTCAGGGTCTCAGTGTATCAGCGTCTCAGTGACTTAGGGTCTCAGTGTCTCAGGGTCTCTGGGTCTCAGTGTCTCAATCTCTCAGACTCTCAGTCTCTCAGTGCCTCAGGGTCTCAGGGTCTCAGGGTCTCAGTGTCTCAGTCTCTCAGTGTCTCAGGGTCTCAGTGTCTCAGGGTCTCAGGGTCTCAGTGCCTCAGTCTCTCAGTCTCTCAGTGTCTCAGTGTCTCAGGGTCTCAGGGTCTCAGTGGCTCAGTGCCTCAGGATCTCAGTGTCACAGGTTCTCAGGGTCTCAGTGTCTCAGTGTCTCAGTGTCTGTGTCTCAGGGTCTGAGGGTCTGAGGGTCTGAGGGTCTCAGGGTCTCAGGGTTTCAGTGTCTCAGTGTCACAGGGTCTCAGGGTCTCATTGTCTCAGGGTCTCAGGGTCTCAGTCTCTCAGTCTCCCAGTGTCTCAGTCTCACAGTCTCTCAGTCTCTCATTGTCTTAGGGTCGCAGTATCTCTTTGTCTCAGGGTCTCAGGGTCACAGTGTCTCTGTGTCTCAGTCTCTCAGTGTCTCAGTCTCTCAGTCTTTCAGTGTCTCAGTGTCTCAGTCTCTCAGTCTTTCAGTGTCTCAGTGTCTCAGTTCCTCAGGGTCTCAGGGTCTCAGTGTCTCAGTGTCTCAGGGTCTCAGTCTCTCAGGGTCTCAGGGTCACAGGGTCTCTGGGTCTCAGATTCCCAGTCACTCAGTCTCTCAGTTTCTCAGGGTCTCAGTGTCTCAGTGTCTCAGGGTCTCAGGGTCTCAGTATCTCAGTTACTCGGGGTCTCAGTGTCCCAGGGTTTCAGGGTCTTAGTCTCTCAGTCCCTCAATCTCTCTGTCTCTCAGGGTCTCTGGGTCTCAGTCTCTCTGTCTCTCAGTGTCTCAGTGTTTCTGTGTCTCAGTGTCTCAGTGTCTCAGGGTCTCAAGGTCTCTGGGTCTCAGATTCTCAGTCTCTCAGTCGCTCAGACTCTCAGTCTCTCAGTCTCTCAATCTCACAGTCTCTCAGTCTCTCAGTGTCTCAGGGTCTCAGTGTCTCAGTCTCTCAGTGTCTCAGTGTCTCAGGGTCTCAGTGTCTCAGTCTCTCAGTGTCTCAGGGTCTCAGTGTCTCAGTGTCTCAGTACCTCAGTGTCTCAGTGTTTCAGGGTCCCAGTGTCTCAGTCTCTCAGGGTCTCAGTGTCTCAGAGTCTCAGTCTCTCAGTGTCTCAGTCTCTCAGTCTTTCAGTGTCTCAGGGTCTCAGTCTCTCAGTCTTTCAGTGTCTCAGTGTCTCAGTTCCTCAGGGTCTCAGTGTCTCAGGGTCTCAGTCTCTCAGTCTCTCAGTTTCTCAGGGTCTCAGTGTCTCAGTGTCTCAGGGTCTCACGGTCTCAGTTTCTCAGTGACTCGGGGTCTCAGTGTCTCAGGGTTTCAGGGTCTTAGTCTCTCAGTCCCTCAGTCTCTCTGTCTCTCAGGGTCTCTGGGTCTCTGGGTCTCAGTCTCTCTGTCTCTCAGTGTCTCAGTGTTTCTGTGTCTCAGTGACTCAGTGTCTCAGGGTCTCTGGGTCTCAGATTCTCAGTCTCTCAGTCTCTCAGTCTCTCAGTGTCTCAGGGTCTCAGTGTCTCAGTCTCTCAGTGTCTCAGTGTCTCAGTGTCTCAGGGTCTCAGTGTCTCAGTCTCTCAGTGTCTCAGGGTCTCAGTGTCTCAGATTCTCAGGGTCTCAGTGTCTCAGTCTCTCAGGGTCTCAGTGTCTCAGTGTCTCAATGTCTCAGTCTCTCCGTCTCCCTGTGCCTTAGTCTCTCTGTCTCTCAGTCTCTCAGTGTCTCAGGGTCTCAGTGTCTCAGATTCTCAGGGTCTCAGTGTGTCAGGCTCTCAGTGTCTCAGTGTCTCAGTGTCTCAGGGTCTCAGTGTCTCAGTCTCTCAGTGTCTCAGTGTCTCAGGGTCTCAGTGTCTCAGTCTCTCAGTGTCTCAGTACCTCAGTGTCTCAGATTCTCAGGGTCTCAGTGTCTCAGTCTCTCAGGGTCTCAGTGTCTCAGTGTCTCAGTCTCTCCGTCTCCCTGTGCCTTAGTCTCTCTGACTCTCAGTCTCTCAGTGTCTCAGGGTCTCAGTGTGTCAGGGTCTCAGTGTCTCAGTGTCTCAGTGTCTCTGCTTCTCAGGGTCTCAGTGTCTCAGGATCTCAGTGCCTCAGTGGCTCAGTGTCTGTGTCTCAGGGTATTAGGGTCTGAGTGTCTCAGGGTCTCAGGATTTCAGTGTCTCAGTGTCTCATGGTCTCAGTGTCTCAGGGTCTCAGGGTCTCAGGGTTTCACGGTCTTAGTCTCTCAATCCCTCTGTCTCTCTGTCTCTCAGGGTCTCTGGGTCTCAGTCTCTCAGTCTCTCAGTGTCTCAGTGTTTCTGTGTCTCAGTGTCTAAGAGTCTCAGGGTCTCAGTGTCTCAGTGCCTCAGTGTCTCAGTGTCTCAGGGTCTCAGTGTTTCAGTCTCTCAGTCGCTCAGACTCTCAGTCTCTCAGTCTCTCAATCTCACAGTCTCTCAGTGTATCAGTCTCTCAGTCTCTCAGTCTCTTAGTGTCTCAGGGTCTCAGAGTCTCAGTGTCTCAGTGTCTCAGTGTCTCAGTGTCTCAGTGTCTCAGTCTCTCAGGGTCTCAGTGTCTCAGTGTCTCAGTCTCTCAGTCGCTCAGACTCTCAGTCTCTCAGTCTCTCAATCTCACAGTCTCTCAGTGTATCAGTCTCTCAGTCTCTCAGTCTCTTAGTGTCTCAGGGTCTCAGAGTCTCAGTGTCTCAGTGTCTCAGTGTCTCAGTCTCTCAGGGTCTCAGTGTCTCAGTGTCTCAGTGTCTCAGGGTCTCAGTGTCTCAGTCTCTCAGTGTCTCAGGGTCTCAGTGTCTCTGTGTCTCAGTACCTCAGTGTCTCAGTGTCTCAGGGTCCCAGTGTCTCAGTCTCTCAGGGTCTCAGTGTATCAGCGTCTCAGTGACTTAGGGTCTCAGTGTCTCAGGGTCTCTGGGTCTCAGTGTCTCAATCTCTCAGACTCTCAGTCTCTCAGTGCCTCAGGGTCTCAGGGTCTCAGGGTCTCAGTGTCTCAGTCTCTCAGTGTCTCAGGGTCTCAGTGTCTCAGGGTCTCAGGGTCTCAGTGCCTCAGTCTCTCAGTCTCTCAGTGTCTCAGTGTCTCAGGGTCTCAGGGTCTCAGTGGCTCAGTGCCTCAGGATCTCAGTGTCACAGGTTCTCAGGGTCTCAGTGTCTCAGTGTCTCAGTGTCTGTGTCTCAGGGTCTGAGGGTCTGAGGGTCTCAGGGTCTCAGGGTCTCAGGGTTTCAGTGTCTCAGTGTCACAGGGTCTCAGGGTCTCATTGTCTCAGGGTCTCAGGGTCTCAGTCTCTCAGTCTCCCAGTGTCTCAGTCTCACAGTCTCTCAGTCTCTCATTGTCTTAGGGTCGCAGTATCTCTTTGTCTCAGGGTCTCAGGGTCACAGTGTCTCTGTGTCTCAGTCTCTCAGTGTCTCAGTCTCTCAGTCTTTCAGTGTCTCAGTGTCTCAGTCTCTCAGTCTTTCAGTGTCTCAGTGTCTCAGTTCCTCAGGGTCTCAGGGTCTCAGTGTCTCAGTGTCTCAGGGTCTCAGTCTCTCAGGGTCTCAGGGTCACAGGGTCTCTGGGTCTCAGATTCCCAGTCACTCAGTCTCTCAGTTTCTCAGGGTCTCAGTGTCTCAGGGTCTCAGGGTCTCAGTATCTCAGTTACTCGGGGTCTCAGTGTCCCAGGGTTTCAGGGTCTTAGTCTCTCAGTCCCTCAATCTCTCTGTCTCTCAGGGTCTCTGGGTCTCAGTCTCTCTGTCTCTCAGTGTCTCAGTGTTTCTGTGTCTCAGTGTCTCAGTGTCTCAGGGTCTCAAGGTCTCTGGGTCTCAGATTCTCAGTCTCTCAGTCGCTCAGACTCTCAGTCTCTCAGTCTCTCAATCTCACAGTCTCTCAGTCTCTCAGTGTCTCAGGGTCTCAGTGTCTCAGTCTCTCAGTGTCTCAGTGTCTCAGGGTCTCAGTGTCTCAGTCTCTCAGTGTCTCAGGGTCTCAGTGTCTCAGTGTCTCAGTACCTCAGTGTCTCAGTGTTTCAGGGTCCCAGTGTCTCAGTCTCTCAGGGTCTCAGTGTCTCAGAGTCTCAGTCTCTCAGTGTCTCAGTCTCTCAGTCTTTCAGTGTCTCAGGGTCTCAGTCTCTCAGTCTTTCAGTGTCTCAGTGTCTCAGTTCCTCAGGGTCTCAGTGTCTCAGGGTCTCAGTCTCTCAGTCTCTCAGTTTCTCAGGGTCTCAGTGTCTCAGTGTCTCAGGGTCTCACGGTCTCAGTTTCTCAGTGACTCGGGGTCTCAGTGTCTCAGGGTTTCAGGGTCTTATTCTCTCAGTCCCTCAGTCTCTCTGTCTCTCAGGGTCTCTGGGTCTCTGGGTCTCAGTCTCTCTGTCTCTCAGTGTCTCAGTGTTTCTGTGTCTCAGTGACTCAGTGTCTCAGGGTCTCTGGGTCTCAGATTCTCAGTCTCTCAGTCTCTCAGTGTCTCAGGGTCTCAGTGTCTCAGTCTCTCAGTGTCTCAGTGTCTCAGTGTCTCAGGGTCTCAGTGTCTCAGTCTCTCAGTGTCTCAGGGTCTCAGTGTCTCAGATTCTCAGGGTCTCAGTGTCTCAGTCTCTCAGGGTCTCAGTGTCTCAGTGTCTCAATGTCTCAGTCTCTCCGTCTCCCTGTGCCTTAGTCTCTCTGTCTCTCAGTCTCTCAGTGTCTCAGGGTCTCAGTGTCTCAGATTCTCAGGGTCTCAGTGTGTCAGGCTCTCAGTGTCTCAGTGTCTCAGTGTCTCAGGGTCTCAGTGTCTCAGTCTCTCAGTGTCTCAGTGTCTCAGGGTCTCAGTGTCTCAGTCTCTCAGTGTCTCAGTACCTCAGTGTCTCAGATTCTCAGGGTCTCAGTGTCTCAGTCTCTCAGGGTCTCAGTGTCTCAGTGTCTCAGTGTCTCAGTCTCTCCGTCTCCCTGTGCCTTAGTCTCTCTGACTCTCAGTCTCTCAGTGTCTCAGGGTCTCAGTGTGTCAGGGTCTCAGTGTCTCAGTGTCTCAGTGTCTCAGTGTCTCTGCTTCTCAGGGTCTCAGTGTCTCAGGATCTCAGTGCCTCAGTGGCTCAGTGTCTGTGTCTCAGGGTATTAGGGTCTGAGTGTCTCAGGGTCTCAGGATTTCAGTGTCTCAGTTTCTCAGGGTCTCAGTGTCTCATGGTCTCAGTGTCTCAGGGTCTCAGGGTCTCAGGGTTTCACGGTCTTAGTCTCTCAATCCCTCTGTCTCTCTGTCTCTCAGGGTCTCTGGGTCTCAGTCTCTCAGTCTCTCAGTGTCTCAGTGTTTCTGTGTCTCAGTGTCTAAGAGTCTCAGGGTCTCAGTGTCTCAGTGCCTCAGTGTCTCAGTGTCTCAGGGTCTCAGTGTTTCAGTCTCTCAGTCGCTCAGACTCTCAGTCTCTCAGTCTCTCAATCTCACAGTCTCTCAGTGTATCAGTCTCTCAGTCTCTCAGTCTCTTAGTGTCTCAGGGTCTCAGAGTCTCAGTGTCTCAGTGTCTCAGTGTCTCAGTGTCTCAGTGTCTCAGTGTCTCAGTCTCTCAGGGTCTCAGTGTCTCAGTGTCTCAGTCTCTCAGTCGCTCAGACTCTCAGTCTCTCAGTCTCTCAATCTCACAGTCTCTCAGTGTATCAGTCTCTCAGTCTCTCAGTCTCTTAGTGTCTCAGGGTCTCAGAGTCTCAGTGTCTCAGTGTCTCAGTGTCTCAGTCTCTCAGGGTCTCAGTGTCTCAGTGTCTCAGTGTCTCAGTCTCTCAGTCTCTCAGTCGCTCAGTCTCTCAGTCTCTCAATCTCACAGTCTCTCAGTGTAACAGTCTCTCAGTCTCTTAGTGTCTCAGTGTCTCAGGGTCTCTGGGTCTCTGGGTCTCAGTCTCTCAGTCTCTCATTCTCTCAGTCTCTCAGTGTCTCTGGGTCTCAGTCTCTCCGTCTCTCAGTCTCTCAGTGTCTCAGTGTCTGAGGCTCTCAGGGTCTCAGTGTCTCAATCTCTCAGTCTCTCAGTCTCTCAGTGCCTCAGGGTCTCAGGGTCTCAGTGTCTCAGGGTCTCAGGGTCTCAGTGCCTCAGTCTCTCAGTCTCTCAGTGTCTCAGGGTCTCAGTGTCTCAGGGTCTCACTGTCTGAGTGTCTCAGGGTCTCAGGGTCTCAGTGGCTCAGTGCCTCAGGGTCTCAGTGTCTCAGGTTCTCAGGGTCTCAGTCTCTCAGTGTCTCAGTGTCTGAGGCTCTCAGGGTCTCAGTGTCTCAGTGTCTCAGGGTCTCAGGGTCTCAGTGTCTCAGTGTCTGAGGGTCTCAGTTTCTCAGTGTCTCTGTGTCTCAGGGTCTCAGTGCATCAGCGTCTCAGTGACTTAGGGTCTCAGTGTCTCAGGGTCTCTGGGTCTCAGTGTCTCAATCTCTCAGTCTCTCAGTCTCTCAGTCTCTCAGCGCCTCAGGGTCTCAGGGTCTCAGTGTCTCAGTCTCTCAGTGTCTCAGGGTCTCAGTGTCTCAGGGTCTCAGGATTTCAGTGTCCCAGTTTCTCAGGGACTCAGTGTCCCAGGGTCTCAGTGTCTCAGGGTCTCAGGGTCTCAGGGTTTCAGGGTCTTAGTCTCTCAATCCCTCTGTCTCTCTGTCTCTCAGGGTCTCTGGGTCTCAGTGTCTCAGTCTCTCAGTCTCTCAGTCGCTCAGACTCTCAGTCTCTCAGTCTCTTAATCTCACAGTCTCTCAGTGTATCAGTCTCTCAGTCTCTTAGTGTCTCAGGGTCTCAGAATCTGAGTGTCTCAGTGTCTCAGTGTCTCAGTGTCTCAGTGTCTCAGTCTCTCAGGGTCTCAGTGTCTCAGTGTCTCAGTCTCTCAGTCTCTCAGTCGCTCAGTCTCTCAGTCTCTCAATCTCACAGTCTCTCAGTGTAACAGTCTCTCAGTCTCTTAGTGTCTCAGTGTCTCAGTGTCTCAGTGTCTCGGGTCTCTGAGTCTCTGGGTCTCAGTCTCTCAGTCTCTCAGTCTCTCATTCTCTCAGTCTCTCAGTGTCTCTGGGTCTCAGTCTCTCCGTCTCTCAGTCTCTCAGTGTCTCAGTGTCTGAGGCTCTCAGGGTCTCTGGGTCTCAGGCTCTCAGTCTCTCAGTCTCTCAGTCTGTCATTGTCTCAGGGTCTCAGTGTCTCAGTGTCCCAGTGTCTCAGTGTCTCAGAGAATCTGGGTCTCAGGGTATCAGTGTCTCTGGATCACTGTGTCTCTGTGTTTTTGGGTCTCAGCGTCTCAGTTTCTCAGTGTCTCAGGGTCTCAGTGTCTTAGTGTCACAGGGTCTCAGTTTCTCAGTGTCTCAGTGTCTCAGGGTCTCTGGGTCTCTGGGTTTCTGAGTCTCAGTGTCTCAGTGTCTCAGTCTCTCAATCTCTCAGACTCTCAGTCTCTCAGTCTCTCCGTCTCCCTGTGCCTTAGTCTCTCTGTCTCTCAGTATCTCAGTGTCTCAGGGTCTCAGTGTGTCAGGGTCTCAGTGTCTCAGTGTCTCAGTGTCTCAGTGTCTCAGGGTCTCAGTGTCTCAGTGCCTCAGGTTCTCAGTGTATCAGGTTCTCAGGGTCTCAGTGTCTCAGGATCTTAGTGCCTCAGTGGCTCAGTGTCTGTGTCTCAGGGTATCAGGGTCTCAGTGTCTCAGGGTCTCAGTGTCTCAGGGTGTCAGGGTTTCAGGGTCTTAGACTCTCAATCCCTCTGTCTCTCTGTCTCTCAGGGTCTCTGGGTCTCTGGGTCTCAGTCTCTCAGTCTCTCAGTGTCTCAGTGATTCTGTGTCTCAGTGTCTAAGTGTCTTAGGGTCTCAGTGTCTCAGTGCCTCAGTGTCTCAGTGTCTCAGGGTCTCAGTGTCTCAGGGTCTCAGTGTCTCAGTGTCTAAGTGTCTCAGTGTCTCAGGATCTCAGGGTCTCAGGGTCTCAGTGTCTCAGTGTCTCAGGGTCTCAGTGTCTCAGTGTCTCAGTCTCTCAGTGTCTCAGTCTCTCCGTCTCCCTGTGCCTTAGTCTCTCTGTCTCTCAGTATCTCAGTGTCTCAGGGTCTCAGTGTGTCAGGGTCTCAGTGTCTCAGTGTCTCAGTGTCTCAGTGTCTCAGGGTCTCAGTGTCTCAGTGCCTCAGGTTCTCAGTGTATCAGGTTCTCAGGGTCTCAGTGTCTCAGGATCTTAGTGCCTCAGTGGCTCAGTGTCTGTGTCTCAGGGTATCAGGGTCTCAGTGTCTCAGGGTCTCAGTGTCTCAGGGTGTCAGGGTTTCAGGGTCTTAGACTCTCAATCCCTCTGTCTCTCTGTCTCTCAGGGTCTCTGGGTCTCTGGGTCTCAGTCTCTCAGTCTCTCAGTGTCTCAGTGTTTCTGTGTCTCAGTGTCTAAGTGTCTTAGGGTCTCAGTGTCTCAGTGCCTCAGTGTCTCAGTGTCTCAGGGTCTCAGTGTCTCAGGGTCTCAGTGTCTCAGTGTCTAAGTGTCTCAGGGTCTCAGTGTCTCAGTGCCTCAGTGTCTCAGTGTCTCAGGGTCTCAGTGTCTCAGTGTCTCAGTCTCTCAGTCGCTCAGTCTCTCAATCTCACAGTCTCTCAGTGTATCAGTCTCTCAGTCTCTCAGTCTCTTAGTGTCTCAGGGTCTCAGAGTCTCAGTGTCTCAGTGTCTCAGTGTCTCAGTCTCTCAGGGTCTCAGTGTCTCAGTGTCTCAGTGTCTCAGTCTCTCAGTCTCTCAGTCGCTCAGTCTCTCAGTCTCTCAATCTCACAGTCTCTCAGTGTAACAGTCTCTCGGTCTCTTAGTGTCTCAGTGTCTCAGGGTCTCTGGGTCTCAGTCTCTCAGTCTCTCATTCTCTCAGTCTCTCAGTGTCTCTGCGTCTCAGTCTCTCCGTCTCTCAGTCTCTCAGTGTCTCAGTGTCTGAGGCTCTCAGGGTCTCAGTGTCTCAATCTCTCAGTCTCTCAGTCTCTCAGTGCCTCAGGGTCTCAGGGTCTCAGTGTCTCAGGGTCTCAGGGTCTCAGTGCCTCAGTCTCTCAGTCTCTCAGTCTCTCAGTGTCTCAGGGTCTCAGTGTCTCAGGGTCTCACTGTCTGAGTGTCTCAGGGTCTCAGGGTCTCAGTGGCTCAGTGCCTCAGGGTCTCAGTGTCTCAGGTTCTCAGGGTCTCAGTCTCTCAGTGTCTCAGTGTCTGAGGCTCTCAGGGTCTCAGGGTCTCAGTGTCTCAATGTCTGAGGGTCTCAGTTTCTCAGTGTCTCTGTGTCTCAGGGTCTCAGTGTATCAGCGTCTCAGTGACTTAGGGTCTCAGTGTCTCAGGGTCTCTGGGTCTCAGTGTCTCAATCTCTCAGTCTCTCAGTCTCTCACTGCCTCAGGGTCTCAGGGTCTCAGGGTCTCAGTGTCTCAGTCTCTCAGTGTCTCAGGGTCTCAGTGCCTCAGTCTCTCAGTGTCTCAGTGTCTCAGGGTCTCAGTGTCTCAGGGTCTCAGTGTCTCAGGGTCTCAGTGGCACAGTGCCTCAGGATCTCAGTGTCTCAGGTTCTCAGGGTCTCAGTGTCTCAGTGTCTCAGTGTCTGTGTCTCAGGGTCTCAGGGTCTGAGGGTCTCAGGGTCTCAGGGTTTCAGTGTCTCAGTGTCACAGGGTCTCAGGGTCTCATTGCCTCAGGGTCTCAGGGACTCAGTCTCCCAGTGTCTCAGTCTCACAGTCTCTCAGTCTCTCATTGTCTTAGGTCGCAGTATCTCTTTGTCTCAGGGTCTCAGGGTCACAGTGTCTCTGTGTCTCAGTGTCTCAGTGTCTCAGTGTCTCAGTGTCTCAGAGTCTCAGAGTCTCAGTCTCTCAGTGTCTCAGTCTCTCAGTCTTTCAGTGTCTCAGTGTCTCAGTCTCTCAGTCTTTCAGTGTCTCAGTGTCTCAGTTCCTCAGGGTCTCAGTGTCTCAGTGTCTCAGGGTCTCAGTCTCTCAGTCTCTCAGGGTCTCAGGGTCACAGGGTCTCTGGGTCTCAGATTCTCAGTCTCTCAGTCTCTCAGTTTCTCAGGGTCTCAGTGTCTCAGTGACTCGGGGTCTCAGTGTCTCAGGGTCTCAGTGTCCCAGGGTTTCAGGGTCTTAGTCTCTCAGTCCCTCAATCTCTCTGTCTCTCAGGGTCTCTGTGTCTCAGTCTCTCTGTCTCTCAGTGTCTCAGTGTTTCTGTGTCTCAGTGTCTCAGTGTCTCAGGGTCTCAGGGTCTCTGGGTCTCAGATTCTCAGTCTCTCAGTCGCTCAGACTCTCAGTCTCTCAGTCTCTCAATCTCACAGTCTCTCAGTCTCTCAGTGTCTCAGGGTCTCAGTGTCTCAGTCTCTCAGTGTCACAGTGTCTCAGGGTCTCAGTGTCTCAGTCTCTCAGTGTCTCAGGGTCTCAGTGTCTCAGTGTCTCAGTACCTCAGTGTCTCAGTGTCTCAGGGTCCCAGTGTCTCAGTCTCTCAGGGTCTCAGTGTCTCAGTGTCTCAGAGTCTCAGTCTCTCAGTGTCTCAGTCTCTCAGTCTTTCAGTGTCTCAGGGTCTCAGTCTCTCAGTCTTTCAGTGTCTCAGTGTCTCAGGGTCTCAGTCTCTCAGTCTCTCAGGGTCTCAGGGTCACTGGGTCTCAGATTCTCAGTCTCTCAGTCTCTCAGTCTCTCAGTTTCTCAGGGTCTCAGTGTCTCAGGGTCTCAGGGTCTCAGTTTCTCAGTGACTCGGGGTCTCAGTGTCTCAGGGTCTCAGTGTCTCAGGGTTTCAGGGTCTTAGTCTCTCAGTCCCTCAGTCTCTCTGTCTCTCAGGGTCTCTGGGTCTCTGGGTCTCAGTCTCTCTGTCTCTCAGTGTCTCAGTGTTTCTGTGTCTCAGTGTCTCAGTGTCTCAGGGTCTCTGGATCTCAGATTCTCAGTCTCTCAGTCGCTCAGACTCTCAGTCTCTCAATCTCACAGTCTCTCAGTCTCTCAGTGTCTCAGGGTCTCAGTGTCTCAGTCTCTCAGTGTCTCAGTGTCTCAGGGTCTCAGTGTCTCAGTCTCTCAGTGTCTCAGGGTCTCAGTGTCTCAGTGTCTCAGTACCTCAGTGTCTCAGATTCTCAGGGTCTCAGTGTCTCAGTCTCTCAGGGTCTCAGTGTCTCAGTGTCTCAGTGTCTCAGTCTCTCCGTCTCCCTGTGCCTTAGTCTCTCTGTCTCTCAGTCTCTCAGTGTCTCAGGATCTCAGTGTGTCAGGGTCTCAGTGTCTCAGTGTCTCAGGGTCTCAATGTCTCAGTGCCTCAGGTTCTCAGTGTCTCAGGTTCTCAGGGTCTCAGTATCTCAGGATCTCAGTGCCTCAGTGGCTCAGTGTCTGTGTCTCAGGGTATCAGGGTCTGAGTGTCTCAGGGTCTCAGGATTTCAGTGTCTCAGTTTCTCAGGGTCTCAGTGTCTCAGGGTCTCAGTGTCTCAGGGTCTCGGCGTTTCAGGATCTTAGTCTCTCAATCCCTCTGTCTCTCTGTCTCTCAGGGTCTCTGGGTCTCTGGGTCTCAGTCTCTCAGTCTCTCAGTGTCTCAGTGTTTCTGTGTCTCAGTGTCTAAGTGTCTCAGGGTCTCAGTGTCTCAGTGCCTCAGTGTCTCAGTGTCTCAGGGTCTCAGTGTCTCAGTCTCTCAGTCGCTCAGACTCTCAGTCTCTCAGTCTCTCAATCTCACAGTCTCTCAGTGTATCAGTCCCTCAGTCTCTCAGTCTCTTAGTGTCTCAGGGTCTCAGAGTCTCAGTGTCTCAGTGTCTCAGTGTCTCAGTCTCTCAGTCTCTCAGGGTCTCAGTGTCTCAGTGTCTCAGTGTCTCAGTCTCTCAGTCTCTCAGTCGTTCAGTCTCTCAGTCTCTCAATCTCACAGTCTGTCAGTGTAACAGTCTCTCAGTCTCTTAGTGTCTCAGTGTCTCAGGGTCTCTGGGTCTCTGGGTCTCAGTCTCTCAGTCTCTCAGTCTCTCATTCTCTCAGTCTCTCAGTGTCTCTGGGTCTCAGTCTCTCCGTCTCTCAGTCTCTCAGTGTCTCAGTGTCTGAGGCTCTCAGGGTCTCAGTGTCTCAATCTCTCAGTCTCTCAGTCTCTCAGTGCCTCAGGGTCTCAGGGTCTCAGTGTCTCAGGGTCTCAGGGTCTCAGTGCCTCAGTCTCTCAGTCTCTCAGTCTCTCAGTGTCTCAGGGTCTCAGTGTCTCAGGGTCTCACTGTCTCAGTGTCTCAGGGTCTCAGTGGCTCAGTGCCTCAGGGTCTCAGTGTCTCAGGTTCTCAGGGTCTCAGTCTCTCAGTGTCTCAGTGTCTGAGGCTCTCAGGGTCTCAGGGTCTCAGGGTCTCAGTGTCTCAGGGTCTCAGTGTCTCAGTGTCTGAGGGTCTCAGTTTCTCAGTGTCTCTGTGTCTCAGGGTCTCAGTGCATCAGCGTCTCAGTGACTTAGGGTCTCAGTGTCTCAGGGTCTCTGGGTCTCAGTGTCTCAATCTCTCAGTCTCTCAGTCTCTCAGCGCCTCAGGGTCTCAGGGTCTCAGTGTCTCAGTGTCTGAGGCTCTCAGGGTCTCAGGGTCTCAGGGTCTCAGTGTCTCAGGGTCTCAGGGTCACAGTGTCTCTGTGTCTCAGTGTCTCAGTGTCTCAGAGTCTCAGTCTCTCAGTGTCTCAGTCTCTCAGTCTTTCAGTGTCTCAGTCTCTCAGTCTTTCAGTGTCTCAGTGTCTCAGTTCCTCAGGGTCTCAGTGTCTCAGTGTCTCAGGGTCTCAGTCTCTCAGTCTCTCAGGGTCTCAGGGTCACAGGGTCTCTGTGTCTCAGATTCTCAGTCTCTCAGTTTCTCAGGGTCTCAGTGTCTCAGTGTCTCAGGGTCTCCGGGTCTCAGTTTCTCAGTGACTCGGGGTCTCAGTGTCTCAGGGTCTCAGTGTCCCAGGGTTTCAGGGTCTTAGTCTCTCAGTCCCTCAATCTCTCTGTCTCTCAGGGTCTCTGGGTCTCAGTCTCTCTGTCTCTCAGTGTCTCAGTGTTTCTGTGTCTCAGTGTCTCAGTGTCTCAGGGTCTCTGGGTCTCAGATTCTCAGTCTCTCAGTCGCTCAGACTCTCAGGGTCTCAGTGTCTCAGTCTCTCAGTGTCTCAGTGTCTCAGGGTCTCAGTGTCTCAGTCTCTCAGTGTCTCAGGGTCTCAGTGTCTCAGTGTCTCAGTACCTCAGTGTCTCAGTGTCTCAGGGTCCCAGTGTCTCAGTCTCTCAGGGTCTCAGTGTATCAGCGTCTCAGTGACTTAGGGTCTCAGTGTCTCAGGGTCTCTGGGTCTCAGTGTCTCAATCTCTCAGACTCTCAGTCTCTCAGTGCCTCAGGGTCTCAGGGTCTCAGGGTCTCAGTGTCTCAGTCTCTCAGTGTCTCAGGGTCTCAGTGTCTCAGGGTCTCAGGGTCTCAGTGCCTCAGTCTCTCAGTCTCTCAGTGTCTCAGTGTCTCAGGGTCTCAGTGTCTCAGGGTCTCAGTGGCTCAGTGCCTCAGGATCTCAGTGTCACAGGTTCTCAAGGTCTCAGTGTCTCAGTGTCTCAGTGTCTGTGTCTCAGGGTCTGAGGGTCTGAGGGTCTCAGGGTCTCAGGGTTTCAGTGTCTCAGTGTCACAGGGTCTCAGGGTCTCATTGTCTCAGGGTCTCAGGGTCTCAGTCTCTCAGTCTCCCAGTGTCTCAGTCTCACAGTCTCTCAGTCTCTCATTGTCTTAGGGTCGCAGTATCTCTTTGTCTCAGGGTCTCAGGGTCACAGTGTCTCTGTGTCTCAGTGTCTCAGTGTCTCAGTGTCTCAGAGTCTCAGTCTCTCAGTGTCTCAGTCTCTCAGTCTTTCAGTGTCTCAGTTTCTCAGTCTCTCAGTCTTTCAGTGTCTCAGTGTCTCAGTTCCTCAGGGTCTCAGGGTCTCAGTGTCTCAGATTCTCAGGGTCTCAGTCTCTCAGTCTCTCAGGGTCTCAGGGTCACAGGGTCTCTGGGTCTCAGATTCCCAGTCACTCAGTCTCTCAGTTTCTCAGGGTCTCAGTGTCTCAGTGTCTCAGGGTCTCAGGGTCTCAGTATCTCAGTTACTCGGGGTCTCAGTGTCCCAGGGTTTCAGGGTCTTAGTCTCTCAGTCCCTCAATCTCTCTGTCTCTCAGGGTCTCTGGGTCTCAGTCTCTCTGTCTCTCAGTGTCTCAGTGTTTCTGTGTCTCAGTGTCTCAGTGTCTCAGGGTCTCAGGGTCTCTGGGTCTCAGATTCTCAGTCTCTCAGTCGCTCAGACTCTCAGTCTCTCAGTCTCTCAATCTCACAGTCTCTCAGTCTCTCAGTGTCTCAGGGTCTCAGTGTCTCAGTCTCTCAGTGTCTCAGTGTCTCAGGGTCTCAGTGTCTCAGTCTCTCAGTGTCTCAGGGTCTCAGTGTCTCAGTGTCTCAGTACCTCAGTGTCTCAGTGTTTCAGGGTCCCAGTGTCTCAGTCTCTCAGGGTCTCAGTGTCTCAGAGTCTCAGTCTCTCAGTGTCTCAGTCTCTCAGTCTTTCAGTGTCTCAGGGTCTCAGTCTCTCAGTCTTTCAGTGTCGCAGTGTCTCAGTGTCTCAGTTCCTCAGGGTCTCAGTGTCTCAGGGTCTCAGTCTCTCAGTCTCTCAGTTTCTCAGGGTCTCAGTGTCTCAGTGTCTCAGGGTCTCACGGTCTCAGTTTCTCAGTGACTTGGGGTCTCAGTGTCTCAGGGTCTCAGTGTCTCAGGGTTTCAGGGTCTTAGTCTCTCAGTCCCTCAGTCTCTCTGTCTCTCAGGGTCTCTGGGTCTCTGGGTCTCAGTCTCTCTGTCTCTCAGTGTCTCAGTGTTTCTGTGTCTCAGTGTCTCAGTGTCTCAGGGTCTCTGGGTCTCAGATTCTCAGTCTCTCAGTCTCTCAGTCTCTCAGTGTCTCAGGGTCTCAGTGTCTCAGTCTCTCAGTGTCTCAGTGTCTCAGTGTCTCAGGGTCTCAGTGTCTCAGTCTCTCAGTGTCTCAGGGTCTCAGTGTCTCAGATTCTCAGGGTCTCAGTGTCTCAGTCTCTCAGGGTCTCAGTGTCTCAGTGTCTCAGTGTCTCAGTCTCTCTCTCTCCCTGTGCCTTAGTCTCTCTGTCTCTCAGTCTCTCAGTGTCTCAGGGTCTCAGTGTCTCAGATTCTCAGGGTCTCAGTGTGTCAGGCTCTCATTGTCTCAGTGTCTCAGTGTCTCAGGGTCTCAGTGTCTCAGTCTCTCAGTGTCTCAGTGTCTCAGGGTCTCAGTGTCTCAGTCTCTCAGGGTCTCAGGGTCACAGGGTCACTGGGTCTCAGATTCTCAGTCTCTCAGTCTCTCAGTCTCTCAGTTTCTCAGGGTCTCAGTGTCTCAGGGTCTCAGGGTCTCAGTTTCTCAGTGACTCGGGGTCTCAGTGTCTCAGGGTCTCAGTGTCTCAGGGTTTCAGGGTCTTAGTCTCTCAGTCCCTCAGTCTCTCTGTCTCTCAGGGTCTCTGGGTCTCTGGGTCTCAGTCTCTCTGTCTCTCAGTGTCTCAGTGTTTCTGTGTCTCAGTGTCTCAGTGTCTCAGGGTCTCTGGGTCTCAGATTCTCAGTCTCTCAGTCGCTCAGACTCTCAGTCTCTCAATCTCACAGTCTCTCAGTCTCTCAGTGTCTCAGGGTCTCAGTGTCTCAGTCTCTCAGTGTCTCAGTGTCTCAGGGTCTCAGTGTCTCAGTCTCTCAGTGTCTCAGGGTCTCAGTGTCTCAGTGTCTCAGTACCTCAGTGACTCAGATTCTCAGGGTCTCAGTGTCTCAGTCTCTCAGGGTCTCAGTGTCTCAGTGTCTCAGTGTCTCAGTCTCTCCGTCTCCCTGTGCCTTAGTCTCTCTGTCTCTCAGTCTCTCAGTGTCTCAGGATCTCAGTGTGTCAGGGTCTCAGTGTCTCAGTGTCTCAGGGTCTCAATGTCTCAGTGCCTCAGGTTCTCAGTGTCTCAGGTTCTCAGGGTCTCAGTATCTCAGGATCTCAGTGCCTCAGTGGCTCAGTGTCTGTGTCTCAGGGTATCAGGGTCTGAGTGTCTCAGGGTCTCAGGATTTCAGTGTCTCAGTTTCTCAGGGTCTCAGTGTCTCAGGGTCTCAGTGTCTCAGGGTCTCGGGGTTTCAGGATCTTAGTCTCTCAATCCCTCTGTCTCTCTGTCTCTCAGGGTCTCTGGGTCTCTGGGTCTCAGTCTCTCAGTCTCTCAGTGTCTCAGTGTTTCTGTGTCTCAGTGTCTAAGTGTCTCAGGGTCTCAGTGTCTCAGTGCCTCAGTGTCTCAGTGTCTCAGGGTCTCAGTGTCTCAGTCTCCCAGTCGCTCAGACTCTCAGTCTCTCAATCTCACAGTCTCTCAGTGTATCAGTCCCTCAGTCTCTCAGTCTCTTAGTGTCTCAGGGTCTCAGAGTCTCAGTGTCTCAGTGTCTCAGTGTCTCAGTCTCTCAGGGTCTCAGTGTCTCAGTGTCTCAGTGTCTCAGTCTCTCAGTCGCTCAGTCTCTCAGTCTCTCAATCTCACAGTCTCTCAGTGTAACAGTCTCTCAGTCTCTTAGTGTCTCAGTGTCTCAGGGTCTCTGGGTCTCTGGGTCTCTGGGTCTCAGTCTCTCAGTCTCTCAGTCTCTCATTCTCTCAGTCTCTCAGTGTCTCTGGGTCTCAGTCTCTCCGTCTCTCAGTCTCTCAGTGTCTCAGTGTCTGAGGCTCTCAGGGTCTCAGTGTCTCAATCTCTCAGTCTCTCAGTCTCTCAGTGCCTCAGGGTCTCAGGGTCTCAGTGTCTCAGGGTCTCAGGGTCTCAGTGCCTCAGTCTCTCAGTCTCTCAGTCTCTCAGTGTCTCAGGGTCTCAGTGTCTCAGGGTCTCACTGTCTCAGTGTCTCAGGGTCTCAGGGTCTCAGTGGCTCAGTGCCTCAGGGTCTCAGTGTCTCAGGTTCTCAGGGTCTCAGTCTCTCAGTGTCTCAGTGTCTGAGGCTCTCAGGGTCTCAGGGTCTCAGTGTCTCAGGGTCTCAGGGTCTCAGTGTCTCAGTGTCTCAGTGTCTGAGGGTCTCAGTTTCTCAGTGTCTCTGTGTCTCAGGGTCTCAGTGCATCAGCGTCTCAGTGACTTAGGGTCTCAGTGTCTCAGGGTCTCTGGGTCTCAGTGTCTCAATCTCTCAGTCTCTCAGTCTCTCAGCGCCTCAGGGTCTCAGGGTCTCAGTGTCTCAGTGTCTCAGTGTCTGAGGCTCTCAGGGTCTCAGGGTCTCAGGGTCTCAGTGTCTCAGGGTCTCAGGGTCACAGTGTCTCTGTGTCTCAGTGTCTCAGTGTCTCAGAGTCTCAGTCTCTCAGTGTCTCAGTCTCTCAGTCTTTCAGTGTCTCAGTCTCTCAGTCTTTCAGTGTCTCAGTGTCTCAGTTCCTCAGGGTCTCAGTGTCTCAGTGTCTCAGGGTCTCAGTCTCTCTGTCTCTCAGGGTCTCAGGGTCACAGGGTCTCTGGGTCTCAGATTCTCAGTCTCTCAGTTTCTCAGGGTCTCAGTGTCTCAGTGTCTCAGGGTCTCCGGGTCTCAGTTTCTCAGTGACTCGGGGTCTCAGTGTCTCAGGGTCTCAGTGTCCCAGGGTTTCAGGGTCTTAGTCTCTCAGTCCCTCAATCTCTCTGTCTCTCAGGGTCTCTGGGTCTCAGTCTCTCTGTCTCTCAGTGTCTCAGTGTTTCTGTGTCTCAGTGTCTCAGTGTCTCAGGGTCTCAGGGTCTCTGGGTCTCAGATTCTCAGTCTCTCAGTCGCTCAGACTCTCAGGGTCTCAGTGTCTCAGTCTCTCAGTGTCTCAGTGTCTCAGGGTCTCAGTGTCTCAGTCTCTCAGTGTCTCAGGGTCTCAGTGTCTCAGTGTCTCAGTACCTCAGTGTCTCAGTGTCTCAGGGTCCCAGTGTCTCAGTCTCTCAGGGTCTCAGTGTATCAGCGTCTCAGTGACTTAGGGTCTCAGTGTCTCAGGGTCTCTGGGTCTCAGTGTCTCAATCTCTCAGACTCTCAGTCTCTCAGTGCCTCAGGGTCTCAGGGTCTCAGTGTCTCAGTCTCTCAGTGTCTCAGGGTCTCAGTGTCTCAGGGTCTCAGGGTCTCAGTGCCTCAGTCTCTCAGTCTCTCAGTGTCTCAGTGTCTCAGGGTCTCAGTGTCTCAGGGTCTCAGTGGCTCAGTGCCTCAGGATCTCAGTGTCACAGGTTCTCAGGGTCTCAGTGTCTCAGTGTCTCAGTGTCTGTGTCTCAGGGTCTGAGGGTCTGAGGGTCTCAGGGTCTCAGGGTCTCAGGGTTTCAGTGTCTCAGTGTCACAGGGTCTCAGGGTCTCATTGTCTCAGGGTCTCAGGGTCTCAGTCTCTCAGTCTCCCAGTGTCTCAGTCTCACAGTCTCTCAGTCTCTCATTGTCTTAGGGTCGCAGTATCTCTTTGTCTCAGGGTCTCAGGGTCACAGTGTCTCTGTGTCTCAGTGTCTCAGTGTCTCAGAGTCTCAGTCTCTCAGTGTCTCAGTCTCTCAGTCTTTCAGTGTCTCAGTGTCTCAGTCTCTCAGTCTTTCAGTGTCTCAGTGTCTCAGTTCCTCAGGGTCTCAGGGTCTCAGTGTCTCAGTGTCTCAGGGTCTCAGTCTCTCAGTCTCTCAGGGTCTCAGGGTCACAGGGTCTCTGGGTCTCAGATTCCCAGTCACTCAGTCTCTCAGTTTCTCAGGGTCTCAGTGTCTCAGTGTCTCAGGGTCTCAGGGTCTCAGTATCTCAGTTACTCGGGGTCTCAGTGTCCCAGGGTTTCAGGGTCTTAGTCTCTCAGTCCCTCAATCTCTCTGTCTCTCAGGGTCTCTGGGTCTCAGTCTCTCTGTCTCTCAGTGTCTCAGTGTTTCCGTGTCTCAGTGTCTCAGTGTCTCAGGGTCTCAGGGTCTCTGGGTCTCAGATTCTCAGTCTCTCAGTCGCTCAGATTCTCAGTCTCTCAGTCTCTCAATCTCACAGTCTCTCAGTCTCTCAGTGTCTCAGGGTCTCAGTGTCTCAGTCTCTCAGTGTCTCAGTGTCTCAGGGTCTCAGTGTCTCAGTCTCTCAGTGTCTCAGGGTCTCAGTGTCTCAGTGTCTCAGTACCTCAGTGTCTCAGTGTTTCAGGGTCCCAGTGTCTCAGTCTCTCAGGGTCTCAGTGTCTCAGAGTCTCAGTCTCTCAGTGTCTCAGTCTCTCAGTCTTTCAGTGTCTCAGGGTCTCAGTCTCTCAGTCTTTCAGTGTCTCAGTGTCTCAGTGTCTCAGTTCCTCAGGGTCTCAGTGTCTCAGGGTCTCAGTCTCTCAGTCTCTCAGTTTCTCAGGGTCTCAGTGTCTCAGTGTCTCAGGGTCTCACGGTCTCAGTTTCTCAGTGACTCGGGGTCTCAGTGTCTCAGGGTCTCAGTGTCTCAGGGTTTCAGGGTCTTAGTCTCTCAGTCCCTCAGTCTCTCTGTCTCTCAGGGTCTCTGGGTCTCTGGGTCTCAGTCTCTCTGTCTCTCAGTGTCTCAGTGTTTCTGTGTCTCAGTGTCTCAGTGTCTCAGGGTCTCTGGGTCTCAGATTCTCAGTCTCTCAGTCTCTCAGTCTCTCAGTGTCTCAGGGTCTCAGTGTCTCAGTCTCTCAGTGTCTCAGTGTCTCAGGGTCTCAGTGTCTCAGTCTCTCAGTGTCTCAGGGTCTCAGTGTCTCAGATTCTCAGGGTCTCAGTGTCTCAGTCTCTCAGGGTCTCAGTGTCTCAGTGTCTCAGTGTCTCAGTCTCTCCGTCTCCCTGTGCCTTAGTCTCTCTGTCTCTCAGTCTCTCAGTGTCTCAGGGTCTCAGTGTCTCAGATTCTCAGGGTCTCAGTGTGTCAGGCTCTCAGTGTCTCAGTGTCTCAGGGTCTCAGTGTCTCAGTCTCTCAGTGTCTCAGTGTCTCAGTGTCTCAGGGTCTCAGTGTCTCAGTCTCTCAGTGTCTCAGTACCTCAGTGTCTCAGATTCTCAGGGTCTCAGTGTCTCAATCTCTCAGGGTCTCAGTGTCTCAGTGTCTCAGTGTCTCAGTCTCTCCGTCTCCCTGTGCCTTAGTCTCTCTGACTCTCAGTCTCTCAGTGTCTCAGGGTCTCAGTGTGTCAGGGTCTCAGTGTCTCAGTGTCTCAGTGTCTCAGTGTCTCAGGGTCTCAGTGTCTCAGTGCCTCAGGTTCTCAGTGTCTCAGGTTCTCAGGGTCTCAGTGTCTCAGGATCTCAGTGCCTCAGTGGCTCAGTGTCTGTGTCTCAGGGTATCAGGGTCTGAGTGTCTCAGGGTCTCAGGATTTCAGTGTCTCAGTTTCTCAGGGTCTCAGTGTCTCATGGTCTCAATGTCTCAGGGTCTCAGGGTCTCAGGGTTTCACGGTCTTAGTCTCTCAATCCCTCTGTCTCTCTGTCTCTCAGGGTCTCTGGGTCTCAGTCTCTCAGTCTCTCAGTGTCTCAGTGTTTCTGTGTCTCAGTGTCTAAGAGTCTCAGGGTCTCAGTGTCTCAGTGCCTCAGTGTCTCAGTGTCTCAGGGTCTCAGTGTTTCAGTCTCTCAGTCGCTCAGACTCTCAGTCTCTCAGTCTCTCAATCTCACAGTCTCTCAGTGTATCAGTCTCTCAGTCTCTCAGTCTCTTAGTGTCTCAGGGTCTCAGAGTCTCAGTGTCTCAGTGTCTCAGTGTCTCAGTGTCTCAGTGTCTCAGTCTCTCAGGGTCTCAGTGTCTCAGTGTCTCAGTCTCTCAGTCGCTCAGACTCTCAGTCTCTCAGTCTCTCAATCTCACAGTCTCTCAGTGTATCAGTCTCTCAGTCTCTCAGTCTCTTAGTGTCTCAGGGTCTCAGAGTCTCAGTGTCTCAGTGTCTCAGTGTCTCAGTCTCTCAGGGTCTCAGTGTCTCAGTGTCTCAGTGTCTCAGTCTCTCAGTCTCTCAGTCGCTCAGTCTCTCAGTCTCTCAATCTCACAGTCTCTCAGTGTATCAGTCTCTCAGTCTCTTAGTGTCTCAGTGTCTCAGGGTCTCTGGGTCTCTGGGTCTCAGTCTCTCAGTCTCTCATTCTCTCAGTCTCTCAGTGTCTCTGGGTCTCAGTCTCTCCGTCTCTCAGTGTCTCAGTGTCTGAGGCTCTCAGGGTCTCAGTGTCTCAATCTCTCAGTCTCTCAGTCTCTCAGTGCCTCAGGGTCTCAGGGTCTCAGTGTCTCAGGGTCTCAGGGTCTCAGTGCCTCAGTCTCTCAGTCTCTCAGTGTCTCAGGGTCTCAGTGTCTCAGGGTCTCACTGTCTGAGTGTCTCAGGGTCTCAGGGTCTCAGTGGCTCAGTGCCTCAGGGTCTCAGTGTCTCAGGTTCTCAGGGTCTCAGTCTCTCAGTGTCTCAGTGTCTGAGGCTCTCAGGGTCTCAGGGTCTCAGGGTCTCAGTGTCTCAGGGTCTCAGGGTCTCAGTGTCTCAGTGTCTGAGGGTCTCAGTTTCTCAGTGTCTCTGTGTCTCAGGGTCTCAGTGCATCAGCGTCTCAGTGACTTAGGGTCTCAGTGTCTCAGGGTCTCTGGGTCTCAGTGTCTCAATCTCTCAGTCTCTCAGTCTCTCAGCGCCTCAGGGTCTCAGGGTCTCAGTGTCTCAGTCTCTCAGTGTCTCAGGGTCTCAGTGTCTCAGGGTCTCAGGATTTCAGTGTCCCAGTTTCTCAGGGTCTAAGTGTCCCAGGGTCTCAGTGTCTCAGGGTCTCAGGGTCTCATGGTTTCAGGGTCTTAGTCTCTCAATCCCTCTGTCTCTCTGTCTCTCAGGGTCTCTGGGTCTCAGTGTCTCAGTCTCTCAGTCTCTCAGTCGCTCAGACTCTCAGTCTCTCAGTCTCTTAATCTCACAGTCTCTCAGTGTATCAGTCTCTCAGTCTCTTAGTGTCTCAGGGTCTCAGAGTCTCAGTGTCTCAGTGTCTCAGTGTCTCAGTGTCTCAGTCTCTCAGGGTCTCAGTGTCTCAGTGTCTCAGTCTCTCAGTCTCTCAGTCGCTCAGACTCTCAGTCTCTCAGTCTCTTAATCTCACAGTCTCTCAGTGTATCAGTCTCTCAGTCTCTTAGTGTCTCAGGGTCTCAGAGTCTCAGTGTCTCAGTGTCTCAGTGTCTCAGTGTCTCAGTCTCTCAGGGTCTCAGTGCCTCAGTGTCTCAGTGTCTCAGGGTCTCAGTGTTTCAGTCTCTCAGTCGCTCAGACTCTCAGTCTCTCAGTCTCTCAATCTCACAGTCTCTCAGTGTATCAGTCTCTCAGTCTCTCAGTCTCTTAGTGTCTCAGGGTCTCAGAGTCTCAGTGTCTCAGTGTCTCAGTGTCTCAGTGTCTCAGTGTCTCAGTGTCTCAGGGTCTCAGTGTCTCAGTGTCTCAGTCTCTCAGTCGCTCAGACTCTCAGTCTCTCAGTCTCTCAATCTCACAGTCTCTCAGTGTATCAGTCTCTCAGTCTCTCAGTCTCTTAGTGTCTCAGGGTCTCAGAGTCTCAGTGTCTCAGTGTCTCAGTGTCTCAGTCTCTCAGGGTCTCAGTGTCTCAGTGTCTCAGTGTCTCAGTCTCTCAGTCTCTCAGTCGCTCAGTCTCTCAGTCTCTCAATCTCACAGTCTCTCAGTGTATCAGTCTCTCAGTCTCTTAGTGTCTCAGTGTCTCAGGGTCTCTGGGTCTCTGGGTCTCAGTCTCTCAGTCTCTCATTCTCTCAGTCTCTCAGTGTCTCTGGGTCTCAGTCTCTCCGTCTCTCAGTCTCTCAGTGTCTCAGTGTCTGAGGCTCTCAGGGTCTCAGTGTCTCAATCTCTCAGTCTCTCAGTCTCTCAGTGCCTCAGGGTCTCAGGGTCTCAGTGTCTCAGGGTCTCAGGGTCTCAGTGCCTCAGTCTCTCAGTCTCTCAGTGTCTCAGGGTCTCAGTGTCTCAGGGTCTCACTGTCTGAGTGTCTCAGGGTCTCAGGGTCTCAGTGGCTCAGTGCCTCAGGGTCTCAGTGTCTCAGGTTCTCAGGGTCTCAGTCTCTCAGTGTCTCAGTGTCTGAGGCTATCAGGGTCTCAGGGTCTCAGGGTCTCAGTGTCTCAGGGTCTCAGGGTCTCAGTGTCTCAGTGTCTGAGGGTCTCAGTTTCTCAGTGTCTCTGTGTCTCAGGGTCTCAGTGCATCAGCGTCTCAGTGACTTAGGGTCTCAGTGTCTCAGGGTCTCTGGGTCTCAGTGTCTCAATCTCTCAGTCTCTCAGTCTCTCAGCGCCTCAGGGTCTCAGGGTCTCAGTGTCTCAGTCTCTCAGTGTCTCAGGGTCTCAGTGTCTCAGGGTCTCAGGATTTCAGTGTCCCAGTTTCTCAGGGTCTAAGTGTCCCAGGGTCTCAGTGTCTCAGGGTCTCAGGGTCTCATGGTTTCAGGGTCTTAGTCTCTCAATCCCTCTGTCTCTCTGTCTCTCAGGGTCTCTGGGTCTCAGTGTCTCAGTCTCTCAGTCGCTCAGACTCTCAGTCTCTCAGTCTCTTAATCTCACAGTCTCTCAGTGTATCAGTCTCTCAGTCTCTTAGTGTCTCAGGGTCTCAGAGTCTCAGTGTCTCAGTGTCTCAGTGTCTCAGTGTCTCAGTCTCTCAGGGTCTCAGTGTCTCAGTGTCTCAGTCTCTCAGTCTCTCAGTCGCTCAGTCTCTCAGTCTCTCAATCTCACAGTCTCTCAGTGTAACAGTCTCTCAGTCTCTTAGTGTCTCAGTGTCTCAGTGTCTCGGGTCTCTGAGTCTCTGGGTCTCAGTCTCTCAGTCTCTCAGTCTCTCATTCTCTCAGTCTCTCAGTGTCTCTGGGTCTCAGTCTCTCCGTCTCTCAGTCTCTCAGTGTCTCAGTGTCTGAGGCTCTCAGGGTCTCTGGGTCTCAGGCTCTCAGTCTCTCAGTCTGTCATTGTCTCAGGGTCTCAGTGTCTCAGTGTCCCAGTGTCTCAGTGTCTCAGAGAATCTGGGTCTCAGGGTATCAGTGTCTCTGGATCACTGTGTCTCTGTGTTTTTGGGTCTCAGCGTCTCAGTTTCTCAGTGTCTCAGGGTCTCAGTGTCTTAGTGTCACAGGGTCTCAGTTTCTCAGTGTCTCAGTGTCTCAGGGTCTCTGGGTCTCTGGGTTTCTGAGTCTCAGTGTCTCAGTGTCTCAGTCTCTCAATCTCTCAGACTCTCAGTCTCTCAGTCTCTCAGTGTCTCAGTGTCACAGTGTGTCAGGGCCTCAGGGTCTCAGAGTCTCAGGGTCTCAGTGTCTCAGTCTCTCAGTGTCTCAGGATCTCAGGGTCTCAGGGTCTCAGTGTCTCAGTGTCACAGGGTCTCAGGGTCTCATTGCCTCAGGGTCTCAGGGACTCACTCTCTCAGTCTCCCAGTGTCTCAGTCTCACAGTCTCTCAGTCTCTCATTGTCTTAGGTCGCAGTATCTCTTTGTCTCAGGGTCTCAGGGTCACAGTGTCTCTGTGTCTCAGTGTCTCAGTGTCTCAGTGTCTCAGTGTCTCAGAGTCTCAGAGTCTCAGTCTCTCAGTGTCTCGGTCTCTCAGTCTTTCAGTGTCTCAGTGTCTCAGTCTCTCAGTCTTTCAGTGTCTCAGTGTCTCAGTTCCTCAGGGTCTCAGTGTCTCAGTGTCTCAGGGTCTCAGTCTCTCAGTCACTCAGGGTCTCAGGGTCACAGGGTCTCTGGGTCTCAGATTCTCAGTCTCTCAGTCTCTCAGTTTCTCAGGGTCTCAGTGTCTCAGTGACTCGGGGTCTCAGTGTCTCAGGGTCTCAGTGTCCCAGTGTTTCAGTGTCTTAGTCTCTCAGTCCCTCAATCTCTCTGTCTCTCAGGGTCTCTGTGTCTCAGTCTCTCTGTCTCTCAGTGTCTCAGTGTTTCTGTGTCTCAGTGTCTCAGTGTCTCAGGGTCTCAGGGTCTCTGGGTCTCAGATTCTCAGTCTCTCAGTCGCTCAGACTCTCAGTCTCTCAGTCTCTCAATCTCACAGTCTCTCAGTCTCTCAGTGTCTCAGGGTCTCAGTGTCTCAGTCTCTCAGTGTCACAGTGTCTCAGGGTCTCAGTGTCTCAGTCTCTCAGTGTCTCAGGGTCTCAGTGTCTCAGTGTCTCAGTACCTCAGTGTCTCAGTGTCTCAGGGTCCCAGTGTCTCAGTCTCTCAGGGTCTCAGTGTCTCAGTGTCTCAGAGTCTCAGTCTCTCAGTGTCTCAGTCTCTCAGTCTTACAGTGTCTCAGGGTCTCAGTCTCTCAGTCTTTCAGTGTCTCAGTGTCTCAGGGTCTCAGTCTCTCAGTCTCTCAGGGTCTCAGGGTCACAGGGTCACTGGGTCTCAGATTCTCAGTCTCTCAGTCTCTCAGTCTCTCAGTTTCTCAGGGTCTCAGTGTCTCAGGGTCTCAGGGTCTCAGTTTCTCAGTGACTCGGGGTCTCAGTGTCTCAGGGTCTCAGTGTCTCAGGGTTTCAGGGTCTTAGTCTCTCAGTCCCTCAGTCTCTCTGTCTCTCAGGGTCTCTGGGTCTCTGGGTCTCAGTCTCTCTGTCTCTCAGTGTCTCAGTGTTTCTGTGTCTCAGTGTCTCAGGGTCTCTGGGTCTCAGATTCTCAGTCTCTCAGTCGCTCAGACTCTCAGTCTCTCAGTGTCTCTGGGTCTCAGTCTCTCCGTCTCTCAGTCTCTCAGTGTCTCAGTGTCTGAGGCTCTCAGGGTCTCAGTGTCTCAATCTCTCAGTCTCTCAGTCTCTCAGTGCCTCAGGGTCTCAGGGTCTCAGTGTCTCAGGGTCTCAGGGTCTCAGTGCCTCAGTCTCTCAGTCTCTCAGTGTCTCAGGGTCTCAGTGTCTCAGGGTCTCACTGTCTGAGTGTCTCAGGGTCTCAGGGTCTCAGTGGCTCAGTGCCTCAGGGTCTCAGTGTCTCAGGTTCTCAGGGTCTCAGTCTCTCAGTGTCTCAGTGTCTGAGGCTATCAGGGTCTCAGGGTCTCAGGGTCTCAGTGTCTCAGGGTCTCAGGGTCTCAGTGTCTCAGTGTCTGAGGGTCTCAGTTTCTCAGTGTCTCTGTGTCTCAGGGTCTCAGTGCATCAGCGTCTCAGTGACTTAGGGTCTCAGTGTCTCAGGGTCTCTGGGTCTCAGTGTCTCAATCTCTCAGTCTCTCAGTCTCTCAGCGCCTCAGGGTCTCAGGGTCTCAGTGTCTCAGTCTCTCAGTGTCTCAGGGTCTCAGTGTCTCAGGGTCTCAGGATTTCAGTGTCCCAGTTTCTCAGGGTCTAAGTGTCCCAGGGTCTCAGTGTCTCAGGGTCTCAGGGTCTCATGGTTTCAGGGTCTTAGTCTCTCAATCCCTCTGTCTCTCTGTCTCTCAGGGTCTCTGGGTCTCAGTGTCTCAGTCTCTCAGTCTCTCAGTCGCTCAGACTCTCAGTCTCTCAGTCTCTTAATCTCACAGTCTCTCAGTGTATCAGTCTCTCAGTCTCTTTGTGTCTCAGGGTCTCAGAGTCTCAGTGTCTCAGTGTCTCAGTGTCTCAGTGTCTCAGTCTCTCAGGGTCTCAGTGTCTCAGTGTCTCAGTCTCTCAGTCTCTCAGTCGCTCAGTCTCTCAGTCTCTCAATCTCACAGTCTCTCAGTGTAACAGTCTCTCAGTCTCTTAGTGTCTCAGTGTCTCAGTGTCTCGGGTCTCTGAGTCTCTGGGTCTCAGTCTCTCAGTCTCTCAGTCTCTCATTCTCTCAGTCTCTCAGTGTCTCTGGGTCTCAGTCTCTCCGTCTCTCAGTCTCTCAGTGTCTCAGTGTCTGAGGCTCTCAGGGTCTCTGGGTCTCAGGCTCTCAGTCTCTCAGTCTGTCATTGTCTCAGGGTCTCAGTGTCTCAGTGTCCCAGTGTCTCAGTGTCTCAGAGAATCTGGGTCTCAGGGTATCAGTGTCTCTGGATCACTGTGTCTCTGTGTTTTTGGGTCTCAGCGTCTCAGTTTCTCAGTGTCTCAGGGTCTCAGTGTCTTAGTGTCACAGGGTCTCAGTTTCTCAGTGTCTCAGTGTCTCAGGGTCTCTGGGTCTCTGGGTTTCTGAGTCTCAGTGTCTCAGTGTCTCAGTCTCTCAATCTCTCAGACTCTCAGTCTCTCAGTCTCTCAGTGTCTCAGTGTCACAGTGTGTCAGGGCCTCAGGGTCTCAGAGTCTCAGGGTCTCAGTGTCTCAGTCTCTCAGTGTCTCAGGATCTCAGGGTCTCAGGGTCTCAGTGTCTCAGTGTCACAGGGTCTCAGGGTCTCATTGCCTCAGGGTCTCAGGGACTCACTCTCTCAGTCTCCCAGTGTCTCAGTCTCACAGTCTCTCAGTCTCTCATTGTCTTAGGTCGCAGTATCTCTTTGTCTCAGGGTCTCAGGGTCACAGTGTCTCTGTGTCTCAGTGTCTCAGTGTCTCAGTGTCTCAGTGTCTCAGAGTCTCAGAGTCTCAGTCTCTCAGTGTCTCGGTCTCTCAGTCTTTCAGTGTCTCAGTGTCTCAGTCTCTCAGTCTTTCAGTGTCTCAGTGTCTCAGTTCCTCAGGGTCTCAGTGTCTCAGTGTCTCAGGGTCTCAGTCTCTCAGTCTCTCAGGGTCTCAGGGTCACAGGGTCTCTGGGTCTCAGATTCTCAGTCTCTCAGTCTCTCAGTTTCTCAGGGTCTCAGTGTCTCAGTGACTCGGGGTCTCAGTGTCTCAGGGTCTCAGTGTCCCAGTGTTTCAGTGTCTTAGTCTCTCAGTCCCTCAATCTCTCTGTCTCTCAGGGTCTCTGTGTCTCAGTCTCTCTGTCTCTCAGTGTCTCAGTGTTTCTGTGTCTCAGTGTCTCAGTGTCTCAGGGTCTCAGGGTCTCTGGGTCTCAGATTCTCAGTCTCTCAGTCGCTCAGACTCTCAGTCTCTCAGTCTCTCAATCTCACAGTCTCTCAGTCTCTCAGTGTCTCAGGGTCTCAGTGTCTCAGTCTCTCAGTGTCACAGTGTCTCAGGGTCTCAGTGTCTCAGTCTCTCAGTGTCTCAGGGTCTCAGTGTCTCAGTGTCTCAGTACCTCAGTGTCTCAGTGTCTCAGGGTCCCAGTGTCTCAGTCTCTCAGGGTCTCAGTGTCTCAGTGTCTCAGAGTCTCAGTCTCTCAGTGTCTCAGTCTCTCAGTCTTACAGTGTCTCAGGGTCTCAGTCTCTCAGTCTTTCAGTGTCTCAGTGTCTCAGGGTCTCAGTCTCTCAGTCTCTCAGGGTCTCAGGGTCACAGGGTCACTGGGTCTCAGATTCTCAGTCTCTCAGTCTCTCAGTCTCTCAGTTTCTCAGGGTCTCAGTGTCTCAGGGTCTCAGGGTCTCAGTTTCTCAGTGACTCGGGGTCTCAGTGTCTCAGGGTCTCAGTGTCTCAGGGTTTCAGGGTCTTAGTCTCTCAGTCCCTCAGTCTCTCTGTCTCTCAGGGTCTCTGGGTCTCTGGGTCTCAGTCTCTCTGTCTCTCAGTGTCTCAGTGTTTCTGTGTCTCAGTGTCTCAGGGTCTCTGGGTCTCAGATTCTCAGTCTCTCAGTCGCTCAGACTCTCAGTCTCTCAATCTCACAGTCTCTCAGTCTCTCAGTGTCTCAGGGTCTCAGTGTCTCAGTCTCTCAGTGTCTCAGTGTCTCAGGGTCTCAGTGTCTCAGTCTCTCAGTGTCTCAGGGTCTCAGTGTCTCAGTGTCTCAGTACCTCAGTGTCTCAGATTCTCAGGGTCTCAGTGTCTCAGTCTCTCAGGGTCTCAGTGTCTCAGTGTCTCAGTCTCTCCGTCTCCCTGTGCCTTAGTCTCTCTGTCTCTCAGTCTCTCAGTGTCTCAGGATCTCAGTGTGTCAGGGTCTCAGTGTCTCAGTGTCTCAGGGTCTCAATGTCTCAGTGCCTCAGGTTCTCAGTGTCTCAGGTTCTCAGGGTCTCAGTATCTCAGGATCTCAGTGCCTCAGTGGCTCAGTGTCTGTGTCTCAGGGTATCAGGGTCTGAGTGTCTCAGGGTCTCAGGATTTCAGTGTCTCAGTTTCTCAGGGTCTCAGTGTCTCAGGGTCTCAGTGTCTCAGGGTCTCGGGGTTTCAGGATCTTAGTCTCTCAATCCCTCTGTCTCTCTGTCTCTCAGGGTCTCTGGGTCTCTGGGTCTCAGTCTCTCAGTCTCTCAGTGTCTCAGTGTTTCTGTGTCTCAGTGTCTAAGTGTCTCAGGGTCTCAGTGTCTCAGTGCCTCAGTGTCTCAGTGTCTCAGGGTCTCAGTGTCTCAGTCTCTCAGTCGCTCAGACTCTCAGTCTCTCAGTCTCTCAATCTCACAGTCTCTCAGTGTATCAGTCCCTCAGTCTCTCAGTCTCTTAGTGTCTCAGGGTCTCAGAGTCTCAGTGTCTCAGTGTCTCAGTCTCTCAGGGTCTCAGTGTCTCAGTGTCTCAGTGTCTCAGTCTCTCAGTCTCTCAGTCGCTCAGTCTCTCAGTCTCTCAATCTCACAGTCTCTCAGTGTAACAGTCTCTCAGTCTCTTAGTGTCTCAGTGTCTCAGGGTCTCTGGGTCTCTGGGTCTCTGGGTCTCAGTCTCTCAGTCTCTCAGTCTCTCATTCTCTCAGTCTCTCAGTGTCTCTGGGTCTCAGTCTCTCCGTCTCTCAGTCTCTCAGTGTCTCAGTGTCTGAGGCTCTCAGGGTCTCAGTGTCTCAATCTCTCAGTCTCTCAGTCTCTCAGTGCCTCAGGGTCTCAGGGTCTCAGTGTCTCAGGGTCTCAGGGTCTCAGTGCCTCAGTCTCTCAGTCTCTCAGTCTCTCAGTGTCTCAGGGTCTCAGTGTCTCAGGGTCTCACTGTCTCAGTGTCTCAGGGTCTCAGGGTCTCAGGGTCTCAGTGGCTCAGTGCCTCAGGGTCTCAGTGTCTCAGGTTCTCAGGGTCTCAGTCTCTCAGTGTCTCAGTGTCTGAGGCTCTCAGGGTCTCAGGGTCTCAGGGTCTCAGTGTCTCAGGGTCTCAGGGTCTCAGTGTCTCAGTGTCTGAGGGTCTCAGTTTCTCAGTGTCTCTGTGTCTCAGGGTCTCAGTGCATCAGCGTCTCAGTGACTTAGGGTCTCAGTGTCTCAGGGTCTCTGGGTCTCAGTGTCTCAATCTCTCAGTCTCTCAGTCTCTCAGCGCCTCAGGGTCTCAGGGTCTCAGTCTCTCAGTGTCTCAGTGTCAGAGGCTCTCAGGGTCTCAGGGTCTCAGGGTCTCAGTGTCTCAGGGTCTCAGGGTCACAGTGCCTCTGTGTCTCAGTGTCTCAGTGTCTCAGAGTCTCAGTCTCTCAGTGTCTCAGTCTCTCAGTCTTTCAGTGTCTCAGTGTCTCAGTCTCTCAGTCTTTCAGTGTCTCAGTGTCTCAGTTCCTCAGGGTCTCAGTCTCTCAGTCTCTCAGGGTCTCAGGGTCACAGGGTCTCTGGGTCTCAGATTCTCAGTCTCTCAGTTTCTCAGGGTCTCAGTGTCTCAGTGTCTCAGGGTCTCAGTTTCTCAGTGACTCGGGGTCTCAGTGTCTCAGGGTCTCAGTGTCCCAGGGTTTCAGGGTCTTAGTCTCTCAGTCCCTCAATCTCTCTGTCTCTCAGGGTCTCTGGGTCTCAGTCTCTCTGTCTCTCAGTGTCTCAGTGTTTCTGTGTCTCAGTGTCTCAGGGTCTCAGGGTCTCTGGGTCTCAGATTCTCAGTCTCTCAGTCGCTCAGACTCTCAGGGTCTCAGTGTCTCAGTCTCTCAGTGTCTCAGTGTCTCAGGGTCTCAATGTCTCAGTCTCTCAGGGTCTCAGTGTCACAGTGTCTCAGTACCTCAGTGTCTCAGTGTCTCAGGGTCCCAGTGTCTCAGTCTCTCAGGGTCTCAGTGTATCAGCGTCTCAGTGACTTAGGGTCTCAGTGTCTCAGCGTCTCTGGGTCTCAGTGTCTCAATCTCTCAGACTCTCAGTCTCTCAGTGCCTCAGGGTCTCAGGGTCTCAGGGTCTCAGTGTCTCAGTCTCTCAGTGTCTCAGGGTCTCAGTGTCTCAGGGTCTCAGGGTCTCAGTGCCTCAGTCTCTCAGTCTCTCAGTGTCTCAGTGTCTCAGGGTCTCAGTGTCTCAGGGTCTCAGTGTCTCAGGGTCTCAATGTCTCAGTGCCTCAGGTTCTCAGTGTCTCAGGTTTTCAGGGTCTCAGTGTCTCAGTGTCTCAGTGTCTGTGTCTCAGGGTCTGAGGGTCTGAGGGTCTCAGGGTCTCAGGGTCTCAGGGTTTCAGTGTCTCAGTGTCACAGGGTCTCAGGGTCTCATTGTCTCAGGGTCTCAGGGTCTCAGTCTCTCAGTCTCCCAGTGTCTCAGTCTCACAGTCTCTCAGTCTCTCATTGTCTTAGGGTCGCAGTATCTCTTTGTCTCAGGGTCTCAGGGTCACAGTGTCTCTGTGTCTCAGTGTCTCAGTGTCTCAGAGTCTCAGTCTCTCAGTGTCTCAGTCTCTCAGTCTTTCAGTGTCTCAGTGTCTCAGTCTCTCAGTCTTTCAGTGTCTCAGTGTCTCAGTTCCTCAGGGTCTCAGGGTCTCAGTGTCTCAGGGTCTCAGTCTCTCAGTCTCTCAGGGTCTCAGGGTCACAGGGTCTCTGGGTCTCAGATTCCCAGTCACTCAGTCTCTCAGTTTCTCAAGGTCTCAGTGTCTCAGTGTCTCAGGGTCTCAGGGTCTCAGGGTCTCAGTATCTCAGTGACTCGGGGTCTCAGTGTCCCAGGATTTCAGGGTCTTAGTCTCTCAGTCCCTCAATCTCTCTGTCTCTCAGGGTCTCTGGGTCTCAGTCTCTCTGTCTCTCAGTGTCTCAGTGTTTCTGTGTCTCAGTGTCTCAGGGTCTCAGGGTCTCTGGGTCTCAGATTCTCAGTCTCTCAGTCGCTCAGACTCTCAGTCTCTCAGTCTCTCAATCTCACAGTCTCTCAGTCTCTCAGTGTCTCAGGGTCTCAGTGTCTCAGTCTCTCAGTGTCTCAGTGTCTCAGGGTCTCAGTGTCTCAGTCTCTCAGTGTCTCAGGGTCTCAGTGTCTCAGTGTCTCAGTACCTCAGTGTCTCAGTGTTTCAGGGTCCCAGTGTCTCAGTCTCTCAGGGTCTCAGTGTCTCAGAGTCTCAGTCTCTCAGTGTCTCAGTCTCTCAGTCTTTCAGTGTCTCAGGGTCTCAGTCTCTCAGTCTTTCAGTGTCTCAGTGTCTCAGTTCCTCAGGGTCTCAGTGTCTCAGGGTCTCAGTCTCTCAGTCTCTCAGTTTCTCAGGGTCTCAGTGTCTCAGTGTCTCAGGGTCTCACGGTCTCAGTTTCTCATTGACACGGGGTCTCAGTGTCTCAGTGTCTCAGGGTTTCAGGGTCTTAGTCTCTCAGTCCCTCAGTCTCTCTGTCTCTCAGGGTCTCTGGGTCTCTGGGTCTCAGTCTCTCTGTCTCTCAGTGTCTCAGTGTTTCTGTGTCTCAGTGTCTCAGTGTCTCAGGGTATCTGGGTCTCAGATTCTCAGTCTCTCAGTCTCTCAGTCTCTCAGTGTCTCAGGGTCTCAGTGTCTCAGTCTCTCAGTGTCTCAGTGTCTCAGTGTCTCAGGGTCTCAGTGTCTCAGTCTCTCAGTGTCTCAGGGTCTCAGTGTCTCAGATTCTCAGGGTCTCAGTGTCTCAGTCTCTCAGGGTCTCAGTGTCTCAGTGTCTCAGTCTCTCCGTCTCCCTGTGCCTTAGTCTCTCTGTCTCTCAGTCTCTCAGTGTCTCAGGGTCTCAGTGTCTCAGATTCTCAGGGTCTCAGTGTGTCAGGCTCTCAGTGTCTCAGTGTCTCAGTGTCTCAGGGTCTCAGTGTCTCAGTCTCTCAGTGTCTCAGTGTCTCAGGGTCTCAGTGTCTCAGTCTCTCAGTGTCTCAGTACCTCAGTGTCTCAGATTCTCAGGGTCTCAGTGTCTCAGTCTCTCAGGGTCTCAGTGTCTCAGTGTCTCAGTGTCTCAGTCTCTCCGTCTCCCTGTGCCTTAGTCTCTCTGACTCTCAGTCTCTCAGTGTCTCAGGGTCTCAGTGTGTCAGGGTCTCAGTGTCTCAGTGTCTCAGTGTCTCAGTGTCTCAGGGTCTCAGTGTCTCAGTGCCTCAGGTTCTCAGTGTCTCAGGTTCTCAGGGTCTCAGTGTCTCAGGATCTCAGTGCCACAGTGGCTCAGTGTCTGTGTCTCAGGGTATCAGGGTCTGAGTGTCTCAGGGTCTCAGGATTTCAGTGTCTCAGTTTCTCAGGGTCTCAGTGTCTCATGGTCTCAGTGTCTCAGGGTCTCAGGGTCTCAGGGTTTCAGGGTCTTAGTCTCTCAATCCCTCTGTCTCTCTGTCTCTCAGGGTCTCTGGGTCTCTGGGTCTCAGTCTCTCAGTGTCTCAGTGTTTCTGTGTCTCAGTGTCTAAGAGTCTCAGGGTCTCAGTGTCTCAGTGCCTCAGTGTCTCAGTGTCTCAGGGTCTCAGTGTTTCAGTCTCTCAGTCGCTCAGACTCTCAGTCTCTCAGTCTCTCAATCTCACAGTCTCTCAGTGTATCAGTCTCTCAGTCTCTTAGTGTCTCAGGGTCTCAGAGTCTCAGTGTCTCAGTGTCTCAGTGTCTCAGTGTCTCAGTGTCTCAGTCTCTCAGGGTCTCAGTGTCTCAGTGTCTCAGTGTCTCAGTCTCTCAGTCTCTCAGTCGCTCAGTCTCTCAGTCTCTCAATCTCTCAATCTCACAGTCTCTCAGTGTAACAGTCTCTCAGTCTCTTAGTGTCTCTGTGTCTCAGGGTCTCTGGGTCTCTGGGTCTCAGTCTCTCAGTCTCTCAGTCTCTCATTCTCTCAGTCTCTCAGTGTCTCTGGGTCTCAGTCTCTCCGTCTCTCAGTCTCTCAGTGTCTCAGTGTCTGAGGCTCTCAGGGTCTCAGTGTCTCAATCTCTCAGTCTCTCAGTGCCTCAGGGTCTCAGGGTCTCAGTGTCTCAGGGTCTCAGGGTCTCAGTGCCTCAGTCTCTCAGTCTCTCAGTCTCTCAGTGTCTCAGGGTCTCACTGTCTCAGTGTCTCAGGGTCTCAGGGTCTCAGTGGCTCAGTGCCTCAGGGTCTCAGTGTCTCAGGTTCTCAGGGTCTCAGTCTCTCAGTGTCTCAGTGTCTGAGGCTCTCAGGGTCTCAGGGTCTCAGGGTCTCAGTGTCTCAGGGTCTCAGGGTCTCAGTGTCTCAGTGTCTGAGGGTCTCAGTTTCTCAGTGTCTCTGTGTCTCAGGGTCTCAGTGCATCAGCGTCTCAGTGACTTAGGGTCTCAGTGTCTCAGGGTCTCTGGGTCTCAGTGTCTCAATCTCTCAGTCTCTCAGTCTCTCAGCGCCTCAGGGTCTCAGGGTCTCAGTCTCTCAGTGTCTCAGTGTCTGAGGCTCTCAGGGTCTCAGTGTCTCAGGGTCTCAGTGTCTCAGGGTCTCAGGGTCTCAGTGTCTCAATGTCTGAGGGTCTCAGTTTCTCAGTGTCTCTGTGTCTCAGGGTCTCAGTGTATCAGCGTCTCAGTGACTTAGGGTCTCAGTGTCTCAGGGTCTCTGGGTCTCAGTGTCTCAATCTCTCAGTCTCTCAGTCTCTCAGTGCCTCAGGGTCTCAGGGTCTCAGGGTCTCAGTGTCTCAGTGTCTCAGTCTCTCAGTGTCTCAGGGTCTCAGTGTCTCAGTGTCTCAGGGGCTCAGGGTCTCAGTGCCTCAGTCTCTCAGTCTCTCAGTGTCTCAGTGTCTCAGGATCTCAGTGTCTCAGGGTCTCAGTGTCTCAGGGTCTCAGTGGCTCAGTGCCTCAGGATCTCAGTGTCACAGGTTCTCAGGGTCTCAGTGTCTCAGTGTCTGTGTCTCAGGGTCTCGGGTTCTGAGGGTCTCAGGGTGTCAGGGTCTCAGGGTTTCAGTGTCTCAGTGTCACAGGGTCTCTGGGTCTCATTGTCTCAGGGTCTCAGGGTCTCAGTCTCTCAGTCTCCCAGTGTCTCAGTCTCACAGTCTCTCAGTCTCTCATTGTCTTAGGGTCGCAGTATCTCTTTGTCTCAGGGTCTCAGGGTCACAGTGTCTCTGTGTCTCACTGTCTCAGTGTCTCAGAGTCTCAGTCTCTCAGTGTCTCAGTCTCTCAGTCTTTCAGTGTCTCAGTGTCTCAGTTCCTCAGGGTCTCAGTGTCTCAGTGTCTCAGGGTCTCAGTCTCTCAGTCTCTCAGGGTCTCAGGGTCACAGGGTCTCTGGGTCTCAGATTCTCAGTCTCTCAGTCTCTCAGTTTCTCAGGGTCTCAGTGTCTCAGGGTCTCAGTTTCTCAGTGACTCAGGGTCTCAGTGTCTCAGGGTCTCAGTGTCCCAGGGTTTCAGGGTCTTAGTCTCTCAGTCCCTCAATCTCTCTGTCTCTCAGGGTCTCTGGGTCTCAGTCTCTCTGTCTCTCAGTGTCTCAGTGTTTCTGTGTCTCAGTGTCTCAGGGTCTCAGGGTCTCTGGGTCTCAGATTCTCAGTCTCTCAGTCGCTCAGACTCTCAGGGTCTCAGTGTCTCAGTCTCTCAGTGTCTCAGTGTCTCAGGGTCTCAGTGTCTCAGTCTCTCAGTGTCTCAGGGTCTCAGTGTCTCAGTGTCTCAGTACCTCAGTGTCTCAGTGTCTCAGGGTCCCAGTGTCTCAGTCTCTCAGGGTCTCAGTGTCTCAGAGTCTCAGTCTCTCAGTGTCTCAGTCTCTCAGTCTTTCAGTGTCTCAGGGTCTCAGTCTCTCAGTCTTACAGTGTCTCAGTTCCTCAGGGTCTCAGTGTCTCAGGGTCTCAGTCTCTCAGTCTTTCAGGGTCTCAGGGTCACAGGGTCTCTGGGTCTCAGATTCTCAGTCTCTCAGTCTCTCAGTCTCTCAGTTTCTCAGGGTCTCAGTGTCTCAGTGTCTCAGGGTCTCAGTTTCTCAGTGACTCGAGGTCTCAGTGTCTCAGGGTCTCAGTGTCTCAGGGTTTCAGGGTCTTAGTCTCTCAGTCCCTCAGTCACTCTGTCTCTCAGGGTCTCTGGGTCTCAGTCTCTCTGTCTCTCAGTGTCTCAGTGTTTCTGTGTCTCAGTGTCTCAGTGGCTCAGGGTCTCAGTGTCTCAGTCTCTCAGTGTCTCAGTGTCTCAGGGTCTCAGTGTCTCAGTCTCTCAGTGTCTCAGTGTCTCAGTCTCTCAGTGTCTCAGGGTCTCAGTGTCTCAGTCTCTCAGTGTCTCAGTCTCTCAGGGTCTCAGTGTCTCAGTCTCTCAGTGTCTCAGGGTCTCAGTGTCTCAGTGTCCCAGTACCTCAGTGTCTCAGATTCTCAGTGTCTCAGTGTCTCAGGGTCTCAGTGTCTCAGTGCCTCAGGTTCTCAGTGTCTCAGGTTCTCAGGGTCTCAGTGTCTCAGGATCTCAGTGCCTCAGTGGCTCAGTGTCTGTGTCTCAGGGTATCAGGGTCTGAGTGTCTCAGGGTCTCAGGATTTCAGTGTCTCAGTTTCTCAGGGTCTCAGTGTCTCATGGTCTCAGTGTCTCAGGGTCTCAGGGTCTCAGGGTTTCAGGGTCTTAGTCTCTCAATCCCTCTGTCTCTCTGTCTCTCAGGGTCTCTGGGTCTCTGGGTCTCAGTCTCTCAGTCTCTCAGTGTCTCAGTGTTTCTGTGTCTCAGTGTCTAAGAGTCTCAGGGTCTCAGTGTCTCAGTGCCTCAGTGTCTCAGTGTCTCAGGGTCTCAGTGTTTCAGTCTCTCAGTCGCTCAGACTCTCAGTCTCTCAGTCTCTCAATCTCACAGTCTCTCAGTGTATCAGTCTCTCAGTCTCTTAGTGTCTCAGGGTCTCAGAGTCTCAGTGTCTCAGTGTCTCAGTGTCTCAGTGTCTCAGTGTCTCAGTCTCTCAGGGTCTCAGTGTCTCAGTGTCTCAGTCTCTCAGTCTCTCAGTCGCTCAGTCTCTCAGTCTCTCAATCTCTCAATCTCACAGTCTCTCAGTGTAACAGTCTCTCAGTCTCTTAGTGTCTCAGTGTCTCAGGGTCTCTGGGTCTCTGGGTCTCAGTCTCTCAGTCTCTCAGTCTCTCATTCTCTCAGTCTCTCAGTGTCTCTGGGTCTCAGTCTCTCCGTCTCTCAGTCTCTCAGTGTCTCAGTGTCTGAGGCTCTCAGTGTCTCAGTGTCTCAATCTCTCAGTCTCTCAGTGCCTCAGGGTCTCAGGGTCTCAGTGTCTCAGGGTCTCAGGGTCTCAGTGCCTCAGTCTCTCAGTCTCTCAGTCTCTCAGTGTCTCAGGGTCTCAGTGTCTCAGGGTCTCACTGTCTCAGTGTCTCAGGGTCTCAGGGTCTCAGTGGCTCAGTGCCTCAGGGTCTCAGTGTCTCAGGTTCTCAGGGTCTCAGTCTCTCAGTGTCTCAGTGTCTGAGGCTCTCAGGGTCTCAGGGTCTCAGGGTCTCAGTGTCTCAGGGTCTCAGGGTCTCAGTGTCTCAGTGTCTGAGGGTCTCAGTTTCTCAGTGTCTCTGTGTCTCAGGGTCTCAGTGCATCAGCGTCTCAGTGACTTAGGGTCTCAGTGTCTCAGGGTCTCTGGGTCTCAGTGTCTCAATCTCTCAGTCTCTCAGCGCCTCAGGGTCTCAGGGTCTCAGTCTCTCAGTGTCTCAGTGTCTGAGGCTCTCAGGGTCTCAGTGTCTCAGGGTCTCAGTGTCTCAGGGTCTCAGGGTCTCAGTGTCTCAATGTCTGAGGGTCTGAGTTTCTCAGTGTCTCTGTGTCTCAGGGTCTCAGTGTATCAGCGTCTTAGTGACTTAGGGTCTTAGGGTCTCTGGGTCTCAGTGTCTCAATCTCTCAGTCTCTCAGTCTCTCAGTGCCTCAGGGTCTCAGGGTCTCAGGGTCTCAGTGTCTCAGTGTCTCAGTCTCTCAGTGTCTCAGGGTCTCAGTGTCTCAGTGTCTCAGGGTCTCAGGGTCTCAGTGCCTCAGTCTCTCAGTCTCTCAGTGTCTCAGTGTCTCAGGATCTCAGTGTCTCAGGGTCTCAGTGTCTCAGGGTCTCAGTGGCTCAGTGCCTCAGGATCTCAGTGTCACAGGTTCTCAGGGTCTCAGTGTCTCAGTGTCTGTGTCTCAGGGTCTCGGGTTCTGAGGGTCTCAGGGTGTCAGGGTCTCAGGGTTTCAGTGTCTCAGTGTCACAGGGTCTCTGGGTCTCATTGTCTCAGGGTCTCAGGGTCTCAGTCTCTCAGTCTCCCAGTGTCTCAGTCTCACAGTCTCTCAGTCTCTCATTGTCTTAGGGTCGCAGTATCTCTTTGTCTCAGGGTCTCAGGGTCACAGTGTCTCTGTGTCTCACTGTCTCAGTGTCTCAGAGTCTCAGTCTCTCAGTGTCTCAGTCTCTCAGTCTTTCAGTGTCTCAGTGTCTCAGTTCCTCAGGGTCTCAGTGTCTCAGTGTCTCAGGGTCTCAGTCTCTCAGTCTCTCAGGGTCTCAGGGTCACAGGGTCTCTGGGTCTCAGATTCTCAGTCTCTCAGTCTCTCAGTTTCTCAGGGTCTCAGTGTCTCAGGGTCTCAGTTTCTCAGTGACTCAGGGTCTCAGTGTCTCAGGGTCTCAGTGTCCCAGGGTTTCAGGGTCTTAGTCTCTCAGTCCCTCAATCTCTCTGTCTCTCAGGGTCTCTGGGTCTCAGTCTCTCTGTCTCTCAGTGTCTCAGTGTTTCTGTGTCTCAGTGTCTCAGGGTCTCAGGGTCTCTGGGTCTCAGATTCTCAGTCTCTCAGTCGCTCAGACTCTCAGGGTCTCAGTGTCTCAGTCTCTCAGTGTCTCAGTGTCTCAGGGTCTCAGTGTCTCAGTCTCTCAGTGTCTCAGGGTCTCAGTGTCTCAGTGTCTCAGTACCTCAGTGTCTCAGTGTCTCAGGGTCCCAGTGTCTCAGTCTCTCAGGGTCTCAGTGTCTCAGAGTCTCAGTCTCTCAGTGTCTCAGTCTCTCAGTCTTTCAGTGTCTCAGGGTCTCAGTCTCTCAGTCTTTCAGTGTCTCAGTTCCTCAGGGTCTCAGTGTCTCAGGGTCTCAGTCTCTCAGTCTTTCAGGGTCTCAGGGTCACAGGGTCTCTGGGTCTCAGATTCTCAGTCTCTCAGTCTCTCAGTCTCTCAGTTTCTCAGGGTCTCAGTGTCTCAGTGTCTCAGGGTCTCAGTTTCTCAGTGACTCGAGGTCTCAGTGTCTCAGGGTCTCAGTGTCTCAGGGTTTCAGGGTCTTAGTCTCTCAGTCCCTCAGTCACTCTGTCTCTCAGGGTCTCTGGGTCTCTGGGTCTCAGTCTCTCTGTCTCTCAGTGTCTCAGTGTTTCTGTGTCTCAGTGTCTCAGTGGCTCAGGGTCTCAGTGTCTCAGTCTCTCAGTGTCTCAGTGTCTCAGGGTCTCAGTGTCTCAGTCTCTCAGTGTCTCAGTGTCTCAGTCTCTCAGTGTCTCAGGGTCTCAGTGTCTCAGTCTCTCAGTGTCTCAGTCTCTCAGGGTCTCAGTGTCTCAGTCTCTCAGTGTCTCAGGGTCTCAGTGTCTCAGTGTCCCAGTACCTCAGTGTCTCAGATTCTCAGTGTCTCAGTGTCTCAGGGTCTCAGTGTCTCAGTGCCTCAGGTTCTCAGTGTCTCAGGTTCTCAGGGTCTCAGTGTCTCAGGATCTCAGTGCCTCAGTGGCTCAGTGTCTGTGTCTCAGGGTATCAGGGTCTGAGTGTCTCAGGGTCTCAGGATTTCAGTGTCTCAGTTTCTCAGGGTCTCAGTGTCTCATGGTCTCAGTGTCTCAAGGTCTCAGGGTCTCAGGGTTTCAGGGTCTTAGTCTCTCAATCCCTCTGTCTCTCTGTCTCTCAGGGTCTCTGGGTCTCTGGGTCTCAGTCTCTCAGTCTCTCAGTGTCTCAGTGTTTCTGTGTCTCAGTGTCTAAGAGTCTCAGGGTCTCAGTGTCTCAGTGCCTCAGTGTCTCAGTGTCTCAGGGTCTCAGTGTTTCAGTCTCTCAGTCGCTCAGACTCTCAGTCTCTCAGTCTCTCAATCTCACAGTCTCTCAGTGTATCAGTCTCTCAGTCTCTTAGTGTCTCAGGGTCTCAGAGTCTCAGTGTCTCAGTGTCTCAGTGTCTCAGTGTCTCAGTGTCTCAGTCTCTCAGGGTCTCAGTGTCTCAGTGTCTCAGTCTCTCAGTCTCTCAGTCGCTCAGTCTCTCAGTCTCTCAATCTCTCAATCTCACAGTCTCTCAGTGTAACAGTCTCTCAGTCTCTTAGTGTCTCAGTGTCTCAGGGTCTCTGGGTCTCTGGGTCTCAGTCTCTCAGTCTCTCAGTCTCTCATTCTCTCAGTCTCTCAGTATCTCTGGGTCTCAGTCTCTCCGTCTCTCAGTCTCTCAGTGTCTCAGTGTCTGAGGCTCTCAGGGTCTCAGTGTCTCAATCTCTCAGTCTCTCAGTGCCTCAGGGTCTCAGGGTCTCAGTGTCTCAGGGTCTCAGGGTCTCAGTGCCTCAGTCTCTCAGTCTCTCAGTCTCTCAGTGTCTCAGGGTCTCAGTGTCTCAGGGTCTCACTGTCTCAGTGTCTCAGGGTCTCAGGGTCTCAGTGGCTCAGTGCCTCAGGGTCTCAGTGTCTCAGGTTCTCAGGGTCTCAGTCTCTCAGTGTCTCAGTGTCTGAGGCTCTCAGGGTCTCAGGGTCTCAGGGTCTCAGTGTCTCAGGGTCTCAGGGTCTCAGTGTCTCAGTGTCTGAGGGTCTCAGTTTCTCAGTGTCTCTGTGTCTCAGGGTCTCAGTGCATCAGCGTCTCAGTGACTTAGGGTCTCAGTGTCTCAGGGTCTCTGGGTCTCAGTGTCTCAATCTCTCAGTCTCTCAGTCTCTCAGCGCCTCAGGGTCTCAGGGTCTCAGTCTCTCAGTGTCTCAGTGTCTGAGGCTCTCAGGGTCTCAGTGTCTCAGGGTCTCAGTGTCTCAGGGTCTCAGGGTCTCAGTGTCTCAATGTCTGAGGGTCTCAGTTTCTCAGTGTCTCTGTGTCTCAGGGTCTCAGTGTATCAGCGTCTTAGTGACTTAGGGTCTCAGTGTCTCAGGGTCTCTGGGTCTCAGTGTCTCAATCTCTCAGTCTCTCAGTCTCTCAGTGCCTCAGGGTCTCAGGGTCTCAGGGTCTCAGTGTCTCAGTGTCTCAGTCTCTCAGTGTCTCAGGGTCTCAGTGTCTCAGTGTCTCAGGGACTCAGGGTCTCAGTGCCTCAGTCTCTCAGTCTCTCAGTGTCTCAGTGTCTCAGGATCTCAGTGTCTCAGGGTCTCAGTGTCTCAGGGTCTCAGTGGCTCAGTGCCTCAGGATCTCAGTGTCACAGGTTCTCAGGGTCTCAGTGTCTCAGTGTCTGTGTCTCAGGGTCTCGGGTTCTGAGGGTCTCAGGGTGTCAGGGTCTCAGGGTTTCAGTGTCTCAGTGTCACAGGGTCTCTGGGTCTCATTGTCTCAGGGTCTCAGGGTCTCAGTCTCTCAGTCTCCCAGTGTCTCAGTCTCACAGTCTCTCAGTCTCTCATTGTCTTAGGGTCGCAGTATCTCTTTGTCTCAGGGTCTCAGGGTCACAGTGTCTCTGTGTCTCACTGTCTCAGTGTCTCAGAGTCTCAGTCTCTCAGTGTCTCAGTCTCTCAGTCTTTCAGTGTCTCAGTGTCTCAGTTCCTCAGGGTCTCAGTGTCTCAGTGTCTCAGGGTCTCAGTCTCTCAGTCTCTCAGGGTCTCAGGGTCACAGGGTCTCTGGATCTCAGATTCTCAGTCTCTCAGTCTCTCAGTTTCTCAGGGTCTCAGTGTCTCAGGGTCTCAGTTTCTCAGTGACTCAGGGTCTCAGTGTCTCAGGGTCTCAGTGTCCCAGGGTTTCAGGGTCTTAGTCTCTCAGTCCCTCAATCTCTCTGTCTCTCAGGGTCTCTGGGTCTCAGTCTCTCTGTCTCTCAGTGTCTCAGTGTTTCTGTGTCTCAGTGTCTCAGGGTCTCAGGGTCTCTGGGTCTCAGATTCTCAGTCTCTCAGTCGCTCAGACTCTCAGGGTCTCAGTGTCTCAGTCTCTCAGTGTCTCAGTGTCTCAGGGTCTCAGTGTCTCAGTCTCTCAGTGTCTCAGGGTCTCAGTGTCTCAGTGTCTCAGTACCTCAGTGTCTCAGTGTCTCAGGGTCCCAGTGTCTCAGTCTCTCAGGGTCTCAGTGTCTCAGAGTCTCAGTCTCTCAGTGTCTCAGTCTCTCAGTCTTTCAGTGTCTCAGGGTCTCAGTCTCTCAGTCTTTCAGGGTCTCAGGGTCACAGGGTCTCTGGGTCTCAGATTCTCAGTCTCTCAGTCTCTCAGTCTCTCAGTTTCTCAGGGTCTCAGTGTCTCAGTGTCTCAGGGTCTCAGTTTCTCAGTGACTCGAGGTCTCAGTGTCTCAGGGTCTCAGTGTCTCAGGGTTTCAGGGTCTTAGTCTCTCAGTCCCTCAGTCACTCTGTCTCTCAGGGTCTCTGGGTCTCTGGGTCTCAGTCTCTCTGTCTCTCAGTGTCTCAGTGTTTCTGTGTCTCAGTGTCTCAGTGGCTCAGGGTCTCAGTGTCTCAGTCTCTCAGTGTCTCAGTGTCTCAGGGTCTCAGTGTCTCAGTCTCTCAGTGTCTCAGTGTCTCAGTCTCTCAGTGTCTCAGGGTCTCAGTGTCTCAGTCTCTCAGTGTCTCAGTCTCTCAGGGTCTCAGTGTCTCAGTCTCTCAGTGTCTCAGGGTCTCAGTGTCTCAGTGTCTCAGTACCTCAGTGTCTCAGATTCTCAGGGTCTCAGTGTCTCAGTCTCTCAGGGTCTCAGTGTCTCAGTGTCTCAGTGACTCAGTCTCTCAGTCGCTCAGTCTCTCAGTCTCTCAATCTCACAGTCTCTCTGTTTATCAGTCTCTCAGTGTCTTACTGTCTCAGGGTCTCAGATTCTCAGTGTCTCAGTGTCTCAGGGTCTCAGGGTCTCAATGTCTCAGCGTCTCAGGGTCTCAGTGTCACAGGGTCTCAGGGTCTTAGTCTCTAAGTCACTCAGTCTCTTAGTCTCTCAGTCTCTCATTCTCTCAGTCTCTCAGTCTCTCAGTGTCTCAGTGTCTGAGGCTCTCGGGGTCTCTGGGTCTCAGGCTCTCAGTCTCTCAGTCTCTCAGTCTGTCATTGTCTCAGGGTCTCAGTGTCTCAGTGTCCCAGTGTCTCAGTGTCTCAGGGACTCTGGGTCTCAGTGTATCAGTGTCTCTGGATCTCTGTGTCTTTGGGTCTCAGCGTCTCAGTTTCTCAGTGTCTCAGGATCTCTGGGTCTCTGGGTTTCTGAGTCTCAGTGTCTCAGTCTCTCAATCTCTCAGACTCTCAGTCTCTCAGTCTCTCAGTGTCTCAGTGTCACAGTGTGTCAGGGCCTCAGGGTCTCAGTGTCTCAGTGTCTCAGTCTCTCAGTGTCTCAGGATCTTTGGGTCTCAGTGTCTCAGGGTCTCAGTGTCTCAGTGTCTCAGTCTCTCAGTCTCTCAGTCTCTCAGTGTCTCAGTCTCTCCGTCTCCCTGTGCCTTAGTCTCTCTGTCTCTCAGTCTCTCAGTGTCTCAGAGTCTCAGTGTGTCAGGGTCTCAGTGTCTCAGTGTCTCAGGGTCTCAGTGTCTCAGTGCATCAGGTTCTCAGTGTCTCAGGTTCTCAGGGTCTCAGTGTCTCAGGATCTCAGTGCCTCAGTGGCTCAGTGTCTGTGTCTCAGGGTATCAGGGTCTGAGTGTCTCAGGGTCTCAGCATTTCAGTGTCTCAGTTTCTCAGGGTCTCAGTGTCTCAGGGTCTCAGTGTCTCAGGGTCTCAGGGTTTCAGGGTCTTAGTCTCTCAATCCCTCTGTCTCTCTGTCTCTCAGGGTCTCTGGGTCTCAGTCTCTCAGTCTCTCAGTCTCTCAGTGTCTCAGTGTTTCTGTGTCTCAGTGTCTAAGTGTCTCAGGGTCTCAGTGTCTCAGTGTCTCAGTCTCTCAGTCGCTCAGACTCTCAGTCTCTCAGTCTCTCAATCTCACAGTCTCTCAGTGTATCAGTCTCTCAGTCACTCAGTCTCTTAGTGTCTCAGTGTCTCAGTTTCTCAGGGTCTCAGTGTCTCATGGTCTCAGTGTCTCAGGGTCTCAGGGTCTCAGGGTTTCAGGGTCTTAGTCTCTCAATCCCTCTGTCTCTCTGTCTCTCAGGGTCTCTGGGTCTCAGTCTCTCAGTCTCTCAGTGTCTCAGTGTTTCTGTGTCTCAGTGTCTAAGAGTCTCAGGGTCTCAGTGTCTCAGTGCCTCAGTGTCTCAGTGTCTCAGGGTCTCAGTGTTTCAGTCTCTCAGTCGCTCAGACTCTCAGTCTCTCAGTCTCTCAATCTCACAGTCTCTCAGTGTATCAGTCTCTCAGTCTCTTAGTGTCTCAGGGTCTCAGAGTCTCAGTGTCTCAGTGTCTCAGTGTCTCAGTGTCTCAGTGTCTCAGTGTCTCAGTCTCTCAGGGTCTCAGTGTCTCAGTGTCTCAGTCTCTCAGTCTCTCAGTCGCTCAGTCTCTCAGTCTCTCAATCTCTCAATCTCACAGTCTCTCAGTGTAACAGTCTCTCAGTCTCTTAGTGTCTCAGTGTCTCAGGGTCTCTGGGTCTCTGGGTCTCAGTCTCTCAGTCTCTCAGTCTCTCATTCTCTCAGTCTCTCAGTGTCTCTGGGTCTCAGTCTCTCCGTCTCTCAGTCTCTCAGTGTCTCAGTGTCTGAGGCTCTCAGGGTCTCAGTGTCTCAATCTCTCAGTCTCTCAGTGCCTCAGGGTCTCAGGGTCTCAGTGTCTCAGGGTCTCAGGGTCTCAGTGCCTCAGTCTCTCAGTCTCTCAGTCTCTCAGTGTCTCAGGGTCTCAGTGTCTCAGGGTCTCACTGTCTCAGGGTCTCAGGGTCTCAGTGGCTCAGTGCCTCAGGGTCTCAGTGTCTCAGGTTCTCAGGGTCTCAGTCTCTCAGTGTCTCAGTGTCTGAGGCTCTCAGGGTCTCAGGGTCTCAGGGTCTCAGTGTCTCAGGGTCTCAGGGTCTCAGTGTCTCAGTGTCTGAGGGTCTCAGTTTCTCAGTGTCTCTGTGTCTCAGGGTCTCAGTGCATCAGCGTCTCAGTGACTTAGGGTCTCAGTGTCTCAGGGTCTCTGGGTCTCAGTGTCTCAATCTCTCAGTCTCTCAGACTCTCAGCGCCTCAGGGTCTCAGGGTCTCAGTCTCTCAGTGTCTCAGTGTCTGAGGCTCTCAGGGTCTCAGTGTCTCAGGGTCTCAGTGTCTCAGGGTCTCAGGGTCTCAGTGTCTCAATGTCTGAGGGTCTCAGTTTCTCAGTGTCTCTGTGTCTCAGGGTCTCAGTGTATCAGCGTCTTAGTGACTTAGGGTCTCAGTGTCTCAGGGTCTCTGGGTCTCAGTGTCTCAATCTCTCAGTCTCTCAGTCTCTCAGTGCCTCAGGGTCTCAGGGTCTCAGGGTCTCAGTGTCTCAGTGTCTCAGTCTCTCAGTGTCTCAGGGTCTCAGTGTCTCAGTGTCTCAGGGTCTCAGGGTCTCAGTGCCTCAGTCTCTCAGTCTCTCAGTGTCTCAGTGTCTCAGGATCTCAGTGTCTCAGGGTCTCAGTGTCTCAGGGTCTCAGTGGCTCAGTGCCTCAGGATCTCAGTGTCACAGGTTCTCAGGGTCTCAGTGTCTCAGTGTCTGTGTCTCAGGGTCTCGGGTTCTGAGGGTCTCAGGGTGTCAGGGTCTCAGGGTTTCAGTGTCTCAGTGTCACAGGGTCTCTGGGTCTCATTGTCTCAGGGTCTCAGGGTCTCAGTCTCTCAGTCTCCCAGTGTCTCAGTCTCACAGTCTCTCAGTCTCTCATTGTCTTAGGGTCGCAGTATCTCTTTGTCTCAGGGTCTCAGGGTCACAGTGTCTCTGTGTCTCACTGTCTCAGTGTCTCAGAGTCTCAGTCTCTCAGTGTCTCAGTCTCTCAGTCTTTCAGTGTCTCAGTGTCTCAGTTCCTCAGGGTCTCAGTGTCTCAGTCTCTCAGTCTCTCAGGGTCTCAGGGTCACAGGGTCTCTGGATCTCAGATTCTCAGTCTCTCAGTCTCTCAGTTTCTCAGGGTCTCAGTGTCTCAGGGTCTCAGTTTCTCAGTGACTCAGGGTCTCAGTGTCTCAGGGTCTCAGTGTCCCAGGGTTTCAGGGTCTTAGTCTCTCAGTCCCTCAATCTCTCTGTCTCTCAGGGTCTCTGGGTCTCAGTCTCTCTGTCTCTCAGTGTCTCAGTGTTTCTGTGTCTCAGTGTCTCAGGGTCTCAGGGTCTCTGGGTCTCAGATTCTCAGTCTCTCAGTCGCTCAGACTCTCAGGGTCTCAGTGTCTCAGTCTCTCAGTGTCTCAGTGTCTCAGTGTCTCAGTGTCTCAGTCTCTCAGTGTCTCAGGGTCTCAGTGTCTCAGTGTCTCAGTACCTCAGTGTCTCAGTGTCTCAGGGTCCCAGTGTCTCAGTCTCTCAGGGTCTCAGTGTCTCAGAGTCTCAGTCTCTCAGTGTCTCAGTCTCTCAGTCTTTCAGTGTCTCAGGGTCTCAGTCTCTCAGTCTTTCAGGGTCTCAGGGTCACAGGGTCTCTGGGTCTCAGATTCTCAGTCTCTCAGTCTCTCAGTCTCTCAGTTTCTCAGGGTCTCAGTGTCTCAGTGTCTCAGGGTCTCAGTTTCTCAGTGACTCGAGGTCTCAGTGTCTCAGGGTCTCAGTGTCTCAGGGTTTCAGGGTCTTAGTCTCTCAGTCCCTCAGTCACTCTGTCTCTCAGGGTCTCTGGGTCTCTGGGTCTCAGTCTCTCTGTCTCTCAGTGTCTCAGTGTTTCTGTGTCTCAGTGTCTCAGTGGCTCAGGGTCTCAGTGTCTCAGTCTCTCAGTGTCTCAGTGTCTCAGGGTCTCAGTGTCTCAGTCTCTCAGTGTCTCAGTGTCTCAGTCTCTCAGTGTCTCAGGGTCTCAGTGTCTCAGTCTCTCAGTGTCTCAGTCTCTCAGGGTCTCAGTGTCTCAGTCTCTCAGTGTCTCAGGGTCTCAGTGTCTCAGTGTCTCAGTACCTCAGTGTCTCAGATTCTCAGGGTCTCAGTGTCTCAGTCTCTCAGGGTCTCAGTGTCTCAGTGTCTCAGTGACTCAGTCTCTCAGTCGCTCAGTCTCTCAGTCTCTCAATCTCACAGTCTCTCTGTTTATCAGTCTCTCAGTGTCTTACTGTCTCAGGGTCTCAGATTCTCAGTGTCTCAGTGTCTCAGGGTCTCAGGGTCTCAATGTCTCAGCGTCTCAGGGTCTCAGTGTCACAGGGTCTCAGGGTCTTAGTCTCTAAGTCACTCAGTCTCTTAGTCTCTCAGTCTCTCATTCTCTCAGTCTCTCAGTCTCTCAGTGTCTCAGTGTCTGAGGCTCTCGGGGTCTCTGGGTCTCAGGCTCTCAGTCTCTCAGTCTCTCAGTCTGTCATTGTCTCAGGGTCTCAGTGTCTCAGTGTCCCAGTGTCTCAGTGTCTCAGGGACTCTGGGTCTCAGTGTATCAGTGTCTCTGGATCTCTGTGTCTTTGGGTCTCAGCGTCTCAGTTTCTCAGTGTCTCAGGATCTCTGGGTCTCTGGGTTTCTGAGTCTCAGTGTCTCAGTCTCTCAATCTCTCAGACTCTCAGTCTCTCAGTCTCTCAGTGTCTCAGTGTCACAGTGTGTCAGGGCCTCAGGGTCTCAGTGTCTCAGTGTCTCAGTCTCTCAGTGTCTCAGGATCTTTGGGTCTCAGTGTCTCAGGGTCTCAGTGTCTCAGTGTCTCAGTCTCTCAGTCTCTCAGTCTCTCAGTGTCTCAGTCTCTCCGTCTCCCTGTGCCTTAGTCTCTCTGTCTCTCAGTCTCTCAGTGTCTCAGAGTCTCAGTGTGTCAGGGTCTCAGTGTCTCAGTGTCTCAGGGTCTCAGTGTCTCAGTGCATCAGGTTCTCAGTGTCTCAGGTTCTCAGGGTCTCAGTGTCTCAGGATCTCAGTGCCTCAGTGGCTCAGTGTCTGTGTCTCAGGGTATCAGGGTCTGAGTGTCTCAGGGTCTCAGGATTTCAGTGTCTCAGTTTCTCAGGTTCTCAGTGTCTCAGGGTCTCAGTGTCTCAGGGTCTCAGGGTTTCAGGGTCTTAGTCTCTCAATCCCTCTGTCTCTCTGTCTCTCAGGGTCTCTGGGTCTCTGGGTCTCAGTCTCTCAGAGTCTCAGTGTTTCTGTGTCTCAGTCTCTTAGCGTCTCAGGTCTCAGAGTCTCAGTGTCTCAGTGTCTCAGTGTCTCAGTCTCTCAGTGTCTTAGTGTCTCAGGGTCTCAGATTCTCAGAGTCTCAGTGTCTCAGGGTCTCAGTGTCTCAGCGTCTCAGGGTCTCAGTGTCACAGGGTCTCAGGGTCTTAGTCTCTAAGTCACTCAGTCTCTTAGTCTCTCAGTCTCTCAGTCTCTCAGTCTCTCATTCTCTCAGTCTCTCAGTGTCTCTGGGTCTCAGTCTCTCCGTCTCTCAGTCTCTCAGTGTCTCAGTGTCTGAGGCTCTCAGGGTCTCTGGGTCTCAGTCTCTCAGTCTCTCAGTCTCTCAGTCTGTCATTGTCTCAGGGTCTCAGTGTCTCAGTGTCCCAGTGTCTCAGTGTCTCAGGGACTCTGGGTCTCAGGGTATCAGTGTCTCTGGATCTCTGTGTCTCTGTGTCTTTGGGTCTCAGCGTCTCAGTTTCTCAGTGTCTCAGGATCTCAGTGTCTTAGTGTCACAGGGTCTCAGTTTCTCAGTGTCTCAGAGTCTCTGGGTCTCTGGGTTTCTGAGTCTCAGTGTCTCAGTCTCTCAATCTCTCAGACTCTCAGTCTCTAGTGTCTCAGTGTCACAGTGTGTCAGGGCCTCAGGGTCTCAGTGTCTCAGTCTCTCAGTGTCTCAGGATCTCAGGGTCTCAGGGTCTCAGTGCCTCAGTGTCTCAGGGTCTCAGTGTCTCAGTCTCTCCGTCTCCCTGTGCCTTAGTCTCTCTGTCTATCAGTCTCTCAGTGTCTCAGGGTCTCAGTGTGTCAGGGTCTCAGTGTCTCAGTGTCTCAGGGTCTCAGTGTCTCAGTGCCTCAGGTTCTCAGTGTCTCAGGTTCCCAGGGTCTCAGTGTCTCAGTGTCTCAGGTTCTCAGGGTCTCAGTGTCTCAGGATCTCAGTGCCTCAGTGGCTCAGTGTCTGTGTCTCAGGGTATCAGGGTCTGAGTGTCTCAGGGTCTCAGCATTTCAGTGTCTCAGTTTCTCAGGGTCTCAGTGTCTCAGGGTCTCAGTGTCTCAGGGTCTCAGGGTTTCAGGGTCTTAGTCTCTCAATCCCTCTGTCTCTCTGTCTCTCAGGGTCTCTGGGTCTCTGGGTCTCAGTCTCTCAGTCTCTCAGTGTCTCAGTGTTTCTGTGTCTCAGTGTCTAAGTGTCTCACGGTCTCAGTGTCTCAGTGCCTCAGTGTCTCCGTGTCTCAGGGTCTCAGTGTCTCAGTGTCTCAGTCTCTCAGTCGCTCAGACTCTCAGTCTCTCAGTCTCTCAATCTCACAGTCTCTCAGTGTATCAGTCTCTCAGTCTCTCAGTCTCTTAGTGTCTCAGGGTCTCAGAGTCTCAGTGTCTCAGTGTCTCAGTGTCTCAGTGTCTCAGTCTCTCAGGGTCTCAGTGTCTCAGTGTCTCAGTCTCTCAGTCTCTCAGTTGCTCAGTCTCTCAGTCTCTCAATCTCACAGTCTCTCAGTGTAACAGTCTCTCAGTCTCTTAGTGTCTCAGTGTCTCGGGTCTCTGGGTCTCTGGGTCTCAGTCTCTCCGTATCTCAGTCTCTCAGTGTCTCAGTGTCTGAGGCTCTCAGGGTCTCTGGGTCTCAGGCTCTCAGTCTCTCAGTCTCTCAGGGTCTCAGGGTCTCAGTGTCTCAGTGTCTCAGGGTCTCAGGGTCTCAGGGTCTCAGTGTCTGAGGGTCTCAGTTTCTCAGTGTCTCTGTGACTCAGGGTCTCAGTGTATCAGAGTCTCAGGGTCTCAGTGTCTCAGGGTCTCTGGGTCTCAGTGTCTCAATCTCTCAGTCTCTCAGTCTGCTCCGTGCCTCAGGGTCTCAGGGTCTCAGTGTCTCAGGGTCTCAGGGTCTCAGTGCCTCAGTCTCTCAGTCTCTCAGTCTCTCAGTGTCTCAGGGTCTCAGTGTCTCAGGGTCTCAGTGTATCAGCGTCTCAGTGACTTAGGGTCTCAGTGTCTCAGGGTCTCTGGGTCTCAGTGTCTCAATCTCTCAGTCTCTCAGTGCCTCAGGGTCTCAGTGTCTCAGTCTCTCAGTGTCTCAGGGTCTCAGTTTCTCAGGGTCTCAGGGTCTCAGTGCCTCAGTCTCTCAGTCTCTCAGTGTCTCAGTGTCTCAGGGTCTCAGTGTCTCAGGGTCTCAGTGTCTCAGGTTCTCAGGGTCTCAGTCTCTCAGTGTCTGAGGCTCTCGGGGTCTCAGAGTCTCAGTGTCTCAGGGTCTCAGGGTCTCAGTGTCTCAGTGTCTGAGGGTCTCAGTTTCTCAGTGTCTCTGTGTCTAAGGGTCTCAGTGTATCAGCGTCTCAGTGACTTAGGGTCTCAGTGTCTCAGGGTCTCTGGGTCTCAGTGTCTCAATCTCTCAGTCTCTCAGTCTCTCAGTGTCTCAGGTTCTCAGGGTCTCAGTCTCTCAGTGTCTGAGGCTCTCGGGGTCTCAGAGTCTCAGTGTCTCAGGGTCTCAGTGTCTCAGGGTCTCAGGGTCTCAGTGCCTCAGTCTCTCAGTCTCTCAGTGTCTCAGTGTCTCAGGGTCTCAGTGTCTCAGGGTCTCAGTGGCTCAGTGCCTCAGGGTCTCAGTGTCTCAGGTTCTCAGGGACTCAGTGTCTCAGTGTCTCAGTGTCTGTGTCTCAGGGTCTCAGGGTCTGAGGGTCTGAGGGTCTCAGGGTCTCAGGGTTTCAGTGCCTCAGTGTCACAGGGTCTCAGGGTCTCAGGGTCTCAGTCTCTCAGTCTCCCAGTGTCTCAGTCTCACAGTCTCTCAGTCTCTCATTGTCTTAGGGTTGCAGTATCTCTTGTCTCAGGGTCTCAGGGTCTCAGGGTCTCAGTGTCTCTGTGTCTCAGTGTCTCAGAGTTTCAGTCTCTCAGTGTCTCAGTCTCTCAGTCTTTCAGTGTCTCAGTGTCTCAGTCTCTCAGTCTTTCAGTGTCTCAGTGTCTCAGAGTCTCAGTCTCTCAGTGTCTCAGTCTCTCAGTCTTTCAGTGTCTCAGTGTCTCAGTCTCTCAGTCTTTCAGTGTCTCAGTTCCTCAGGGTCTCAGGGTCTCAGTGTCTCAGTGTCTCAGGGTCTCAGTCTCTCAGTCTCTCAGGGTCTCAGGGTCACAGGGTCTCTGGGTCTCAGATTCCCAGTCACTCAGTCTCTCAGTTTCTCAGGGTCTCAGTGTCTCAGTGTCTCAGGGTCTCAGGGTCTCAGTATCTCAGTTACTCGGGGTCTCAGTGTCCCAGGGTTTCAGGGTCTTAGTCTCTCAGTCCCTCAATCTCTCTGTCTCTCAGGGTCTCTGGGTCTCAGTCTCTCTGTCTCTCAGTGTCTCAGTGTTTCTGTGTCTCAGTGTCTCAGGGTCTCAGGGTCTCTGGGTCTCAGATTCTCAGTCTCTCAGTCGCTCAGACTCTCAGTCTCTCAGTCTCTCAATCTCACAGTCTCTCAGTCTCTCAGTGTCTCAGGGTCTCAGTGTCTCAGTCTCTCAGTGTCTCAGTGTCTCAGGGTCTCAGTGTCTCAGTCTCTCAGTGTCTCAGTGTCTCAGTGTCTCAGGGTCTCAGTGTCTCAGTCTCTCAGTGTCTCAGGGTCTCAGTGTCTCAGATTCTCAGGGTCTCAGTGTCTCAGTCTCTCAGGGTCTCAGTGTCTCAGGGTCTCAGTGTCTCAGTGTCTCAGTACCTCAGTGTCTCAGTGTTTCAGGGTCTCAGTTTCTCAGGGTCTCAGGGTCTCAGTGCCTCAGTCTCTCAGTCTCTCAGTGTCTCAGTGTCTCAGGGTCTCAGTGTCTCAGGGTCTCAGTGTCTCAGGTTCTCAGGGTCTCAGTCTCTCAGTGTCTGAGGCTCTCGGGGTCTCAGAGTCTCAGTGTCTCAGGGTCTCAGGGTCTCAGTGTCTCAGTGTCTGAGGGTCTCAGTTTCTCAGTGTCTCTGTGTCTAAGGGTCTCAGTGTATCAGCGTCTCAGTGACTTAGGGTCTCAGTGTCTCAGGGTCTCTGGGTCTCAGTGTCTCAATCTCTCAGTCTCTCAGTCTCTCAGTGTCTCAGGTTCTCAGGGTCTCAGTCTCTCAGTGTCTGAGGCTCTCGGGGTCTCAGAGTCTCAGTGTCTCAGGGTCTCAGTGTCTCAGGGTCTCAGGGTCTCAGTGCCTCAGTCTCTCAGTCTCTCAGTCTCTCAGTGTCTCAGTGTCTCAGGGTCTCAGTGTCTCAGGGTCTCAGTGGCTCAGTGCCTCAGGGTCTCAGTGTCTCAGGTTCTCAGGGACTCAGTGTCTCAGTGTCTCAGTGTCTGTGTCTCAGGGTCTCAGGGTCTGAGGGTCTGAGGGTCTCAGGGTCTCAGGGTTTCAGTGCCTCAGTGTCACAGGGTCTCAGGGTCTCAGGGTCTCAGGGTCTCAGTCTCTCAGTCTCCCAGTGTCTCAGTCTCACAGTCTCTCAGTCTCTCATTGTCTTAGGGTTGCAGTATCTCTTGTCTCAGGGTCTCAGGGTCTCAGGGTCTCAGTGTCTCTGTGTCTCAGTGTCTCAGAGTTTCAGTCTCTCAGTGTCTCAGTCTCTCAGTCTTTCAGTGTCTCAGTGTCTCAGTCTCTCAGTCTTTCAGTGTCTCAGTGTCTCAGAGTCTCAGTCTCTCAGTGTCTCAGTCTCTCAGTCTTTCAGTGTCTCAGTGTCTCAGTCTCTCAGTCTTTCAGTGTCTCAGTTCCTCAGGGTCTCAGGGTCTCAGTGTCTCAGTGTCTCAGGGTCTCAGTCTCTCAGTCTCTCAGGGTCTCAGGGTCACAGGGTCTCTGGGTCTCAGATTCCCAGTCACTCAGTCTCTCAGTTTCTCAGGGTCTCAGTGTCTCAGTGTCTCAGGGTCTCAGGGTCTCAGTATCTCAGTTACTCGGGGTCTCAGTGTCCCAGGGTTTCAGGGTCTTAGTCTCTCAGTCCCTCAATCTCTCTGTCTCTCAGGGTCTCTGGGTCTCAGTCTCTCTGTCTCTCAGTGTCTCAGTGTTTCTGTGTCTCAGTGTCTCAGGGTCTCAGGGTCTCTGGGTCTCAGATTCTCAGTCTCTCAGTCGCTCAGACTCTCAGTCTCTCAGTCTCTCAATCTCACAGTCTCTCAGTCTCTCAGTGTCTCAGGGTCTCAGTGTCTCAGTCTCTCAGTGTCTCAGTGTCTCAGGGTCTCAGTGTCTCAGTCTCTCAGTGTCTCAGTGTCTCAGTGTCTCAGGGTCTCAGTGTCTCAGTCTCTCAGTGTCTCAGGGTCTCAGTGTCTCAGATTCTCAGGGTCTCAGTGTCTCAGTCTCTCAGGGTCTCAGTGTCTCAGGGTCTCAGTGTCTCAGTGTCTCAGTACCTCAGTGTCTCAGTGTTTCAGGGTCCCAGTGTCTCAGTCTCTCAGGGTCTCCGTGTCTCAGAGTCTCAGTCTCTCAGTGTCTCAGTCTCTCAGTCTTTCAGTGTCTCAGGGTCTCAGTCTCTCAGTCTTTCAGTGTCTCAGTTTCTCAGTGTCTCAGTTCCTCAGGGTCTCAGTGTCTCAGGGTCTCAGTCTCTCAGTCTCTCAGTTTCTCAGGGTCTCAGTGTCTCAGTGTCTCAGGGTCTCACGGTCTCAGTTTCTCAGTGACTCGGGGTCTCAGTGTCTCAGTGTCTCAGGGTTTCAGGGTCTTAGTCTCTCAGTCCCTCAGTCTCTCTGTCTCTCAGGGTCTCTGGGTCTCTGGGTCTCAGTCTCTCTGTCTCTCAGTGTCTCAGTGTTTCTGTGTCTCAGTGTCTCAGTGTCTCTGGGTCTCAGATTCTCAGTCTCTCAGTCTCTCAGTCTCTCAGTGTCTCAGGGTCTCAGTGTCTCAGTCTCTCAGTGTCTCAGTGTCTCAGTGTCTCAGGGTCTCAGTGTCTCAGTCTCTCAGTGTCTCAGGGTCTCAGTGTCTCAGATTCTCAGGGTCTCAGTGTCTCAGTCTCTCAGGGTCTCAGTGTCTCAGTGTCTCAGTGTCTCAGTCTCTCCGTCTCCCTGTGCCTTAGTCTCTCTGTCTCTCAGTCTCTCAGTGTCTCAGAGTCTCAGTGTCTCAGATTCTCAGGGTCTCAGTGTGTCAGGCTCTCAGTGTCTCAGTGTCTCAGTGTCTCAGGGTCTCAGTGTCTCAGTCTCTCAGTGTCTCAGTGTCTCAGGGTCTCAGTGTCTCAGTCTCTCAGTGTCTCAGTACCTCAGTGTCTCAGATTCTCAGGGTCTCAGTGTCTCAGTCTCTCAGGGTCTCAGTGTCTCAGTGTCTCAGTGTCTCAGTCTCTCCGTCTCCCTGTGCCTTAGTCTCTCTGACTCTCAGTCTCTCAGTGTCTCAGTGTCTCAGTGTCTCAGGGTCTCAGTGTCTCAGTGCCTCAGGTTCTCAGTGTCTCAGGTTCTCAGGGTCTCAGTGTCTCAGGATCTCAGTGCCTCAGTGGCTCAGTGTCTGTGTCTCAGGGTATCAGGGTCTGAGTGTCTCAGGGTCTCAGGATTTCAGTGTCTCAGTTTCTCAGGGTCTCAGTGTCTCATGGTCTCAGTGTCTCAGGGTCTCAGGGTTTCAGGGTCTTAGTCTCTCAATCCCTCTGTCTCTCTGTCTCTCAGGGTCTCTGGGTCTCTGCGTCTCAGTCTCTCAGTCTCTCAGTGTCTCAGTGTTTCTGTGTCTCAGTGTCTAAGAGTCTCAGGGTCTCAGTGTCTCAGTGCCTCAGTGTCTCAGTGTCTCAGGGTCTCAGTGTTTCAGTCTCTCAGTCGCTCAGACTCTCAGTCTCTCAGTCTCTCAATCTCACAGTCTCTCAGTGTATCAGTCTCTCAGTCTCTTAGTGTCTCAGGGTCTCAGAGTCTCAGTGTCTCAGTGTCTCAGTGTCTCAGTGTCTCAGGGTCTCAGTGTCTCAGTGTCTCAGTGTCTCAGTCTCTCAGTCTCTCAGTCGCTCAGTCTCTCAGTCTCTCAATCTCTCAATCTCACAGTCTCTCAGTGTAACAGTCTCTCAGTCTCTTAGTGTCTCAGTGTCTCAGGGTCTCTGGGTCTCTGGGTCTCTGGGTCTCAGTCTCTCAGTCTCTCAGTCTCTCATTCTCTCAGTCTCTCAGTGTCTCTGGGTCTCAGTCTCTCCGTCTCTCAGTCTCTCAGTGTCTCAGTGTCTGAGGCTCTCAGGGTCTCAGTGTCTCAATCTCTCAGTCTCTCAGTGCCTCAGGGTCTCAGGGTCTCAGTGTCTCAGGGTCTCAGGGTCTCAGTGCCTCAGTCTCTCAGTCTCTCAGTCTCTCAGTGTCTCAGGGTCTCAGTGTCTCAGGGTCTCACTGTCTCAGTGTCTCAGGGTCTCAGGGTCTCAGTGGCTCTGTGCCTCAGTGTCTCAGTGTCTCAGGTTCTCAGGGTCTCAGTCTCTCAGTGTCTCAGTGTCTGAGGCTCTCAGGGTCTCAGGGTCTCAGGGTCTCAGTGTCTCAGGGTCTCAGGGTCTCAGTGTCTCAGTGTCTGAGGGTCTCAGTTTCTCAGTGTCTCTGTGTCTCAGGGTCTCAGTGCATCAGCGTCTCAGTGACTTAGGGTCTCAGTGTCTCAGGGTCTCTGGGTCTCAGTGTCTCAATCTCTCAGTCTCTCAGTCTCTCAGCGCCTCAGGGTCTCAGTCTCTCAGTGTCTCAGTGTCTGAGGCTCTCAGGGTCTCAGTGTCTCAGGGTCTCAGTGTCTCAGGGTCTCAGGGTCTCAGTGTCTCAGTGTCTGAGGGTCTCAGTTTCTCAGTGTCTCTGTGTCTCAGGGTCTCAGTGTATCAGCGTCTCAGTGACTTAGGGTCTCAGTGTCTCAGGGTCTCTGGGTCTCAGTGTCTCAATCTCTCAGTCTCTCAGTCTCTCAGTGCCTCAGGGTCTCAGGGTCTCAGGGTCTCAGTGTCTCAGTGTCTCAGTCTCTCAGTGTCTCAGGGTCTCAGTGTCTCAGTGTCTCAGGGTCTCAGGGTCTCAGTGCCTCAGTCTCTCAGTCTCTCAGTGTCTCAGTGTCTCAGGATCTCAGTGTCTCAGGGTCTCAGTGTCTCAGGGTCTCAGTGGCTCAGTGCCTCAGGATCTCAGTGTCACAGGTTCTCAGGGTCTCAGTGTCTCAGTGTCTGTGTCTCAGGGTCTCGGGTTCTGAGGGTCTCAGGGTGTCAGGGTCTCAGGGTTTCAGTGTCTCAGTGTCACAGGGTCTCTGGGTCTCATTGTCTCAGGGTCTCAGGGTCTCAGTCTCTCAGTCTCCCAGTGTCTCAGTCTCACAGTCTCTCAGTCTCTCATTGTCTTAGGGTCGCAGTATCTCTTTGTCTCAGGGTCTCAGGGTCACAGTGTCTCTGTGTCTCACTGTCTCAGTGTCTCAGAGTCTCAGTCTCTCAGTGTCTCAGTCTCTCAGTCTTTCAGTGTCTCAGTGTCTCAGTTCCTCAGGGTCTCAGTGTCTCAGTGTCTCAGGGTCTCAGTCTCTCAGGGTCTCAGGGTCACAGGGTCTCTGGGTCTCAGATTCTCAGTCTCTCAGTCTCTCAGTTTCTCAGGGTCTCAGTGTCTCAGGGTCTCAGTTTCTCAGTGACTCAGGGTCTCAGTGTCTCAGGGTCTCAGTGTCCCAGGGTTTCAGGGTCTTAGTCTCTCAGTCCCTCAATCTCTCTGTCTCTCAGGGTCTCTGGGTCTCAGTCTCTCTGTCTCTCAGTGTCTCAGTGTTTCTGTGTCTCAGTGTCTCAGTGTCTCAGGGTCTCAGGGTCTCTGGGTCTCAGATTCTCAGTCTCTCAGTCGCTCAGACTCTCAGGGTCTCAGTGTCTCAGTCTCTCAGTGTCTCAGTGTCTCAGGGTCTCAGTGTCTCAGTCTCTCAGTGTCTCAGGGTCTCAGTGTCTCAGTGTCTCAGTACCTCAGTGTCTCAGTGTCTCAGGGTCCCAGTGTCTCAGTCTCTCAGGGTCTCAGTGTCTCAGAGTCTCAGTCTCTCAGTGTCTCAGTCTCTCAGTCTTTCAGTGTCTCAGGGTCTCAGTCTCTCAGTCTTTCAGTGTCTCAGTTCCTCAGGGTCTCAGTGTCTCAGGGTCTCAGTCTCTCAGTCTTTCAGTGTCTCAGGGTCTCAGTCTCTCAGTCTTTCAGTCTCTCAGTCTCTCAGTCTCTCAGTTTCTCAGGGTCTCAGTGTCTCAGTGTCTCAGTGTCTCAGGGTCTCAGTTTCTCAGTGACTCGGGGTCTCAGTGTCTCAGGGTCTCAGTGTCTCAGGGTTTCAGGGTCTTAGTCTCTCAGTCCCTCAGTCACTCTGTCTCTCAGGGTCTCTGGGTCTCTGGGTCTCAGTCTCTCTGTCTCTCAGTGTCTCAGTGTTTCTGTGTCTCAGTGTCTCAGTGGCTCAGGGTCTCAGTGTCTCAGTCTCTCAGTGTCTCAGTGTCTCAGGGTCTCAGTGTCTCAGTCTCTCAGTGTCTCAGTGTCTCAGTCTCTCAGTGTCTCAGGGTCTCAGTGTCTCAGCCTCTCAGTGTCTCAGTGTCTCAGGGTCTCAGTGTCTCAGTCTCTCAGTGTCTCAGGGTCTCAGTGTCTCAGTGTCTCAGTACCTCAGTGTCTCAGATTCTCAGGGTCTCAGTGTCTCAGTCTCTCAGGGTCTCAGTGTCTCAGTGTCTCAGTCTCTCAGTCGCTCAGTCTCTCAGTCTCTCAATCTCACAGTCTCTCTGTTTATCAGTCTCTCAGTCTCTCAGTGTCTTACTGTCTCAGGGTCTCAGATTCTCAGTGTCTCAGTGTCTCAGGGTCTCAGGGTCTCAATGTCTCAGCGTCTCAGGGTCTCAGTGTCACAGGGTCTCAGGGTCTTAGTCTCTAAGTCACTCAGTCTCTTAGTCTCTCAGTCTCTCATTCTCTCAGTCTCTCAGTCTCTCAGTGTCTCAGTGTCTGAGGCTCTCAGGGTCTCTGGGTCTCAGGCTCTCAGTCTCTCAGTCTCTCAGTCTGTCATTGTCTCAGGGTCTCAGTGTCTCAGTGTCCCAGTGTCTCAGTGTCTCAGGGACTCTGGGTCTCAGGGTATCAGTGTCTCTGGATCTCTGTGTCTTTGGGTCTCAGCGTCTCAGTTTCTCAGTGTCTCAGGATCTCTGGGTCTCTGGGTTTCTGAGTCTCAGTGTCTCAGTCTCTCAATCTCTCAGACTCTCAGTCTCTCAGTCTCTCAGTGTCTCAGTGTCACAGTGTGTCAGGGCCTCAGGGTCTCAGTGTCTCAGTGTCTCAGTCTCTCAGTGTCTCAGGATCTTTGGGTCTCAGTGTCTCAGGGTCTCAGTGTCTCTGTGTCTCAGTCTCTCAGTCTCTCAGTCTCTCAGTGTCTCAGTCTCTCCGTCTCCCTGTGCCTTAGTCTCTCTGTCTCTCAGTCTCTCAGTGTCTCAGAGTCTCAGTGTGTCAGGGTCTCAGTGTCTCAGTGTCTCAGTGTCTCAGTGTCTCAGGGTCTCAGTGTCTCAGTGCATCAGGTTCTCAGTGTCTCAGGTTCTCAGGGTCTCAGTGTCTCAGTGTCTCAGTGTCTCAGGGTCTCAGTGTCTCAGTGCATCAGGTTCTCAGTGTCTCAGGTTCTCAGGGTCTCAGTGTCTCAGGATCTCAGTGCCTCAGTGGCTCAGTGTCTGTGTCTCAGGGTATCAGGGTCTGAGTGTCTCAGGGTCTCAGGATTTCAGTGTCTCAGTTTCTCAGGTTCTCAGTGTCTCAGGGTCTCAGTGTCTCAGGGTCTCAGGGTTTCAGGGTCTTAGTCTCTCAATCCCTCTGTCTCTCTGTCTCTCAGGGTCTCTGGGTCTCTGGGTCTCAGTCTCTCAGAGTCTCAGTGTTTCTGTGTCTCAGTCTCTTAGCGTCTCAGGTCTCAGAGTCTCAGTGTCTCAGTGTCTCAGTGTCTCAGTGTCTCAGTCTCTCAGTGTCTTAGTGTCTCAGGGTCTCAGATTCTCAGAGTCTCAGTGTCTCAGGGTCTCAGGGTCTCAGTGTCTCAGCGTCTCAGGGTCTCAGTGTCACAGGGTCTCAGGGTCTTATTCTCTAAGTCACTCAGTCTCTTAGTCTCTCAGTCTCTCAGTCTCTCAGTCTCTCATTCTCTCAGTCTCTCAGTGTCTCTGGGTCTCAGTCTCTCCGTCTCTCAGTGTCTCAGTGTCTGAGGCTCTCAGGGTCTCTGGGTCTCAGGCTCTCAGTCTCTCAGTCTCTCAGTCTGTCATTGTCTCAGGGTCTCAGTGTCTCAGTGTCCCAGTGTCTCAGTGTCTCAGGGACTCTGGGTCTCAGGGTATCAGTGTCTCTGGATCTCTGTGTCTCTGTGTCTTTGGGTCTCAGCGTCTCAGTTTCTCCGTGTCTCAGGATCTCAGTGTCTTAGTGTCACAGGGTCTCAGTTTCTCAGTGTCTCAGGGTCTCTGGGTCTCTGGGTTTCTGAGTCTCAGTGTCTCAGTCTCTCAATCTCTCAGACTCTCAGTCTCTAGTGTCTCAGTGTCACAGTGTGTCAGGGCCTCAGGGTCTCAGTGTCTCAGTCTCTCAGTGTCTCAGGATCTCAGGGTCTCAGGGTCTCAGTGCCTCAGTGTCTCAGGGTCTCAGTGTCTCAGTCTCTCAGTCTCTCAGTGTCTCAGTCTCTCCGTCTCCCTGTGCCTTAGTCTCTCTGTCTATCAGTCTCTCAGTGTCTCAGGGTCTCAGTGTGTCAGGGTCTCAGTGTCTCAGTGTCTCAGGGTCTCAGTGTCTCAGTGCCTCAGGTTCTCAGTGTCTCAGGTTCTCAGGGTCTCAGTGTCTCAGGATCTCAGTGCCTCAGTGGCTCAGTGTCTGTGTCTCAGGGTATCAGGGTCTGAGTGTCTCAGGGTCTCAGCATTTCAGTGTCTCAGTTTCTCAGGGTCTCAGTGTCTCAGGGTCTCAGGGTTTCAGGGTCTTAGTCTCTCAATCCCTCTGTCTCTCTGTCTCTCAGGGTCTCTGGGTCTCAGTCTCTCAGTCTCTCAGTCTCTCAGTGTCTCAGTGTTTCTGTGTCTCAGTGTCTAAGTGTCTCAGGGTCTCAGTGTCTCAGTGTCTCAGTCTCTCAGTCGCTCAGACTCTCAGTCTCTCAGTCTCTCAATCTCACAGTCTCTCAGTGTATCAGTCTCTCAGTCACTCAGTCTCTTAGTGTCTCAGGGTCTCAGAGTCTCAGTGTCTCAGTGTCTCAGTGTCTCAGTCTCTCAGGGTCTCAGTGTCTCAGGGTCTCAGTGTCTCAGGGTCTCAGGGTTTCAGGGTCTTAGTCTCTCAATCCCTCTGTCTCTCTGTCTCTCAGGGTCTCTGGGTCTCAGTCTCTCAGTCTCTCAGTCTCTCAGTGTCTCAGTGTTTCTGTGTCTCAGTGTCTAAGTGTCTCAGGGTCTCAGTGTCTCAGTGTCTCAGTCTCTCAGTCGCTCAGACTCTCAGTGTCTCAGTCTCTCAATCTCACAGTCTCTCAGTGTATCAGTCTCTCAGTCACTCAGTCTCTTAGTGTCTCAGGGTCTCAGAGTCTCAGTCTCTTAGTGTCTCAGTGTCTCGGGTCACTGGGTCTCTGGGTCTCAGTCTCTCCGTATCTCAGTCTCTCAGTGTCTCAGTGTCTGAGGCTCTCAGGGTCTCTGGGTCTCAGGCTCTCAGTCTCTCAGTCTCTCAGGGTCTCAGGGTCTCAGTGTCTCAGTGTCTCAGGGTCTCAGGGTCTCAGTGTCTGAGGGTCTCAGTTTCTCAGTGTCTCTGTGACTCAGGGTCTCAGTGTATCAGAGTCTCAGGGTCTCAGTGTCTCAGGGTCTCTGGGTCTCAGTGTCTCAATCTCTCAGTCTCTCAGTCTGCTCAGTGCCTCAGGGTCTCAGGGTCTCAGTGTCTCAGGGTCTCAGGGTCTCAGTGCCTCAGTCTCTCAGTCTCTCAGTCTCTCAGTGTCTCAGGGTCTCAGTGTCTCAGGGTCTCAGTGTATCAGCGTCTCAGTGACTTAGGGTCTCAGTGTCTCAGGGTCTCTGGGTCTCAGTGTCTCAATCTCTCAGTCTCTCAGTGCCTCAGGGTCTCAGTGTCTCAGTCTCTCAGTGTCTCAGGGTCTCAGTTTCTCAGGGTCTCAGGGTCTCAGTGCCTCAGTCTCTCAGTCTCTCAGTGTCTCAGTGTCTCAGGGTCTCAGTCTCTCAGGGTCTCAGTGTCTCAGAGTCTCAGTCTCTCAGTGTCTCAGTCTCTCAGTCTTTCAGTGTCTCAGTGTCTCAGTCTCTCAGGGTCTCAGTGTCTCAGTGTCTCAGTCTCTCAGTCTCTCAGTTGCTCAGTCTCTCAGTCTCTCAATCTCACAGTCTCTCAGTGTAACAGTCTCTCAGTCTCTTAGTGTCTCAGTGTCTCGGGTCTCTGGGTCTCTGGGTCTCAGTCTCTCCGTATCTCAGTCTCTCAGTGTCTCAGTGTCTGAGGCTCTCAGGGTCTCTGGGTCTCAGGCTCTCAGTCTCTCAGTCTCTCAGGGTCTCAGGGTCTCAGTGTCTCAGTGTCTCAGGGTCTCAGGGTCTCAGGGTCTCAGTGTCTGAGGGTCTCAGTTTCTCAGTGTCTCTGTGACTCAGGGTCTCAGTGTATCAGAGTCTCAGGGTCTCAGTGTCTCAGGGTCTCTGGGTCTCAGTGTCTCAATCTCTCAGTCTCTCAGTCTGCTCCGTGCCTCAGGGTCTCAGGGTCTCAGTGTCTCAGGGTCTCAGGGTCTCAGTGCCTCAGTCTCTCAGTCTCTCAGTGTCTCAGGGTCTCAGTGTCTCAGGGTCTCAGTGTATCAGCGTCTCAGTGACTTAGGGTCTCAGTGTCTCAGGGTCTCTGGGTCTCAGTGTCTCAATCTCTCAGTCTCTCAGTGCCTCAGGGTCTCAGTGTCTCAGTCTCTCAGTGTCTCAGGGTCTCAGTTTCTCAGGGTCTCAGGGTCTCAGTGCCTCAGTCTCTCAGTCTCTCAGTGTCTCAGTGTCTCAGGGTCTCAGTGTCTCAGGGTCTCAGTGTCTCAGGTTCTCAGGGTCTCAGTCTCTCAGTGTCTGAGGCTCTCGGGGTCTCAGAGTCTCAGTGTCTCAGGGTCTCAGGGTCTCAGTGTCTCAGTGTCTGAGGGTCTCAGTTTCTCAGTGTCTCTGTGTCTAAGGGTCTCAGTGTATCAGCGTCTCAGTGACTTAGGGTCTCAGTGTCTCAGGGTCTCTGGGTCTCAGTGTCTCAATCTCTCAGTCTCTCAGTCTCTCAGTGTCTCAGGTTCTCAGGGTCTCAGTCTCTCAGTGTCTGAGGCTCTCGGGGTCTCAGAGTCTCAGTGTCTCAGGGTCTCAGTGTCTCAGGGTCTCAGTGCCTCAGTCTCTCAGTCTCTCAGTGTCTCAGTGTCTCAGGGTCTCAGTGTCTCAGGGTCTCAGTGGCTCAGTGCCTCAGGGTCTCAGTGTCTCAGGTTCTCAGGGACTCAGTGTCTCAGTGTCTCAGTGTCTGTGTCTCAGGGTCTCAGGGTCTGAGGGTCTGAGGGTCTCAGGGTCTCAGGGTTTCAGTGCCTCAGTGTCACAGGGTCTCAGGGTCTCAGGGTCTCAGTCTCTCAGTCTCCCAGTGTCTCAGTCTCACAGTCTCTCAGTCTCTCATTGTCTTAGGGTTGCAGTATCTCTTGTCTCAGGGTCTCAGGGTCTCAGGGTCTCAGTGTCTCTGTGTCTCAGTGTCTCAGAGTTTCAGTCTCTCAGTGTCTCAGTCTCTCAGTCTTTCAGTGTCTCAGTGTCTCAGTCTCTCAGTCTTTCAGTGTCTCAGTGTCTCAGAGTCTCAGTCTCTCAGTGTCTCAGTCTCTCAGTCTTTCAGTGTCTCAGTGTCTCAGTCTCTCAGTCTTTCAGTGTCTCAGTTCCTCAGGGTCTCAGGGTCTCAGTGTCTCAGTGTCTCAGGGTCTCAGTCTCTCAGTCTCTCAGTCTCTCAGGGTCTCAGGGTCACAGGGTCTCTGGGTCTCAGATTCCCAGTCACTCAGTCTCTCAGTTTCTCAGGGTCTCAGTGTCTCAGTGTCTCAGTGTCTCAGGGTCTCAGTATCTCAGTTACTCGGGGTCTCAGTGTCCCAGGGTTTCAGGGTCTTAGTCTCTCAGTCCCTCAATCTCTCTGTCTCTCAGGGTCTCTGGGTCTCAGTCTCTCTGTCTCTCAGTGTCTCAGTGTTGCTGTGTCTCAGTGTCTCAGGGTCTCAGGGTCTCTGGGTCTCAGATTCTCAGTCTCTCAGTCGCTCAGACTCTCAGTCTCTCAGTCTCTCAATCTCACAGTCTCTCAGTCTCTCAGTGTCTCAGGGTCTCAGTGTCTCAGTCTCTCAGTGTCTCAGTGTCTCAGGGTCTCAGTGTCTCAGTCTCTCAGTGTCTCAGTGTCTCAGTGTCTCAGGGTCTCAGTGTCTCAGTCTCTCAGTGTCTCAGGGTCTCAGTGTCTCAGATTCTCAGGGTCTCAGTGTCTCAGTCTCTCAGGGTCTCAGTGTCTCAGGGTCTCAGTGTCTCAGTGTCTCAGTACCTCAGTGTCTCAGTGTTTCAGGGTCTCAGTTTCTCAGGGTCTCAGGGTCTCAGTGCCTCAGTCTCTCAGTCTCTCAGTGTCTCAGTGTCTCAGGGTCTCAGTGTCTCAGGGTCTCAGTGTCTCAGGTTCTCAGGGTCTCAGTCTCTCAGTGTCTGAGGCTCTCGGGGTCTCAGAGTCTCAGTGTCTCAGGGTCTCAGGGTCTCAGTGTCTCAGTGTCTGAGGGTCTCAGTTTCTCAGTGTCTCTGTGTCTAAGGGTCTCAGTGTATCAGCGTCTCAGTGACTTAGGGTCTCAGTGTCTCAGGGTCTCTGGGTCTCAGTGTCTCAATCTCTCAGTCTCTCAGTCTCTCAGTGTCTCAGGTTCTCAGGGTCTCAGTCTCTCAGTGTCTGAGGCTCTCGGGGTCTCAGAGTCTCAGTGTCTCAGGGTCTCAGTGTCTCAGGGTCTCAGGGTCTCAGTGCCTCAGTCTCTCAGTCTCTCAGTCTCTCAGTGTCTCAGTGTCTCAGGGTCTCAGTGTCTCAGGGTCTCAGTGGCTCAGTGCCTCAGGGTCTCAGTGTCTCAGGTTCTCAGGGACTCAGTGTCTCAGTGTCTCAGTGTCTGTGTCTCAGGGTCTGAGGGTCTGAGGGTCTGAGGGTCTCAGGGTCTCAGGGTTTCAGTGCCTCAGTGTCACAGGGTCTCAGGGTCTCAGGGTCTCAGGGTCTCAGTCTCTCAGTCTCCCAGTGTCTCAGTCTCACAGTCTCTCAGTCTCTCATTGTCTTAGGGTTGCAGTATCTCTTGTCTCAGGGTCTCAGGGTCTCAGGGTCTCAGTGTCTCTGTGTCTCAGTGTCTCAGAGTTTCAGTCTCTCAGTGTCTCAGTCTCTCAGTCTTTCAGTGTCTCAGTGTCTCAGTCTCTCAGTCTTTCAGTGTCTCAGTGTCTCAGAGTCTCAGTCTCTCAGTGTCTCAGTCTCTCAGTCTTTCAGTGTCTCAGTGTCTCAGTCTCTCAGTCTTTCAGTGTCTCAGTTCCTCAGGGTCTCAGGGTCTCAGTGTCTCAGTGTCTCAGGGTCTCAGTCTCTCAGTCTCTCAGGGTCTCAGGGTCACAGGGTCTCTGGGTCTCAGATTCCCAGTCACTCAGTCTCTCAGTTTCTCAGGGTCTCAGTGTCTCAGTGTCTCAGGGTCTCAGGGTCTCAGTATCTCAGTTACTCGGGGTCTCAGTGTCCCAGGGTTTCAGGGTCTTAGTCTCTCAGTCCCTCAATCTCTCTGTCTCTCAGGGTCTCTGGGTCTCAGTCTCTCTGTCTCTCAGTGTCTCAGTGTTTCTGTGTCTCAGTGTCTCAGGGTCTCAGGGTCTCTGGGTCTCAGATTCTCAGTCTCTCAGTCGCTCAGACTCTCAGTCTCTCAGTCTCTCAATCTCACAGTCTCTCAGTCTCTCAGTGTCTCAGGGTCTCAGTGTCTCAGTCTCTCAGTGTCTCAGTGTCTCAGGGTCTCAGTGTCTCAGTCTCTCAGTGTCTCAGTGTCTCAGTGTCTCAGGGTCTCAGTGTCTCAGTCTCTCAGTGTCTCAGGGTCTCAGTGTCTCAGATTCTCAGGGTCTCAGTGTCTCAGTCTCTCAGGGTCTCAGTGTCTCAGGGTCTCAGTGTCTCAGTGTCTCAGTACCTCAGTGTCTCAGTGTTTCAGGGTCCCAGTGTCTCAGTCTCTCAGGGTCTCCGTGTCTCAGAGTCTCAGTCTCTCAGTGTCTCAGTCTCTCAGTCTTTCAGTGTCTCAGGGTCTCAGTCTCTCAGTCTTTCAGTGTCTCAGTTTCTCAGTGTCTCAGTTCCTCAGGGTCTCAGTGTCTCAGGGTCTCAGTCTCTCAGTCTCTCAGTTTCTCAGGGTCTCAGTGTCTCAGTGTCTCAGGGTCTCACGGTCTCAGTTTCTCAGTGACTCGGGGTCTCAGTGTCTCAGTGTCTCAGGGTTTCAGGGTCTTAGTCTCTCAGTCCCTCAGTCTCTCTGTCTCTCAGGGTCTCTGGGTCTCTGGGTCTCAGTCTCTCTGTCTCTCAGTGTCTCAGTGTTTCTGTGTCTCAGTGTCTCAGTGTCTCTGGGTCTCAGATTCTCAGTCTCTCAGTCTCTCAGTCTCTCAGTGTCTCAGGGTCTCAGTGTCTCAGTCTCTCAGTGTCTCAGTGTCTCAGTGTCTCAGGGTCTCAGTGTCTCAGTCTCTCAGTGTCTCAGGGTCTCAGTGTCTCAGATTCTCAGGGTCTCAGTGTCTCAGTCTCTCAGGGTCTCAGTGTCTCAGTGTCTCAGTGTCTCAGTCTCTCCGTCTCCCTGTGCCTTAGTCTCTCTGTCTCTCAGTCTCTCAGTGTCTCAGAGTCTCAGTGTCTCAGATTCTCAGGGTCTCAGTGTGTCAGGCTCTCAGTGTCTCAGTGTCTCAGTGTCTCAGGGTCTCAGTGTCTCAGTCTCTCAGTGTCTCAGTGTCTCAGGGTCTCAGTGTCTCAGTCTCTCAGTGTCTCAGTACCTCAGTGTCTCAGATTCTCAGGGTCTCAGTGTCTCAGTCTCTCAGGGTCTCAGTGTCTCAGTGTCTCAGTGTCTCAGTCTCTCCGTCTCCCTGTGCCTTAGTCTCTCTGACTCTCAGTCTCTCAGTGTCTCAGGGTCTCAGTGTGTCAGGGTCTCAGTGTCTCAGTGTCTCAGTGTCTCAGTGTCTCAGGGTCTCAGTGTCTCAGTGCCTCAGGTTCTCAGTGTCTCAGGTTCTCAGGGTCTCAGTGTCTCAGGATCTCAGTGCCTCAGTGGCTCAGTGTCTGTGTCTCAGGGTATCAGGGTCTGAGTGTCTCAGGGTCTCAGGATTTCAGTGTCTCAGTTTCTCAGGGTCTCAGTGTCTCATGGTCTCAGTGTCTCAGGGTCTCAGGGTTTCAGGGTCTTAGTCTCTCAATCCCTCTGTCTCTCTGTCTCTCAGGGTCTCTGGGTCTCTGGGTCTCAGTCTCTCAGTCTCTCAGTGTCTCAGTGTTTCTGTGTCTCAGTGTCTAAGAGTCTCAGGGTCTCAGTGTCTCAGTGCCTCAGTGTCTCAGTGTCTCAGGGTCTCAGTGTTTCAGTCTCTCAGTCGCTCAGACTCTCAGTCTCTCAGTCTCTCAATCTCACAGTCTCTCAGTGTATCAGTCTCTCAGTCTCTTAGTGTCTCAGGGTCTCAGAGTCTCAGTGTCTCAGTGTCTCAGTGTCTCAGGGTCTCAGTGTCTCAGTGTCTCAGTGTCTCAGTCTCTCAGTCTCTCAGTCGCTCAGTCTCTCAGTCTCTCAATCTCTCAATCTCACAGTCTCTCAGTGTAACAGTCTCTCAGTCTCTTAGTGTCTCAGTGTCTCAGGGTCTCTGGGTCTCTGGGTCTCTGGGTCTCAGTCTCTCAGTCTCTCAGTCTCTCATTCTCTCAGTCTCTCAGTGTCTCTGGGTCTCAGTCTCTCCGTCTCTCAGTCTCTCAGTGTCTCAGTGTCTGAGGCTCTCAGGGTCTCAGTGTCTCAATCTCTCAGTCTCTCAGTGCCTCAGGGTCTCAGGGTCTCAGTGTCTCAGGGTCTCAGGGTCTCAGTGCCTCAGTCTCTCAGTCTCTCAGTCTCTCAGTGTCTCAGGGTCTCAGTGTCTCAGGGTCTCACTGTCTCAGTGTCTCAGGGTCTCAGGGTCTCAGTGGCTCTGTGCCTCAGTGTCTCAGTGTCTCAGGTTCTCAGGGTCTCAGTCTCTCAGTGTCTCAGTGTCTGAGGCTCTCAGGGTCTCAGGGTCTCAGGGTCTCAGTGTCTCAGGGTCTCAGGGTCTCAGTGTCTCAGTGTCTGAGGGTCTCAGTTTCTCAGTGTCTCTGTGTCTCAGGGTCTCAGTGCATCAGCGTCTCAGTGACTTAGGGTCTCAGTGTCTCAGGGTCTCTGGGTCTCAGTGTCTCAATCTCTCAGTCTCTCAGTCTCTCAGCGCCTCAGGGTCTCAGTCTCTCAGTGTCTCAGTGTCTGAGGCTCTCAGGGTCTCAGTGTCTCAGGGTCTCAGTGTCTCAGGGTCTCAGGGTCTCAGTGTCTCAGTGTCTGAGGGTCTCAGTTTCTCAGTGTCTCTGTGTCTCAGGGTCTCAGTGTATCAGCGTCTCAGTGACTTAGGGTCTCAGTGTCTCAGGGTCTCTGGGTCTCAGTGTCTCAATCTCTCAGTCTCTCAGTCTCTCAGTGCCTCAGGGTCTCAGGGTCTCAGGGTCTCAGTGTCTCAGTGTCTCAGTCTCTCAGTGTCTCAGGGTCTCAGTGTCTCAGTGTCTCAGGGTCTCAGGGTCTCAGTGCCTCAGTCTCTCAGTCTCTCAGTGTCTCAGTGTCTCAGGATCTCAGTGTCTCAGGGTCTCAGTGTCTCAGGGTCTCAGTGGCTCAGTGCCTCAGGATCTCAGTGTCACAGGTTCTCAGGGTCTCAGTGTCTCAGTGTCTGTGTCTCAGGGTCTCGGGTTCTGAGGGTCTCAGGGTGTCAGGGTCTCAGGGTTTCAGTGTCTCAGTGTCACAGGGTCTCTGGGTCTCATTGTCTCAGGGTCTCAGGGTCTCAGTCTCTCAGTCTCCCAGTGTCTCAGTCTCACAGTCTCTCAGTCTCTCATTGTCTTAGGGTCGCAGTATCTCTTTGTCTCAGGGTCTCAGGGTCACAGTGTCTCTGTGTCTCACTGTCTCAGTGTCTCAGAGTCTCAGTCTCTCAGTGTCTCAGTCTCTCAGTCTTTCAGTGTCTCAGTGTCTCAGTTCCTCAGGGTCTCAGTGTCTCAGTGTCTCAGGGTCTCAGTCTCTCAGGGTCTCAGGGTCACAGGGTCTCTGGGTCTCAGATTCTCAGTCTCTCAGTCTCTCAGTTTCTCAGGGTCTCAGTGTCTCAGGGTCTCAGTTTCTCAGTGACTCAGGGTCTCAGTGTCTCAGGGTCTCAGTGTCCCAGGGTTTCAGGGTCTTAGTCTCTCAGTCCCTCAATCTCTCTGTCTCTCAGGGTCTCTGGGTCTCAGTCTCTCTGTCTCTCAGTGTCTCAGTGTTTCTGTGTCTCAGTGTCTCAGTGTCTCAGGGTCTCAGGGTCTCTGGGTCTCAGATTCTCAGTCTCTCAGTCGCTCAGACTCTCAGGGTCTCAGTGTCTCAGTCTCTCAGTGTCTCAGTGTCTCAGGGTCTCAGTGTCTCAGTCTCTCAGTGTCTCAGGGTCTCAGTGTCTCAGTGTCTCAGTACCTCAGTGTCTCAGTGTCTCAGGGTCCCAGTGTCTCAGTCTCTCAGGGTCTCAGTGTCTCAGAGTCTCAGTCTCTCAGTGTCTCAGTCTCTCAGTCTTTCAGTGTCTCAGGGTCTCAGTCTCTCAGTCTTTCAGTGTCTCAGTTCCTCAGGGTCTCAGTGTCTCAGGGTCTCAGTCTCTCAGTCTTTCAGTGTCTCAGGGTCTCAGTCTCTCAGTCTTTCAGTCTCTCAGTCTCTCAGTCTCTCAGTTTCTCAGGGTCTCAGTGTCTCAGTGTCTCAGTGTCTCAGGGTCTCAGTTTCTCAGTGACTCGGGGTCTCAGTGTCTCAGGGTCTCAGTGTCTCAGGGTTTCAGGGTCTTAGTCTCTCAGTCCCTCAGTCACTCTGTCTCTCAGGGTCTCTGGGTCTCTGGGTCTCAGTCTCTCTGTCTCTCAGTGTCTCAGTGTTTCTGTGTCTCAGTGTCTCAGTGGCTCAGGGTCTCAGTGTCTCAGTCTCTCAGTGTCTCAGTGTCTCAGGGTCTCAGTGTCTCAGTCTCTCAGTGTCTCAGTGTCTCAGTCTCTCAGTGTCTCAGGGTCTCAGTGTCTCAGCCTCTCAGTGTCTCAGTGTCTCAGGGTCTCAGTGTCTCAGTCTCTCAGTGTCTCAGGGTCTCAGTGTCTCAGTGTCTCAGTACCTCAGTGTCTCAGATTCTCAGGGTCTCAGTGTCTCAGTCTCTCAGGGTCTCAGTGTCTCAGTGTCTCAGTCTCTCAGTCGCTCAGTCTCTCAGTCTCTCAATCTCACAGTCTCTCTGTTTATCAGTCTCTCAGTCTCTCAGTGTCTTACTGTCTCAGGGTCTCAGATTCTCAGTGTCTCAGTGTCTCAGGGTCTCAGGGTCTCAATGTCTCAGCGTCTCAGGGTCTCAGTGTCACAGGGTCTCAGGGTCTTAGTCTCTAAGTCACTCAGTCTCTTAGTCTCTCAGTCTCTCATTCTCTCAGTCTCTCAGTCTCTCAGTGTCTCAGTGTCTGAGGCTCTCAGGGTCTCTGGGTCTCAGGCTCTCAGTCTCTCAGTCTCTCAGTCTGTCATTGTCTCAGGGTCTCAGTGTCTCAGTGTCCCAGTGTCTCAGTGTCTCAGGGACTCTTGGTCTCAGGGTATCAGTGTCTCTGGATCTCTGTGTCTTTGGATCTCAGCGTCTCAGTTTCTCAGTGTCTCAGGATCTCTGGGTCTCTGGGTTTCTGAGTCTCAGTGTCTCAGTCTCTCAATCTCTCAGACTCTCAGTCTCTCAGTCTCTCAGTGTCTCAGTGTCACAGTGTGTCAGGGCCTCAGGGTCTCAGTGTCTCAGTGTCTCAGTCTCTCAGTGTCTCAGGATCTTTGGGTCTCAGTGTCTCAGGGTCTCAGTGTCTCAGTGTCTCAGTCTCTCAGTCTCTCAGTCTCTCAGTGTCTCAGTCTCTCCGTCTCCCTGTGCCTTAGTCTCTCTGTCTCTCAGTCTCTCAGTGTCTCAGAGTCTCAGTGTGTCAGTGTGTCAGGGTCTCAGTGTCTCAGTGTCTCAGTGTCTCAGGGTCTCAGTGTCTCAGTGCATCAGGTTCTCAGTGTCTCAGGTTCTCAGGGTCTCAGTGTCTCAGGATCTCAGTGCCTCAGTGGCTCAGTGTCTGTGTCTCAGGGTATCAGGGTCTGAGTGTCTCAGGGTCTCAGGATTTCAGTGTCTCAGTTTCTCAGGTTCTCAGTGTCTCAGGGTCTCAGTGTCTCAGGGTCTCAGGGTTTCAGGGTCTTAGTCTCTCAATCCCTCTGTCTCTCTGTCTCTCAGGGTCTCTGGGTCTCTGGGTCTCAGTCTCTCAGAGTCTCAGTGTTTCTGTGTCTCAGTCTCTTAGCGTCTCAGGTCTCAGAGTCTCAGTGTCTCAGTGTCTCAGTGTCTCAGTCTCTCAGTGTCTTAGTGTCTCAGGGTCTCAGATTCTCAGAGTCTCAGTGTCTCAGGGTCTCAGGGTCTCAGTGTCTCAGTGTCTCAGGGTCTCAGTGTCCCAGGGTTTCAGGGTCTTAGTCTCTCAGTCCCTCAATCTCTCTGTCTCTCAGGGTCTCTGGGTCTCAGTCTCTCTGTCTCTCAGTGTCTCAGTGTTTCTGTGTCTCAGTGTCTCAGTGTCTCAGGGTCTCAGGGTCTCTGGGTCTCAGATTCTCAGTCTCTCAGTCGCTCAGACTCTCAGTGTCTCAGTCTCTCAGTGTCTCAGTGTCTCAGGGTCTCAGTGTCTCAGTCTCTCAGTGTCTCAGGGTCTCAGTGTCTCAGTGTCTCAGTACCTCAGTGTCTCAGTGTCTCAGGGTCCCAGTGTCTCAGTCTCTCAGGGTCTCAGTGTCTCAGAGTCTCAGTCTCTCAGTGTCTCAGTCTCTCAGTCTTTCAGTGTCTCAGGGTCTCAGTCTCTCAGTCTTTCAGTGTCTCAGTTCCTCAGGGTCTCAGTGTCTCAGGGTCTCAGTCTCTCAGTCTTTCAGGGTCTCAGGGTCACAGGGTCTCTGGGTCTCAGATTCTCAGTCTCTCAGTCTCTCAGTCTCTCAGTTTCTCAGGGTCTCAGTGTCTCAGTGTCTCAGTGTCTCAGGGTCTCAGTTTCTCAGTGACTCGGGGTCTCAGTGTCTCAGGGTCTCAGTGTCTCAGGGTTTCAGGGTCTTAGTCTCTCAGTCCCTCAGTCACTCTGTCTCTCAGGGTCTCTGGGTCTCTGGGTCTCAGTCTCTCTGTCTCTCAGTGTCTCAGTGTTTCTGTGTCTCAGTGTCTCAGTGGCTCAGGGTCTCAGTGTCTCAGTCTCTCAGTGTCTCAGTGTCTCAGGGTCTCAGTGTCTCAGTCTCTCAGTGTCTCAGTGTCTCAGTCTCTCAGTGTCTCAGGGTCTCAGTGTCTCAGTCTCTCAGTGTCTCAGTGTCTCAGGGTCTCAGTGTTTCAGTCTCTCAGTGTCTCAGGGTCTCAGTGTCTCAGTGTCTCAGTACCTCAGTGTCTCAGATTCTCAGGGTCTCAGTGTCTCAGTCTCTCAGGGTCTCAGTGTCTCAGTGTCTCAGTCTCTCAGTCTCTCAATCTCACAGTCTCTCTGTTTATCAGTCTCTCAGTCTCTCAGTGTCTTACTGTCTCAGGGTCTCAGATTCTCAGTGTCTCAGTGTCTCAGGGTCTCAGGGTCTCAATGTCTCAGCGTCTCAGGGTCTCAGTGTCACAGGGTCTCAGGGTCTTAGTCTCTAAGTCACTCAGTCTCTTAGTCTCTCAGTCTCTCATTCTGTCAGTCTCTCAGTCTCTCAGTGTCTCAGTGTCTGAGGCTCTCAGGGTCTCTGGGTCTCAGGCTCTCAGTCTCTCAGTCTCTCAGTCTGTCATTGTCTCAGGGTCTCAGTGTCTCAGTGTCCCAGTGTCTCAGTGTCTCAGGGACTCTGGGTCTCAGGGTATCAGTGTCTCTGGATCTCTGTGTCTTTGGGTCTCAGCGTCTCAGTTTCTCAGTGTCTCAGGATCTCTGGGTCTCTGGGTTTCTGAGTCTCAGTGTCTCAGTCTCTCAATCTCTCAGACTCTCAGTCTCTCAGTCTCTCAGTGTCTCAGTGTCACAGTGTGTCAGGGCCTCAGGGTCTCAGTGTCTCAGTGTCTCAGTCTCTCAGTGTCTCAGGATCTTTGGGTCTCAGTGTCTCAGGGTCTCAGTGTCTCTGTGTCTCAGTCTCTCAGTCTCTCAGTCTCTCAGTGTCTCAGTCTCTCCGTCTCCCTGTGCCTTAGTCTCTCTGTCTCTCAGTCTCTCAGTGTCTCAGAGTCTCAGTGTGTCAGGGTCTCAGTGTCTCAGTGTCTCAGTGTCTCAGTGTCTCAGGGTCTCAGTGTCTCAGTGCATCAGGTTCTCAGTGTCTCAGGTTCTCAGGGTCTCAGTGTCTCAGTGTCTCAGTGTCTCAGGGTCTCAGTGTCTCAGTGCATCAGGTTCTCAGTGTCTCAGGTTCTCAGGGTCTCAGTGTCTCAGGATCTCAGTGCCTCAGTGGCTCAGTGTCTGTGTCTCAGGGTATCAGGGTCTGAGTGTCTCAGGGTCTCAGGATTTCAGTGTCTCAGTTTCTCAGGTTCTCAGTGTCTCAGGGTCTCAGTGTCTCAGGGTCTCAGGGTTTCAGGGTCTTAGTCTCTCAATCCCTCTGTCTCTCTGTCTCTCAGGGTCTCTGGGTCTCTGGGTCTCAGTCTCTCAGAGTCTCAGTGTTTCTGTGTCTCAGTCTCTTAGCGTCTCAGGTCTCAGAGTCTCAGTGTCTCAGTGTCTCAGTGTCTCAGTGTCTCAGTCTCTCAGTGTCTTAGTGTCTCAGGGTCTCAGATTCTCAGAGTCTCAGTGTCTCAGGGTCTCAGGGTCTCAGTGTCTCAGCGTCTCAGGGTCTCAGTGTCACAGGGTCTCAGGGTCTTATTCTCTAAGTCACTCAGTCTCTTAGTCTCTCAGTCTCTCAGTCTCTCAGTCTCTCATTCTCTCAGTCTCTCAGTGTCTCTGGGTCTCAGTCTCTCCGTCTCTCAGTGTCTCAGTGTCTGAGGCTCTCAGGGTCTCTGGGTCTCAGGCTCTCAGTCTCTCAGTCTCTCAGTCTGTCATTGTCTCAGGGTCTCAGTGTCTCAGTGTCCCAGTGTCTCAGTGTCTCAGGGACTCTGGGTCTCAGGGTATCAGTGTCTCTGGATCTCTGTGTCTCTGTGTCTTTGGGTCTCAGCGTCTCAGTTTCTCCGTGTCTCAGGATCTCAGTGTCTTAGTGTCACAGGGTCTCAGTTTCTCAGTGTCTCAGGGTCTCTGGGTCTCTGGGTTTCTGAGTCTCAGTGTCTCAGTCTCTCAATCTCTCAGACTCTCAGTCTCTAGTGTCTCAGTGTCACAGTGTGTCAGGGCCTCAGGGTCTCAGTGTCTCAGTCTCTCAGTGTCTCAGGATCTCAGGGTCTCAGGGTCTCAGTGCCTCAGTGTCTCAGGGTCTCAGTGTCTCAGTCTCTCAGTCTCTCAGTGTCTCAGTCTCTCCGTCTCCCTGTGCCTTAGTCTCTCTGTCTATCAGTCTCTCAGTGTCTCAGGGTCTCAGTGTGTCAGGGTCTCAGTGTCTCAGTGTCTCAGGGTCTCAGTGTCTCAGTGCCTCAGGTTCTCAGTGTCTCAGGTTCTCAGGGTCTCAGTGTCTCAGGATCTCAGTGCCTCAGTGGCTCAGTGTCTGTGTCTCAGGGTATCAGGGTCTGAGTGTCTCAGGGTCTCAGCATTTCAGTGTCTCAGTTTCTCAGGGTCTCAGTGTCTCAGGGTCTCAGGGTTTCAGGGTCTTAGTCTCTCAATCCCTCTGTCTCTCTGTCTCTCAGGGTCTCTGGGTCTCAGTCTCTCAGTCTCTCAGTCTCTCAGTGTCTCAGTGTTTCTGTGTCTCAGTGTCTAAGTGTCTCAGGGTCTCAGTGTCTCAGTGTCTCAGTCTCTCAGTCGCTCAGACTCTCAGTCTCTCAGTCTCTCAATCTCACAGTCTCTCAGTGTATCAGTCTCTCAGTCACTCAGTCTCTTAGTGTCTCAGGGTCTCAGAGTCTCAGTGTCTCAGTGTCTCAGTGTCTCAGTCTCTCAGGGTCTCAGTGTCTCAGGGTCTCAGTGTCTCAGGGTCTCAGGGTTTCAGGGTCTTAGTCTCTCAATCCCTCTGTCTCTCTGTCTCTCAGGGTCTCTGGGTCTCAGTCTCTCAGTCTCTCAGTGTCTCAGTGTTTCTGTGTCTCAGTGTCTAAGTGTCTCAGGGTCTCAGTGTCTCAGTGTCTCAGTCTCTCAGTCGCTCAGACTCTCAGTGTCTCAGTCTCTCAATCTCACAGTCTCTCAGTGTATCAGTCTCTCAGTCACTCAGTCTCTTAGTGTCTCAGGGTCTCAGAGTCTCAGTCTCTTAGTGTCTCAGTGTCTCGGGTCACTGGGTCTCTGGGTCTCAGTCTCTCCGTATCTCAGTCTCTCAGTGTCTCAGTGTCTGAGGCTCTCAGGGTCTCTGGGTCTCAGGCTCTCAGTCTCTCAGTCTCTCAGGGTCTCAGGGTCTCAGTGTCTCAGTGTCTCAGGGTCTCAGGGTCTCAGTGTCTGAGGGTCTCAGTTTCTCAGTGTCTCTGTGACTCAGGGTCTCAGTGTATCAGAGTCTCAGGGTCTCAGTGTCTCAGGGTCTCTGGGTCTCAGTGTCTCAATCTCTCAGTCTCTCAGTCTGCTCAGTGCCTCAGGGTCTCAGGGTCTCAGTGTCTCAGGGTCTCAGGGTCTCAGTGCCTCAGTCTCTCAGTCTCTCAGTCTCTCAGTGTCTCAGGGTCTCAGTGTCTCAGGGTCTCAGTGTATCAGCGTCTCAGTGACTTAGGGTCTCAGTGTCTCAGGGTCTCTGGGTCTCAGTGTCTCAATCTCTCAGTCTCTCAGTGCCTCAGGGTCTCAGTGTCTCAGTCTCTCAGTGTCTCAGGGTCTCAGTTTCTCAGGGTCTCAGGGTCTCAGTGCCTCAGTCTCTCAGTCTCTCAGTGTCTCAGTGTCTCAGGGTCTCAGTCTCTCAGGGTCTCAGTGTCTCAGAGTCTCAGTCTCTCAGTGTCTCAGTCTCTCAGTCTTTCAGTGTCTCAGGGTCTCAGTCTCTCAGTCTTTCAGTGTCTCAGTTCCTCAGGGTCTCAATGTCTCAGGGTCTCAGTCTCTCAGTCTTTCAGGGTCTCAGGGTCACAGGGTCTCTGGGTCTCAGATTCTCAGTCTCTCAGTCTCTCAGTCTCTCAGTTTCTCAGGGTCTCAGTGTCTCAGTGTCTCAGTGTCTCAGGGTCTCAGTTTCTCAGTGACTCGGGGTCTCAGTGTCTCAGGGTCTCAGTGTCTCAGGGTTTCAGGGTCTTAGTCTCTCAGTCCCTCAGTCACTCTGTCTCTCAGGGTCTCTGGGTCTCTGGGTCTCAGTCTCTCTGTCTCTCAGTGTCTCAGTGTTTCTGTGTCTCAGTGTCTCAGTGGCTCAGTCACGTGCTCACTGTGTAGTCTCTCAGTGTCTCAGTGTCTCAGGGTCTCAGTGTCTCAGTCTCTCAGTGTCTCAGTGTCTCAGTCTCTCAGTGTCTCAGGGTCTCAGTGTCTCAGTCTCTCAGTGTCTCAGTGTCTCAGGGTCTCAGTGTTTCAGTCTCTCAGTGTCTCAGGGTCTCAGTGTCTCAGTGTCTCAGTACCTCAGTGTCTCAGATTCTCAGGGTCTCAGTGTCTCAGTCTCTCAGGGTCTCAGTGTCTCAGTGTCTCAGTCTCTCAGTCTCTCAATCTCACAGTCTCTCTGTTTATCAGTCTCTCAGTCTCTCAGTGTCTTACTGTCTCAGGGTCTCAGATTCTCAGTGTCTCAGTGTCTCAGGGTCTCAGGGTCTCAATGTCTCAGCGTCTCAGGGTCTCAGTGTCACAGGGTCTCAGGGTCTTAGTCTCTAAGTCACTCAGTCTCTTAGTCTCTCAGTCTCTCATTCTCTCAGTCTCTCAGTCTCTCAGTGTCTCAGTGTCTGAGGCTCTCAGGGTCTCTGGGTCTCAGGCTCTCAGTCTCTCAGTCTCTCAGTCTGTCATTGTCTCAGGGTCTCAGTGTCTCAGTGTCCCAGTGTCTCAGTGTCTCAGGGACTCTGGGTCTCAGGTATCAGTGTCTCTGGATCTCTGTGTCTTTGGGTCTCAGCGTCTCAGTTTCTCAGTGTCTCAGGATCTCTGGGTCTCTGGGTTTCTGAGTCTCAGTGTCTCAGTCTCTCAATCTCTCAGACTCTCAGTCTCTCAGTCTCTCAGTGTCTCAGTGTCACAGTGTGTCAGGGCCTCAGGGTCTCAGTGTCTCAGTGTCTCAGTCTCTCAGTGTCTCAGGATCTTTGGGTCTCAGTGTCTCAGGGTCTCAGTGTCTCAGTGTCTCAGTCTCTCAGTCTCTCAGTCTCTCAGTGTCTCAGTCTCTCCGTCTCCCTGTGCCTTAGTCTCTCTGTCTCTCAGTCTCTCAGTGTCTCAGAGTCTCAGTGTGTCAGGGTCTCAGTGTCTCAGTTTCTCAGTGTCTCAGTGTCTCAGGGTCTCAGTGTCTCAGTGCATCAGGTTCTCAGTGTCTCAGGTTCTCAGGGTCTCAGTGTCTCAGGATCTCAGTGCCTCAGTGGCTCAGTGTCTGTGTCTCAGGGTATCAGGGTCTGAGTGTCTCAGGGTCTCAGGATTTCAGTGTCTCAGTTTCTCAGGTTCTCAGTGTCTCAGGGTCTCAGTGTCTCAGGGTCTCAGGGTTTCAGGGTCTTAGTCTCTCAATCCCTCTGTCTCTCTGTCTCTCAGGGTCTCTGGGTCTCTGGGTCTCAGTCTCTCAGAGTCTCAGTGTTTCTGTGTCTCAGTCTCTTAGCGTCTCAGGTCTCAGAGTCTCAGTGTCTCAGTGTCTCAGTGTCTCAGTGTCTCAGTCTCTCAGTGTCTTAGTGTCTCAGGGTCTCAGATTCTCAGAGTCTCAGTGTCTCAGGGTCTCAGGGTCTCAGTGTCTCAGCGTCTCAGGGTCTCAGTGTCACAGGGTCTCAGGGTCTTAGTCTCTAAGTCACTCAGTCTCTTAGTCTCTCAGTCTCTCAGTCTCCCAGTCTCTCATTCTCTCAGTCTCTCAGTGTCTCTGGGTCTCAGTCTCTCCGTCTCTCAGTGTCTCAGTGTCTGAGGCTCTCAGGGTCTCTGGGTCTCAGGCTCTCAGTCTCTCAGTCTCTCAGTCTGTCATTGTCTCAGGGTCTCAGTGTCTCAGTGTCCCAGTGTCTCAGTGTCTCAGGGACTCTGGGTCTCAGGGTATCAGTGTCTCTGGATCTCTGTGTCTCTGTGTCTTTGGGTCTCAGCGTCTCAGTTTCTCAGTGTCTCAGGATCTCAGTGTCTTAGTGTCACAGGGTCTCAGTTTCTCAGTGTCTCAGGGTCTCTGGGTCTCTGGGTTTCTGAGTCTCAGTGTCTCAGTCTCTCAATCTCTCAGACTCTCAGTCTCTAGTGTCTCAGTGTCACAGTGTGTCAGGGCCTCAGGGTCTCAGTGTCTCAGTCTCTCAGTGTCTCAGGATCTCAGGGTCTCAGGGTCTCAGTGCCTCAGTGTCTCAGGGTCTCAGTGTCTCAGTCTCTCAGTCTCTCAGTGTCTCAGTCTCTCCGTCTCCCTGTGCCTTAGTCTCTCTGTCTATCAGTCTCTCAGTGTCTCAGGGTCTCAGTGTGTCAGGGTCTCAGTGTCTCAGTGTCTCAGGGTCTCAGTGTCTCAGTGCCTCAGGTTCTCAGTGTCTCAGGTTCTCAGGGTCTCAGTGTCTCAGGATCTCAGTGCCTCAGTGGCTCAGTGTCTGTGTCTCAGGGTATCAGGGTCTGAGTGTCTCAGGGTCTCAGCATTTCAGTGTCTCAGTTTCTCAGGGTCTCAGTGTCTCAGGGTCTCAGTGTCTCAGGGTCTCAGGGTTTCAGGGTCTTAGTCTCTCAATCCCTCTGTCTCTCTGTCTCTCAGGGTCTCTGGGTCTCAGTCTCTCAGTCTCTCAGTCTCTCAGTGTCTCAGTGTTTCTGTGTCTCAGTGTCTAAGTGTCTCAGGGTCTCAGTGTCTCAGTGTCTCAGTCTCTCAGTCGCTCAGACTCTCAGTCTCTCAGTCTCTCAATCTCACAGTCTCTCAGTGTATCAGTCTCTCAGTCACTCAGTCTCTTAGTGTCTCAGGGTCTCAGAGTCTCAGTGTCTCAGTGTCTCAGTCTCTCAGGGTCTCAGTGTCTCAGGGTCTCAGTGTCTCAGGGTCTCAGGGTTTCAGGGTCTTAGTCTCTCAATCCCTCTGTCTCTCTGTCTCTCAGGGTCTCTGGGTCTCAGTCTCTCAGTCTCTCAGTCTCTCAGTGTCTCAGTGTTTCTGTGTCTCAGTGTCTAAGTGTCTCAGGGTCTCAGTGTCTCAGTGTCTCAGTCTCTCAGTCGCTCAGACTCTCAGTCTCTCAGTCTCTCAATCTCACAGTCTCTCAGTGTATCAGTCTCTCAGTCACTCAGTCTCTTAGTGTCTCAGGGTCTCAGAGTCTCAGTCTCTTAGTGTCTCAGTGTCTCGGGTCACTGGGTCTCTGGGTCTCAGTCTCTCCGTATCTCAGTCTCTCAGTGTCTCAGTGTCTGAGGCTCTCAGGGTCTCTGGGTCTCAGGCTCTCAGTCTCTCAGTCTCTCAGTGTCTCAGTGTTTCTGTGTCTCAGTGTCTAAGTGTCTCAGGGTCTCAGTGTCTCAGTGTCTCAGTCTCTCAGTCGCTCAGACTCTCAGTCTCTCAGTCTCTCAATCTCACAGTCTCTCAGTGTATCAGTCTCTCAGTCACTCAGTCTCTTAGTGTCTCAGGGTCTCAGAGTCTCAGTCTCTTAGTGTCTCAGTGTCTCGGGTCACTGGGTCTCTGGGTCTCAGAATCTCCGTATCTCAGTCTCTCAGTGTCTCAGTGTCTGAGGCTCTCAGGTTCTCTGGGTCTCAGGCTCTCAGTCTCTCAGTCTCTCAGGGTCTCAGGGTCTCAGTGTCTCAGTGTCTCAGGGTCTCAGGGTCTCAGTGTCTGAGGGTCTCAGTTTCTCAGTGTCTCTGTGACTCAGGGTCTCAGTGTATCAGAGTCTCAGGGTCTCAGTGTCTCAGGGTCTCTGGGTCTCAGTGTCTCAATCTCTCAGTCTCTCAGTCTGCTCAGTGCCTCAGGGTCTCAGGGTCTCAGTGTCTCAGGGTCTCAGGGTCTCAGTGCCTCAGTCTCTCAGTCTCTCAGTCTCTCAGTGTCTCAGGGTCTCAGTGTCTCAGGGTCTCAGTGTATCAGCGTCTCAGTGACTTAGGGTCTCAGTGTCTCAGGGTCTCTGGGTCTCAGTGTCTCAATCTCTCAGTCTCTCAGTGCCTCAGGGTCTCAGTGTCTCAGTCTCTCAGTGTCTCAGGGTTTCAGTTTCTCAGGGTCTCAGGGTCTCAGTGCCTCAGTCTCTCAGTCTCTCAGTGTCTCAGTGTCTCAGGGTCTCAGTGTCTCAGGGTCTCAGTGTCTCAGGTTCTCAGGGTCTCAGTCTCTCAGTGTCTGAGGCTCTCGGGGTCTCAGAGTCTCAGTGTCTCAGGGTCTCAGGGTCTCAGTGTCTCAGTGTCTGAGGGTCTCAGTTTCTCAGTGTCTCTGTGTCTCAGGGTCTCAGTGTATCAGCGTCTCAGTGACTTAGGGTCTCAGTGACTCAGGGTCTCTGGGTCTCAGTGTCTCAATCTCTCAGTCTCTCAGTCTCTCAGTGCCTCAGGGTCTCAGGGTCTCAGTGTCTCAGTCTCTCAGTGTCTCAGGGTCTCAGTGTCTCAGGGTCTCAGGGTCTCAGTGCCTCAGTCTCTCAGTCTCTCAGTGTCTCAGTGTCTCAGGGTCTCAGTGTCTCAGGGTCTCAGTGGCTCAGTGCCTCAGGGTCTCAGTGTCTCAGGTTCTCAGGGTCTCAGTGTCTCAGTGTCTCAGTGTCTCAGTGTCTGTGTCTCAGTGTCTCAGGGTCTGAGGGTCTCAGGGTCTCAGGGTCTCAGGGTTTCAGTGCCTCAGTGTCACAGGGTCTCAGGGTCTCAGTGTCTCAGTGTCTCAGTCTCTCTGGGTCTCAGGGTCTCAGTGTCTCAGTGTCTCAGGGTCTCAGGGTCTCAGTTTCTCAGTGACTCGGGGTCTCAGTGTCTCAGGGTCTCAGTGTCCCAGGGTTTCAGGGTCTTAGTCTCTCAGTCCCTCAATCTCTCTGTCTCTCAGGGTCTCAGTGTTTCTGTGTCTCAGTGTCTCAGGGTCTCAGGGTCTCTGGGTCTCAGATTCTCAGTCTCTCAGTCGCTCAGACTCTCAGTCTCTCAGTCTCTCAGTCTCTCAGTCTCTCAGTGTCTCAGGGTCTCAGTGTCTCAGTCTCTCAGTGTCTCAGTGTCTCAGGGTCTCAGTGTCTCAGTCTCTCAGTGTCTCAGGGTCTCAGTGTCTCAGTGTCTCAGTACCTCAGTTTCTCAGTGTCTCAGGGTCCCAGTGTCTCAGTCTCTCAGGGTCTCAGTGTCTCAGAGTCTCAGTCTCTCAGTGTCTCAGTCTCTCAGTCTTTCAGTGTCTCAGTGTCTCAGTCTCTCAGTCTTTCAGTGTCTCAGTGTCTCAGTGTCTCAGTTCCACAGGGTCTCAGTCTCTCAGTCTCTCATTGTCTCTGGGTCGCAGTATATCTTTGTCTCAGGTTCTCAGTGTCTCTGTGTCTCAGTGTCTCAGTGTCTCAGAGTCTCAGTCTCTCAGTGTCTCAGTGTCTCAGTCTCTCAGTCTTTCAGTGTCTCAGTGTCTCAGTCTCTCAGACTTTCAGTGTCTCAGTGTCTCAGTTCCTCAGGGTCTCAGTGTCTCAGTGTCTCAGGGTCTCAGTCTCTCAGTGTCTCAGGGTCTCAGGGTCTCAGGGTCTCTGGGTCTCAGATTCTCAGTCTCTCAGTCTCTCAATTTCTCAGTGTCTCAGTGTCTCAGGGTATCAGGGTCTCAGTTTCTCAGTGCCTCGGGGTCTCAGTGTCTCAGTGTCTCAGGGTTTCAGGGTCTTAGTCTCTCAGTCCCTCAGTCTCTCTGTCTCTCAGGGTCTCTGGGTCTCTGGGTCTCAGTCTCTCTGTCTCTCAGTGTCTCAGTGTTTCTGTGTCTCAGTGTCTCAGTGGCTCAGGGTCTCAGTGTCTCAGTCTCTCAGTGTCTCAGTGTCTCGGGGTCTCAGTGTCTCAGTCTCTCAGTGTCTCAGTGTCTCAGTCTCTCAGTGTCTCAGGGTCTCAGTGTCTCAGTCTCTCAGTGTCTCAGTGTCTCAGGGTCTCAGTGTCTCAGTCTCTCAGTGTCTCAGGGTCTCAGTGTCTCAGTGTCTCAGTACCTCAGTGTCTCAGATTCTCAGGGTCTCAGTGTCTCAGTCTCTCAGGGTCTCAGTGTCTCAGTGTCTCAGTCTCTCAGTCGCTCAGTCTCTCAGTCTCTCAATCTCACAGTCTCTCTGTTTATCAGTCTCTCAGTCTCTCAGTGTCTTACTGTCTCAGGGTCTCAGATTCTCAGTGTCTCAGTGTCTCAGGGTCTCAGGGTCTCAATGTCTCAGCGTCTCAGGGTCTCAGTGTCACAGGGTCTCAGGGTCTTAGTCTCTAAGTCACTCAGTCTCTTAGTCTCTCAGTCTCTCATTCTCTCAGTCTCTCAGTCTCTCAGTGTCTCAGTGTCTGAGGCTCTCAGGGTCTCTGGGTCTCAGGCTCTCAGTCTCTCAGTCTCTCAGTCTGTCATTGTCTCAGGGTCTCAGTGTCTCAGTGTCCCAGTGTCTCAGTGTCTCAGGGACTCTGGGTCTCAGGGTATCAGTGTCTCTGGATCTCTGTGTCTTTGGATCTCAGCGTCTCAGTTTCTCAGTGTCTCAGGATCTCTGGGTCTCTGGGTTTCTGAGTCTCAGTGTCTCAGTCTCTCAATCTCTCAGACTCTCAGTCTCTCAGTCTCTCAGTGTCTCAGTGTCACAGTGTGTCAGGGCCTCAGGGTCTCAGTGTCTCAGTGTCTCAGTCTCTCAGTGTCTCAGGATCTTTGGGTCTCAGTGTCTCAGGGTCTCAGTGTCTCAGTGTCTCAGTCTCTCAGTCTCTCAGTCTCTCAGTGTCTCAGTCTCTCCGTCTCCCTGTGCCTTAGTCTCTCTGTCTCTCAGTCTCTCAGTGTCTCAGAGTCTCAGTGTGTCAGGGTCTCAGTGTCTCAGTGTCTCAGTGTCTCAGGGTCTCAGTGTCTCAGTGCATCAGGTTCTCAGTGTCTCAGGTTCTCAGGGTCTCAGTGTCTCAGGATCTCAGTGCCTCAGTGGCTCAGTGTCTGTGTCTCAGGGTATCAGGGTCTGAGTGTCTCAGGGTCTCAGGATTTCAGTGTCTCAGTTTCTCAGGTTCTCAGTGTCTCAGGGTCTCAGTGTCTCAGGGTCTCAGGGTTTCAGGGTCTTAGTCTCTCAATCCCTCTGTCTCTCTGTCTCTCAGGGTCTCTGGGTCTCTGGGTCTCAGTCTCTCAGAGTCTCAGTGTTTCTGTGTCTCAGTGTCTTAGCGTCTCAGGTCTCAGAGTCTCAGTGTCTCAGTGTCTCAGTGTCTCAGTGTCTCAGTCTCTCAGTGTCTTAGTGTCTCAGGGTCTCAGATTCTCAGAGTCTCAGTGTCTCAGGGTCTCAGGGTCTCAGTGTCTCAGTGTCTCAGGGTCTCAGTGTCCCAGGGTTTCAGGGTCTTAGTCTCTCAGTCCCTCAATCTCTCTGTCTCTCAGGGTCTCTGGGTCTCAGTCTCTCTGTCTCTCAGTGTCTCAGTGTTTCTGTGTCTCAGTGTCTCAGTGTCTCAGGGTCTCAGGGTCTCTGGGTCTCAGATTCTCAGTCTCTCAGTCGCTCAGTCTCTCAGTGTCTCAGGGTCTCAGTGTCTCAGTGTCTCAGTACCTCAGTGTCTCAGTGTCTCAGGGTCCCAGTGTCTCAGTCTCTCAGGGTCTCAGTGTCTCAGAGTCTCAGTCTCTCAGTGTCTCAGTCTCTCAGTCTTTCAGTGTCTCAGGGTCTCAGTCTCTCAGTCTTTCAGTGTCTCAGTTCCTCAGGGTCTCAGTGTCTCAGGGTCTCAGTCTCTCAGTCTTTCAGGGTCTCAGGGTCACAGGGTCTCTGGGTCTCAGATTCTCAGTCTCTCAGTCTCTCAGTCTCTCAGTTTCTCAGGGTCTCAGTGTCTCAGTGTCTCAGTGTCTCAGGGTCTCAGTTTCTCAGTGACTCGGGGTCTCAGTGTCTCAGGGTCTCAGTGTCTCAGGGTTTCAGGGTCTTAGTCTCTCAGTCCCTCAGTCACACTGTCTCTCAGGGTCTCTGGGTCTCTGGGTCTCAGTCTCTCTGTCTCTCAGTGTCTCAGTGTTTCTGTGTCTCAGTGTCTCAGTGGCTCAGGGTCTCAGTGTCTCAGTCTCTCAGTGTCTCAGTGTCTCAGGGTCTCAGTGTCTCAGTCTCTCAGTGTCTCAGTGTCTCAGTCTCTCAGTGTCTCAGGGTCTCAGTGTCTCAGTCTCTCAGTGTCTCAGTGTCTCAGGGTCTCAGTGTTTCAGTCTCTCAGTGTCTCAGGGTTTCAGTGTCTCAGTGTCTCAGTACCTCAGTGTCTCAGATTCTCAGGGTCTCAGTGTCTCAGTCTCTCAGGGTCTCAGTGTCTCAGTGTCTCAGTCTCTCAGTCTCTCAATCTCACAGTCTCTCTGTTTATCAGTCTCTCAGTCTCTCAGTGTCTTACTGTCTCAGGGTCTCAGATTCTCAGTGTCTCAGTGTCTCAGGGTCTCAGGGTCTCAATGTCTCAGCGTCTCAGGGTCTCAGTGTCACAGGGTCTCAGGGTCTTAGTCTCTAAGTCACTCAGTCTCTTAGTCTCTCAGTCTCTCATTCTCTCAGTCTCTCAGTCTCTCAGTGTCTCAGTGTCTGAGGCTCTCAGGGTCTCTGGGTCTCAGGCTCTCAGTCTCTCAGTCTCTCAGTCTGTCATTGTCTCAGGGTCTCAGTGTCTCAGTGTCCCAGTGTCTCAGTGTCTCAGGGACTCTGGGTCTCAGGGTATCAGTGTCTCTGGATCTCTGTGTCTTTGGGTCTCAGCGTCTCAGTTTCTCAGTGTCTCAGGATCTCTGGGTCTCTGGGTTTCTGAGTCTCAGTGTCTCAGTCTCTCAATCTCTCAGACTCTCAGTCTCTCAGTCTCTCAGTGTCTCAGTGTCACAGTGTGTCAGGGCCTCAGGGTCTCAGTGTCTCAGTGTCTCAGTCTCTCAGTGTCTCAGGATCTTTGGGTCTCAGTGTCTCAGGGTCTCAGTGTCTCAGTGTCTCAGTCTCTCAATCTCTCAGTCTCTCAGTGTCTCAGTCTCTCCGTCTCCCTGTGCCTTAGTCTCTCTGTCTCTCAGTCTCTCAGTGTCTCAGAGTCTCAGTGTGTCAGGGTCTCAGTGTCTCAGTGTCTCAGTGTCTCAGTGTCTCAGGGTCTCAGTGTCTCAGTGCATCAGGTTCTCAGTGTCTCAGGTTCTCAGGGTCTCAGTGTCTCAGGATCTCAGTGCCTCAGTGGCTCAGTGTCTGTGTCTCAGGGTATCAGGGTCTGAGTGTCTCAGGGTCTCAGGATTTCAGTGTCTCAGTTTCTCAGGTTCTCAGTGTCTCCGGGTCTCAGTGTCTCAGGGTCTCAGGGTTTCAGGGTCTTAGTCTCTCAATCCCTCTGTCTCTCTGTCTCTCAGGGTCTCTGGGTCTCAGTCTCTCAGAGTCTCAGTGTTTCTGTGTCTCAGTCTCTTAGCGTCTCAGGTCTCAGAGTCTCAGTGTCTCAGTGTCTCAGTGTCTCAGTGTCTCAGTCTCTCAGTGTCTTAGTGTCTCAGGGTCTCAGATTCTCAGAGTCTCAGTGTCTCAGGGTCTCAGGGTCTCAGTGTCTCAGCGTCTCAGGGTCTCAGTGTCACAGGGTCTCAGGGTCTTAGTCTCTAAGTCACTCAGTCTCTTAGTCTCTCAGTCTCTCAGTCTCTCAGTCTCTCATTCTCTCAGTCTCTCAGTGTCTCTGGGTCTCAGTCTCTCCGTCTCTCAGTGTCTCAGTGTCTGAGGCTCTCAGGGTCTCTGGGTCTCAGGCTCTCAGTCTCTCAGTCTCTCAGTCTGTCATTGTCTCAGGGTCTCAGTGTCTCAGTGTCCCAGTGTCTCAGTGTCTCAGGGACTCTGGGTCTCAGGGTATCAGTGTCTCTGGATCTCTGTGTCTCTGTGTCTTTGGGTCTCAGCGTCTCAGTTTCTCAGTGTCTCAGGATCTCAGTGTCTTAGTGTCACAGGGTCTCAGTTTCTCAGTGTCTCAGGGTCTCTGGGTCTCTGGGTTTCTGAGTCTCAGTGTCTCAGTCTCTCAATCTCTCAGACTCTCAGTCTCTAGTGTCTCAGTGTCACAGTGTGTCAGGGCCTCAGGGTCTCAGTGTCTCAGTCTCTCAGTGTCTCAGGATCTCAGGGTCTCAGGGTCTCAGTGCCTCAGTGTCTCAGGGTCTCAGTGTCTCAGTCTCTCAGTCTCTCAGTGTCTCAGTCTCTCCGTCTCCCTGTGCCTTAGTCTCTCTGTCTATCAGTCTCTCAGTGTCTCAGGGTCTCAGTGTGTCAGGGTCTCAGTGTCTCAGTGTCTCAGGGTCTCAGTGTCTCAGTGCCTCAGGTTCTCAGTGTCTCAGGTTCTCAGGGTCTCAGTGTCTCAGGATCTCAGTGCCTCAGTGGCTCAGTGTCTGTGTCTCAGGGTATCAGGGTCTGAGTGTCTCAGGGTCTCAGCATTTCAGTGTCTCAGTTTCTCAGGGTCTCAGTGTCTCAGGGTCTCAGTGTCTCAGGGTCTCAGGGTTTCAGGGTCTTAGTCTCTCAATCCCTCTGTCTCTCTGTCTCTCAGGGTCTCTGGGTCTCAGTCTCTCAGTCTCTCAGTGTCTCAGTGTTTCTGTGTCTCAGTGTCTCAGTCTCTCAGTCGCTCAGACTCTCAGTCTCTCAGTCTCTCAATCTCACAGTCTCTCAGTGTATCAGTCTCTCAGTCACTCAGTCTCTTAGTGTCTCAGGGTCTCAGAGTCTCAGTGTCTCAGTGTCTCAGTGTCTCAGTCTCTCAGGGTCTCAGTGTCTCAGGGTCTCAGTGTCTCAGGGTCTCAGGGTTTCAGGGTCTTAGTCTCTCAATCCCTCTGTCTCTCTGTCTCTCAGGGTCTCTGGGTCTCAGTCTCTCAGTCTCTCAGTCTCTCAGTGTCTCAGTGTTTCTGTGTCTCAGTGTCTAAGTGTCTCAGGGTCTCAGTGTCTCAGTGTCTCAGTCTCTCAGTCGCTCAGACTCTCAGTCTCTCAGTCTCTCAATCTCACAGTCTCTCAGTGTATCAGTCTCTCAGTCACTCAGTCTCTTAGTGTCTCAGGGTCTCAGAGTCTCAGTCTCTTAGTGTCTCAGTGTCTCGGGTCACTGGGTCTCTGGGTCTCAGTCTCTCCGTATCTCAGTCTCTCAGTGTCTCAGTGTCTGAGGCTCTCAGGGTCTCTGGGTCTCAGGCTCTCAGTCTCTCAGTCTCTCAGGGTCTCAGGGTCTCAGTGTCTCAGTGTCTCAGGGTCTCAGTCTCTCAGTGTCTCAGGGTCTCAGGGTCTCAGGGTCTCTGGGTCTCAGATTCTCAGTCTCTCAGTCTCTCAATTTCTCAGTGTCTCAGTGTCTCAGGGTATCAGGGTCTCAGTTTCTCAGTGCCTCGGGGTCTCAGTGTCTCAGTGTCTCAGGGTTTCAGGGTCTTAGTCTCTCAGTCCCTCAGTCTCTCTGTCTCTCAGGGTCTCTGGGTCTCTGGGTCTCAGTCTCTCTGTCTCTCAGTGTCTCAGTGTTTCTGTGTCTCAGTGTCTCAGTGGCTCAGGGTCTCAGTGTCTCAGTCTCTCAGTGTCTCAGTGTCTCGGGGTCTCAGTGTCTCAGTCTCTCAGTGTCTCAGTGTCTCAGTCTCTCAGTGTCTCAGGGTCTCAGTGTCTCAGTCTCTCAGTGTCTCAGTGTCTCAGGGTCTCAGTGTCTCAGTCTCTCAGTGTCTCAGGGTCTCAGTGTCTCAGTGTCTCAGTACCTCAGTGTCTCAGATTCTCAGGGTCTCAGTGTCTCAGTCTCTCAGGGTCTCAGTGTCTCAGTGTCTCAGTCTCTCAGTCGCTCAGTCTCTCAGTCTCTCAATCTCACAGTCTCTCTGTTTATCAGTCTCTCAGTCTCTCAGTGTCTTACTGTCTCAGGGTCTCAGATTCTCAGTGTCTCAGTGTCTCAGGGTCTCAGGGTCTCAATGTCTCAGCGTCTCAGGGTCTCAGTGTCACAGGGTCTCAGGGTCTTAGTCTCTAAGTCACTCAGTCTCTTAGTCTCTCAGTCTCTCATTCTCTCAGTCTCTCAGTCTCTCAGTGTCTCAGTGTCTGAGGCTCTCAGGGTCTCTGGGTCTCAGGCTCTCAGTCTCTCAGTCTCTCAGTCTGTCATTGTCTCAGGGTCTCAGTGTCTCAGTGTCCCAGTGTCTCAGTGTCTCAGGGACTCTGGGTCTCAGGGTATCAGTGTCTCTGGATCTCTGTGTCTTTGGATCTCAGCGTCTCAGTTTCTCAGTGTCTCAGGATCTCTGGGTCTCTGGGTTTCTGAGTCTCAGTGTCTCAGTCTCTCAATCTCTCAGACTCTCAGTCTCTCAGTCTCTCAGTGTCTCAGTGTCACAGTGTGTCAGGGCCTCAGGGTCTCAGTGTCTCAGTGTCTCAGTCTCTCAGTGTCTCAGGATCTTTGGGTCTCAGTGTCTCAGGGTCTCAGTGTCTCAGTGTCTCAGTCTCTCAGTCTCTCAGTCTCTCAGTGTCTCAGTCTCTCCGTCTCCCTGTGCCTTAGTCTCTCTGTCTCTCAGTCTCTCAGTGTCTCAGAGTCTCAGTGTGTCAGGGTCTCAGTGTCTCAGTGTCTCAGTGTCTCAGGGTCTCAGTGTCTCAGTGCATCAGGTTCTCAGTGTCTCAGGTTCTCAGGGTCTCAGTGTCTCAGGATCTCAGTGCCTCAGTGGCTCAGTGTCTGTGTCTCAGGGTATCAGGGTCTGAGTGTCTCAGGGTCTCAGGATTTCAGTGTCTCAGTTTCTCAGGTTCTCAGTGTCTCAGGGTCTCAGTGTCTCAGGGTCTCAGGGTTTCAGGGTCTTAGTCTCTCAATCCCTCTGTCTCTCTGTCTCTCAGGGTCTCTGGGTCTCTGGGTCTCAGTCTCTCAGAGTCTCAGTGTTTCTGTGTCTCAGTGTCTTAGCGTCTCAGGTCTCAGAGTCTCAGTGTCTCAGTGTCTCAGTGTCTCAGTGTCTCAGTCTCTCAGTGTCTTAGTGTCTCAGGGTCTCAGATTCTCAGAGTCTCAGTGTCTCAGGGTCTCAGGGTCTCAGTGTCTCAGTGTCTCAGGGTCTCAGTGTCCCAGGGTTTCAGGGTCTTAGTCTCTCAGTCCCTCAATCTCTCTGTCTCTCAGGGTCTCTGGGTCTCAGTCTCTCTGTCTCTCAGTGTCTCAGTGTTTCTGTGTCTCAGTGTCTCAGTGTCTCAGGGTCTCAGGGTCTCTGGGTCTCAGATTCTCAGTCTCTCAGTCGCTCAGTCTCTCAGTGTCTCAGGGTCTCAGTGTCTCAGTGTCTCAGTACCTCAGTGTCTCAGTGTCTCAGGGTCCCAGTGTCTCAGTCTCTCAGGGTCTCAGTGTCTCAGAGTCTCAGTCTCTCAGTGTCTCAGTCTCTCAGTCTTTCAGTGTCTCAGGGTCTCAGTCTCTCAGTCTTTCAGTGTCTCAGTTCCTCAGGGTCTCAGTGTCTCAGGGTCTCAGTCTCTCAGTCTTTCAGGGTCTCAGGGTCACAGGGTCTCTGGGTCTCAGATTCTCAGTCTCTCAGTCTCTCAGTTTCTCAGGGTCTCAGTGTCTCAGTGTCTCAGTGTCTCAGGGTCTCAGTTTCTCAGTGACTCGGGGTCTCAGTGTCTCAGGGTCTCAGTGTCTCAGGGTTTCAGGGTCTTAGTCTCTCAGTCCCTCAGTCACACTGTCTCTCAGGGTCTCTGGGTCTCTGGGTCTCAGTCTCTCTGTCTCTCAGTGTCTCAGTGTTTCTGTGTCTCAGTGTCTCAGTGGCTCAGGGTCTCAGTGTCTCAGTCTCTCAGTGTCTCAGTGTCTCAGGGTCTCAGTGTCTCAGTCTCTCAGTGTCTCAGTGTCTCAGTCTCTCAGTGTCTCAGGGTCTCAGTGTCTCAGTCTCTCAGTGTCTCAGTGTCTCAGGGTCTCAGTGTTTCAGTCTCTCAGTGTCTCAGGGTTTCAGTGTCTCAGTGTCTCAGTACCTCAGTGTCTCAGATTCTCAGGGTCTCAGTGTCTCAGTCTCTCAGGGTCTCAGTGTCTCAGTGTCTCAGTCTCTCAGTCTCTCAATCTCACAGTCTCTCTGTTTATCAGTCTCTCAGTCTCTCAGTGTCTTACTGTCTCAGGGTCTCAGATTCTCAGTGTCTCAGTGTCTCAGGGTCTCAGGGTCTCAATGTCTCAGCGTCTCAGGGTCTCAGTGTCACAGGGTCTCAGGGTCTTAGTCTCTAAGTCACTCAGTCTCTTAGTCTCTCAGTCTCTCATTCTCTCAGTCTCTCAGTCTCTCAGTGTCTCAGTGTCTGAGGCTCTCAGGGTCTCTGGGTCTCAGGCTCTCAGTCTCTCAGTCTCTCAGTCTGTCATTGTCTCAGGGTCTCAGTGTCTCAGTGTCCCAGTGTCTCAGTGTCTCAGGGACTCTGGGTCTCAGGGTATCAGTGTCTCTGGATCTCTGTGTCTTTGGGTCTCAGCGTCTCAGTTTCTCAGTGTCTCAGGATCTCTGGGTCTCTGGGTTTCTGAGTCTCAGTGTCTCAGTCTCTCAATCTCTCAGACTCTCAGTCTCTCAGTCTCTCAGTGTCTCAGTGTCACAGTGTGTCAGGGCCTCAGGGTCTCAGTGTCTCAGTGTCTCAGTCTCTCAGTGTCTCAGGATCTTTGGGTCTCAGTGTCTCAGGGTCTCAGTGTCTCAGTGTCTCAGTCTCTCAATCTCTCAGTCTCTCAGTGTCTCAGTCTCTCCGTCTCCCTGTGCCTTAGTCTCTCTGTCTCTCAGTCTCTCAGTGTCTCAGAGTCTCAGTGTGTCAGGGTCTCAGTGTCTCAGTGTCTCAGTGTCTCAGTGTCTCAGGGTCTCAGTGTCTCAGTGCATCAGGTTCTCAGTGTCTCAGGTTCTCAGGGTCTCAGTGTCTCAGGATCTCAGTGCCTCAGTGGCTCAGTGTCTGTGTCTCAGGGTATCAGGGTCTGAGTGTCTCAGGGTCTCAGGATTTCAGTGTCTCAGTTTCTCAGGTTCTCAGTGTCTCCGGGTCTCAGTGTCTCAGGGTCTCAGGGTTTCAGGGTCTTAGTCTCTCAATCCCTCTGTCTCTCTGTCTCTCAGGGTCTCTGGGTCTCAGTCTCTCAGAGTCTCAGTGTTTCTGTGTCTCAGTCTCTTAGCGTCTCAGGTCTCAGAGTCTCAGTGTCTCAGTGTCTCAGTGTCTCAGTGTCTCAGTCTCTCAGTGTCTTAGTGTCTCAGGGTCTCAGATTCTCAGAGTCTCAGTGTCTCAGGGTCTCAGGGTCTCAGTGTCTCAGCGTCTCAGGGTCTCAGTGTCACAGGGTCTCAGGGTCTTAGTCTCTAAGTCACTCAGTCTCTTAGTCTCTCAGTCTCTCAGTCTCTCAGTCTCTCATTCTCTCAGTCTCTCAGTGTCTCTGGGTCTCAGTCTCTCCGTCTCTCAGTGTCTCAGTGTCTGAGGCTCTCAGGGTCTCTGGGTCTCAGGCTCTCAGTCTCTCAGTCTCTCAGTCTGTCATTGTCTCAGGGTCTCAGTGTCTCAGTGTCCCAGTGTCTCAGTGTCTCAGGGACTCTGGGTCTCAGGGTATCAGTGTCTCTGGATCTCTGTGTCTCTGTGTCTTTGGGTCTCAGCGTCTCAGTTTCTCAGTGTCTCAGGATCTCAGTGTCTTAGTGTCACAGGGTCTCAGTTTCTCAGTGTCTCAGGGTCTCTGGGTCTCTGGGTTTCTGAGTCTCAGTGTCTCAGTCTCTCAATCTCTCAGACTCTCAGTCTCTAGTGTCTCAGTGTCACAGTGTGTCAGGGCCTCAGGGTCTCAGTGTCTCAGTCTCTCAGTGTCTCAGGATCTCAGGGTCTCAGGGTCTCAGTGCCTCAGTGTCTCAGGGTCTCAGTGTCTCAGTCTCTCAGTCTCTCAGTGTCTCAGTCTCTCCGTCTCCCTGTGCCTTAGTCTCTCTGTCTATCAGTCTCTCAGTGTCTCAGGGTCTCAGTGTGTCAGGGTCTCAGTGTCTCAGTGTCTCAGGGTCTCAGTGTCTCAGTGCCTCAGGTTCTCAGTGTCTCAGGTTCTCAGGGTCTCAGTGTCTCAGGATCTCAGTGCCTCAGTGGCTCAGTGTCTGTGTCTCAGGGTATCAGGGTCTGAGTGTCTCAGGGTCTCAGCATTTCAGTGTCTCAGTTTCTCAGGGTCTCAGTGTCTCAGGGTCTCAGTGTCTCAGGGTCTCAGGGTTTCAGGGTCTTAGTCTCTCAATCCCTCTGTCTCTCTGTCTCTCAGGGTCTCTGGGTCTCAGTCTCTCAGTCTCTCAGTGTCTCAGTGTTTCTGTGTCTCAGTGTCTCAGTCTCTCAGTCGCTCAGACTCTCAGTCTCTCAGTCTCTCAATCTCACAGTCTCTCAGTGTATCAGTCTCTCAGTCACTCAGTCTCTTAGTGTCTCAGGGTCTCAGAGTCTCAGTGTCTCAGTGTCTCAGTGTCTCAGTCTCTCAGGGTCTCAGTGTCTCAGGGTCTCAGTGTCTCAGGGTCTCAGGGTTTCAGGGTCTTAGTCTCTCAATCCCTCTGTCTCTCTGTCTCTCAGGGTCTCTGGGTCTCAGTCTCTCAGTCTCTCAGTCTCTCAGTGTCTCAGTGTTTCTGTGTCTCAGTGTCTAAGTGTCTCAGGGTCTCAGTGTCTCAGTGTCTCAGTCTCTCAGTCGCTCAGACTCTCAGTCTCTCAGTCTCTCAATCTCACAGTCTCTCAGTGTATCAGTCTCTCAGTCACTCAGTCTCTTAGTGTCTCAGGGTCTCAGAGTCTCAGTCTCTTAGTGTCTCAGTGTCTCGGGTCACTGGGTCTCTGGGTCTCAGTCTCTCCGTATCTCAGTCTCTCAGTGTCTCAGTGTCTGAGGCTCTCAGGGTCTCTGGGTCTCAGGCTCTCAGTCTCTCAGTCTCTCAGGGTCTCAGGGTCTCAGTGTCTCAGTGTCTCAGGGTCTCAGTCTCTCAGTGTCTCAGGGTCTCAGGGTCTCAGGGTCTCTGGGTCTCAGATTCTCAGTCTCTCAGTCTCTCAATTTCTCAGTGTCTCAGTGTCTCAGGGTATCAGGGTCTCAGTTTCTCAGTGCCTCGGGGTCTCAGTGTCTCAGTGTCTCAGGGTTTCAGGGTCTTAGTCTCTCAGTCCCTCAGTCTCTCTGTCTCTCAGGGTCTCTGGGTCTCTGGGTCTCAGTCTCTCTGTCTCTCAGTGTCTCAGTGTTTCTGTGTCTCAGTGTCTCAGTGGCTCAGGGTCTCAGTGTCTCAGTCTCTCAGTGTCTCAGTGTCTCGGGGTCTCAGTGTCTCAGTCTCTCAGTGTCTCAGTGTCTCAGTCTCTCAGTGTCTCAGGGTCTCAGTGTCTCAGTCTCTCAGTGTCTCAGTGTCTCAGGGTCTCAGTGTCTCAGTCTCTCAGTGTCTCAGGGTCTCAGTGTCTCAGTGTCTCAGTACCTCAGTGTCTCAGATTCTCAGGGTCTCAGTGTCTCAGTCTCTCAGGGTCTCAGTGTCTCAGTGTCTCAGTCTCTCAGTCGCTCAGTCTCTCAGTCTCTCAATCTCACAGTCTCTCTGTTTATCAGTCTCTCAGTCTCTCAGTGTCTTACTGTCTCAGGGTCTCAGATTCTCAGTGTCTCAGTGTCTCAGGGTCTCAGGGTCTCAATGTCTCAGCGTCTCAGGGTCTCAGTGTCACAGGGTCTCAGGGTCTTAGTCTCTAAGTCACTCAGTCTCTTAGTCTCTCAGTCTCTCATTCTCTCAGTCTCTCAGTCTCTCAGTGTCTCAGTGTCTGAGGCTCTCAGGGTCTCTGGGTCTCAGGCTCTCAGTCTCTCAGTCTCTCAGTCTGTCATTGTCTCAGGGTCTCAGTGTCTCAGTGTCCCAGTGTCTCAGTGTCTCAGGGACTCTGGGTCTCAGGGTATCAGTGTCTCTGGATCTCTGTGTCTTTGGATCTCAGCGTCTCAGTTTCTCAGTGTCTCAGGATCTCTGGGTCTCTGGGTTTCTGAGTCTCAGTGTCTCAGTCTCTCAATCTCTCAGACTCTCAGTCTCTCAGTCTCTCAGTGTCTCAGTGTCACAGTGTGTCAGGGCCTCAGGGTCTCAGTGTCTCAGTGTCTCAGTCTCTCAGTGTCTCAGGATCTTTGGGTCTCAGTGTCTCAGGGTCTCAGTGTCTCAGTGTCTCAGTCTCTCAGTCTCTCAGTCTCTCAGTGTCTCAGTCTCTCCGTCTCCCTGTGCCTTAGTCTCTCTGTCTCTCAGTCTCTCAGTGTCTCAGAGTCTCAGTGTGTCAGGGTCTCAGTGTCTCAGTGTCTCAGTGTCTCAGGGTCTCAGTGTCTCAGTGCATCAGGTTCTCAGTGTCTCAGGTTCTCAGGGTCTCAGTGTCTCAGGATCTCAGTGCCTCAGTGGCTCAGTGTCTGTGTCTCAGGGTATCAGGGTCTGAGTGTCTCAGGGTCTCAGGATTTCAGTGTCTCAGTTTCTCAGGTTCTCAGTGTCTCAGGGTCTCAGTGTCTCAGGGTCTCAGGGTTTCAGGGTCTTAGTCTCTCAATCCCTCTGTCTCTCTGTCTCTCAGGGTCTCTGGGTCTCTGGGTCTCAGTCTCTCAGAGTCTCAGTGTTTCTGTGTCTCAGTGTCTTAGCGTCTCAGGTCTCAGAGTCTCAGTGTCTCAGTGTCTCAGTGTCTCAGTCTCTCAGTGTCTTAGTGTCTCAGGGTCTCAGATTCTCAGAGTCTCAGTGTCTCAGGGTCTCAGGGTCTCAGTGTCTCAGTGTCTCAGGGTCTCAGTGTCCCAGGGTTTCAGGGTCTTAGTCTCTCAGTCCCTCAATCTCTCTGTCTCTCAGGGTCTCTGGGTCTCAGTCTCTCTGTCTCTCAGTGTCTCAGTGTTTCTGTGTCTCAGTGTCTCAGTGTCTCAGGGTCTCAGGGTCTCTGGGTCTCAGATTCTCAGTCTCTCAGTCGCTCAGACTCTCAGTGTCTCAGTCTCTCAGTGTCTCAGTGTCTCAGGGTCTCAGTGTCTCAGTCTCTCAGTGTCTCAGGGTCTCAGTGTCTCAGTGTCTCAGTACCTCAGTGTCTCAGTGTCTCAGGGTCCCAGTGTCTCAGTCTCTCAGGGTCTCAGTGTCTCAGAGTCTCAGTCTCTCAGTGTCTCAGTCTCTCAGTCTTTCAGTGTCTCAGGGTCTCAGTCTCTCAGTCTTTCAGTGTCTCAGTTCCTCAGGGTCTCAGTGTCTCAGGGTCTCAGTCTCTCAGTCTTTCAGGGTCTCAGGGTCACAGGGTCTCTGGGTCTCAGATTCTCAGTCTCTCAGTCTCTCAGTCTCTCAGTTTCTCAGGGTCTCAGTGTCTCAGTGTCTCAGTGTCTCAGGGTCTCAGTTTCTCAGTGACTCGGGGTCTCAGTGTCTCAGGGTCTCAGTGTCTCAGGGTTTCAGGGTCTTAGTCTCTCAGTCCCTCAGTCACACTGTCTCTCAGGGTCTCTGGGTCTCTGGGTCTCAGTCTCTCTGTCTCTCAGTGTCTCAGTGTTTCTGTGTCTCAGTGTCTCAGTGGCTCAGGGTCTCAGTGTCTCAGTCTCTCAGTGTCTCAGTGTCTCAGGGTCTCAGTGTCTCAGTCTCTCAGTGTCTCAGTGTCTCAGTCTCTCAGTGTCTCAGGGTCTCAGTGTCTCAGTCTCTCAGTGTCTCAGTGTCTCAGGGTCTCAGTGTTTCAGTCTCTCAGTGTCTCAGGGTTTCAGTGTCTCAGTGTCTCAGTACCTCAGTGTCTCAGATTCTCAGGGTCTCAGTGTCTCAGTCTCTCAGGGTCTCAGTGTCTCAGTGTCTCAGTCTCTCAGTCTCTCAATCTCACAGTCTCTCTGTTTATCAGTCTCTCAGTCTCTCAGTGTCTTACTGTCTCAGGGTCTCAGATTCTCAGTGTCTCAGTGTCTCAGGGTCTCAGGGTCTCAATGTCTCAGCGTCTCAGGGTCTCAGTGTCACAGGGTCTCAGGGTCTTAGTCTCTAAGTCACTCAGTCTCTTAGTCTCTCAGTCTCTCATTCTCTCAGTCTCTCAGTCTCTCAGTGTCTCAGTGTCTGAGGCTCTCAGGGTCTCTGGGTCTCAGGCTCTCAGTCTCTCAGTCTCTCAGTCTGTCATTGTCTCAGGGTCTCAGTGTCTCAGTGTCCCAGTGTCTCAGTGTCTCAGGGACTCTGGGTCTCAGGGTATCAGTGTCTCTGGATCTCTGTGTCTTTGGGTCTCAGCGTCTCAGTTTCTCAGTGTCTCAGGATCTCTGGGTCTCTGGGTTTCTGAGTCTCAGTGTCTCAGTCTCTCAATCTCTCAGACTCTCAGTCTCTCAGTCTCTCAGTGTCTCAGTGTCACAGTGTGTCAGGGCCTCAGGGTCTCAGTGTCTCAGTGTCTCAGTCTCTCAGTGTCTCAGGATCTTTGGGTCTCAGTGTCTCAGGGTCTCAGTGTCTCAGTGTCTCAGTCTCTCAATCTCTCAGTCTCTCAGTGTCTCAGTCTCTCCGTCTCCCTGTGCCTTAGTCTCTCTGTCTCTCAGTCTCTCAGTGTCTCAGAGTCTCAGTGTGTCAGGGTCTCAGTGTCTCAGTGTCTCAGTGTCTCAGTGTCTCAGGGTCTCAGTGTCTCAGTGCATCAGGTTCTCAGTGTCTCAGGTTCTCAGGGTCTCAGTGTCTCAGGATCTCAGTGCCTCAGTGGCTCAGTGTCTGTGTCTCAGGGTATCAGGGTCTGAGTGTCTCAGGGTCTCAGGATTTCAGTGTCTCAGTTTCTCAGGTTCTCAGTGTCTCCGGGTCTCAGTGTCTCAGGGTCTCAGGGTTTCAGGGTCTTAGTCTCTCAATCCCTCTGTCTCTCTGTCTCTCAGGGTCTCTGGGTCTCTGGGTCTCAGTCTCTCAGAGTCTCAGTGTTTCTGTGTCTCAGTCTCTTAGCGTCTCAGGTCTCAGAGTCTCAGTGTCTCAGTGTCTCAGTGTCTCAGTGTCTCAGTCTCTCAGTGTCTTAGTGTCTCAGGGTCTCAGATTCTCAGAGTCTCAGTGTCTCAGGGTCTCAGGGTCTCAGTGTCTCAGCGTCTCAGGGTCTCAGTGTCACAGGGTCTCAGGGTCTTAGTCTCTAAGTCACTCAGTCTCTTAGTCTCTCAGTCTCTCAGTCTCTCAGTCTCTCATTCTCTCAGTCTCTCAGTGTCTCTGGGTCTCAGTCTCTCCGTCTCTCAGTGTCTCAGTGTCTGAGGCTCTCAGGGTCTCTGGGTCTCAGGCTCTCAGTCTCTCAGTCTCTCAGTCTGTCATTGTCTCAGGGTCTCAGTGTCTCAGTGTCCCAGTGTCTCAGTGTCTCAGGGACTCTGGGTCTCAGGGTATCAGTGTCTCTGGATCTCTGTGTCTCTGTGTCTTTGGGTCTCAGCGTCTCAGTTTCTCAGTGTCTCAGGATCTCAGTGTCTTAGTGTCACAGGGTCTCAGTTTCTCAGTGTCTCAGGGTCTCTGGGTCTCTGGGTTTCTGAGTCTCAGTGTCTCAGTCTCTCAATCTCTCAGACTCTCAGTCTCTAGTGTCTCAGTGTCACAGTGTGTCAGGGCCTCAGGGTCTCAGTGTCTCAGTCTCTCAGTGTCTCAGGATCTCAGGGTCTCAGGGTCTCAGTGCCTCAGTGTCTCAGGGTCTCAGTGTCTCAGTCTCTCAGTCTCTCAGTGTCTCAGTCTCTCCGTCTCCCTGTGCCTTAGTCTCTCTGTCTATCAGTCTCTCAGTGTCTCAGGGTCTCAGTGTGTCAGGGTCTCAGTGTCTCAGTGTCTCAGGGTCTCAGTGTCTCAGTGCCTCAGGTTCTCAGTGTCTCAGGTTCTCAGGGTCTCAGTGTCTCAGGATCTCAGTGCCTCAGTGGCTCAGTGTCTGTGTCTCAGGGTATCAGGGTCTGAGTGTCTCAGGGTCTCAGCATTTCAGTGTCTCAGTTTCTCAGGGTCTCAGTGTCTCAGGGTCTCAGTGTCTCAGGGTCTCAGGGATTCAGGGTCTTAGTCTCTCAATCCCTCTGTCTCTCTGTCTCTCAGGGTCTCTGGGTCTCAGTCTCTCAGTCTCTCAGTGTCTCAGTGTTTCTGTGTCTCAGTGTCTAAGTGTCTCAGGGTCTCAGTGTCTCAGTGTCTCAGTCTCTCAGTCGCTCAGACTCTCAGTCTCTCAGTCTCTCAATCTCACAGTCTCTCAGTGTATCAGTCTCTCAGTCACTCAGTCTCTTAGTGTCTCAGGGTCTCAGAGTCTCAGTGTCTCAGTGTCTCAGTGTCTCAGTCTCTCAGGGTCTCAGTGTCTCAGGGTCTCAGTGTCTCAGGGTCTCAGGGTTTCAGGGTCTTAGTCTCTCAATCCCTCTGTCTCTCTGTCTCTCAGGGTCTCTGGGTCTCAGTCTCTCAGTCTCTCAGTCTCTCAGTGTCTCAGTGTTTCTGTGTCTCAGTGTCTAAGTGTCTCAGGGTCTCAGTGTCTCAGTGTCTCAGTCTCTCAGTCGCTCAGACTCTCAGTCTCTCAGTCTCTCAATCTCACAGTCTCTCAGTGTATCAGTCTCTCAGTCACTCAGTCTCTTAGTGTCTCAGGGTCTCAGAGTCTCAGTCTCTTAGTGTCTCAGTGTCTCGGGTCACTGGGTCTCTGGGTCTCAGTCTCTCCGTATCTCAGTCTCTCAGTGTCTCAGTGTCTGAGGCTCTCAGGGTCTCTGGGTCTCAGGCTCTCAGTCTCTCAGTCTCTCAGGGTCTCAGGGTCTCAGTGTCTCAGTGTCTCAGGGTCTCAGGGTCTCAGTGTCTGAGGGTCTCAGTTTCTCAGTGTCTCTGTGACTCAGGGTCTCAGTGTATCAGAGTCTCAGGGTCTCAGTGTCTCAGGGTCTCTGGGTCTCAGTGTCTCAATCTCTCAGTCTCTCAGTCTGCTCAGTGCCTCAGGGTCTCAGGGTCTCAGTGTCTCAGGGTCTCAGGGTCTCAGTGCCTCAGTCTCTCAGTCTCTCAGTCTCTCAGTGTCTCAGGGTCTCAGTGTCTCAGGGTCTCAGTGTATCAGCGTCTCAGTGACTTAGGGTCTCAGTGTCTCAGGGTCTCTGGGTCTCAGTGTCTCAATCTCTCAGTCTCTCAGTGCCTCAGGGTCTCAGTGTCTCAGTCTCTCAGTGTCTCAGGGTCTCAGTTTCTCAGGGTCTCAGGGTCTCAGTGCCTCAGTCTCTCAGTCTCTCAGTGTCTCAGTGTCTCAGGGTCTCAGTGTCTCAGGGTCTCAGTGTCTCAGGTTCTCAGGGTCTCAGTCTCTCAGTGTCTGAGGCTCTCGGGGTCTCAGAGTCTCAGTGTCTCAGGGTCTCAGGGTCTCAGTGTCTCAGTGTCTGAGGGTCTCAGTTTCTCAGTGTCTCTGTGTCTCAGGGTCTCAGTGTATCAGCGTCTCAGTGACTTAGGGTCTCAGTGACTCAGGGTCTCTGGGTCTCAGTGTCTCAATCTCTCAGTCTCTCAGTCTCTCAGTGCCTCAGGGTCTCAGGGTCTCAGTGTCTCAGTCTCTCAGTGTCTCAGGGTCTCAGTGTCTCAGGGTCTCAGGGTCTCAGTGCCTCAGTCTCTCAGTCTCTCAGTGTCTCAGTGTCTCAGGGTCTCAGTGTCTCAGGGTCTCAGTGGCTCAGTGCCTCAGGGTCTCAGTGTCTCAGGTTCTCAGGGTCTCAGTGTCTCAGTGTCTCAGTGTCTCAGTGTCTGTGTCTCAGTGTCTCAGGGTCTGAGGGTCTGAGGGTCTCAGGGTCTCAGGGTTTCAGTGCCTCAGTGTCACAGGGTCTCAGGGTCTCAGTGTCTCAGTGTCTCAGTCTCTCTGGGTCTCAGGGTCTCAGTGTCTCAGTGTCTCAGGGTCTCAGGGTCTCAGTTTCTCAGTGACTCGGGGTCTCAGTGTCTCAGTGTCTCAGTGTCCCAGGGTTTCAGGGTATTAGTCTCTCAGTCCCTCAATCTCTCTGTCTCTCAGGGTCTCAGTGTTTCTGTGTCTCAGTGTCTCAGGGTCTCAGGGTCTCTGGGTCTCAGATTCTCAGTCTCTCAGTCGCTCAGACTCTCAGTCTCTCAGTCTCTCAGTCTCTCAGTGTCTCAGGGTCTCAGTGTCTCAGTCTCTCAGTGTCTCAGTGTCTCAGGGTCTCAGTGTCTCAGTCTCTCAGTGTCTCAGGGTCTCAGTGTCTCAGTGTCTCAGTACCTCAGTTTCTCAGTGTCTCAGGGTCCCAGTGTCTCAGTCTCTCAGGGTCTCAGTGTCTCAGAGTCTCAGTCTCTCAGTGTCTCAGTCTCTCAGTCTTTCAGTGTCTCAGTGTCTCAGTCTCTCAGTCTTTCAGTGTCTCAGTGTCTCAGTTCCTCAGGGTCTCAGTCTCTCAGTCTCTCATTGTCTCTGGGTCGCAGTATATCTTTGTCTCAGGGTCTCAGTGTCTCTGTGTCTCAGTGTCTCAGTGTCTCAGAGTCTCAGTCTCTCAGTGTCTCAGTGTCTCAGTCTCTCAGTCTTTCAGTGTCTCAGTGTCTCAGTCTCTCAGACTTTCAGTGTCTCAGTGTCTCAGTTCCTCAGGGTCTCAGTGTCTCAGTGTCTCAGGGTCTCAGTCTCTCAGTGTCTCAGGGTCTCAGGGTCTCAGGGTCTCTGGGTCTCAGATTCTCAGTCTCTCAGTCTCTCAATTTCTCAGTGTCTCAGTGTCTCAGGGTATCAGGGTCTCAGTTTCTCAGTGCCTCGGGGTCTCAGTGTCTCAGGGTCTCAGTGTTTCAGGGTCTTAGTCTCTCAGTCCCTCAGTCTGTCTGTCTCTCAGGGTCTCTGGGTCTCAGTCTCTCAGTCTCTCAGTGTCTCAGTGTTTCTGTGTCTCAGTGTCTCAGTTTCTCAGGGTCACTGGGTCTCAGATTCTCAGTCTCTCAGTCGCTCAGACTCTCAGTCACTCAGTCTCTCAATCTCACAGTCTCTCAGTGTATCAGTCTCTCAGTCTCTAAGTCTCTTAGTGTCTCAGGGTCTCAGAGTCTCAGTGTCCCAGTGTCTCAGTCTCTCAGTCGCTCAGTCTCTCAGTCTCTCAATATCACAGTCTCTCAGTGTATCAGTCTCTCAGTCTCTTAGTGTCTCAGGGTCTCAGTGTCTCAGTGTCTCAGGGTCTCTGGGTCTCTGGGTCTCAGTCTCTCAGTCTCTCAGTCTCTCAGTCTCTCATTCTATCAGTCTATCAGTGTCTCTCCGTCTCTCAGTCTCTCCGTCTCTCAGTGTCTCAGTGTCTCAGGGTCTCAGTGTCTCAGTGTCTCAGGGTCTCTGGGTCTCAGGCTCTCAGTCTCTCAGTCTCTCAGTGTCTCAGGGTCTCAGGGTCTCAGTGTCTCAGTGTCTCAGGGTCTCAGGGTCTCAGGGTCTCAGTGTCTGAGGGTCTCAGTTTCTCAGTGTCTCTGTGTCTCAGGGTCTCAGTGTTTCAGAGTCTCTGTGTCTCAGGGTCTCAGTGTCTCAGGGTCTCTGGGTCTCAGTGTCTCAATCTCTCAGTCTCTCAGTCTCTCAGTGCCTCAGGGTCTCAGAGTCTCAGTGTCTCAGTCTCTCAGTGTCTCAGGGTCTCAGGGTCTCAGTGTCTCAGGGTCTCAGGGTCTCATTGCCTCAGTCTCTCAGTCTCTCAGTGTCTCAGGGTCTCAGTCTCTCAGTGTCTCAGTCTCTCAGTCTCTCAGTGACTCAGCGTCTCAGGGTCTCAGTGTCTCTGGGTCTCAGTCTCTCCGTCTCTCAGTCTCTCAGTGTCTCAGTGTCTGAGGCTCTCAGGGTCTCTGGGTCTCAGGCTCTCAGTTTCTCAGTCTCTCAGTGTCTCCGGGTCTCAGGGTCTCAGGGTCTCAGTGTCTAAGTGTCTGTGTCTCAGGGTCTCAGGGTCTCAGGGTCTCAGGGTCTCAGTGTCTTAGTGTCTCAGCTTCTCAGGGTCTCAGTCTCTCAGTCTCTCATTGTCTCAGGGTCTCAGTGTCTCTTTGTCTCAGGGTCTCAGTGTCTCTGTGTCTCAGTGTCTCAGGTTCTCAGTGTCTCAGGGTCACAGGGTCTCACTCTCTCATTGTCTCAGGGTCTCTGGGACTCTGGGTTTCTGAGTCCCAGTGTCTAAGTCTCTCAGTCTCTCAGTGTCTCAGTGTCTCAATGTCTCTGTGTCTCTGGGTCTCAGTCTCTCACTCTCTCAGTCTCTCAGACTCTCAGTCTTTCAGTCTCTCAGTGTCTCAGTGTCTCAGGGTCTCAGTGTCTCAGTCTCTCAGTCTCTCAGTGCCTCAGTCTCTCAGTGTCTCAGGGTCTCAGTGTCTCACTGTCTCAGTGTCTCAGGGTCTCAGTGTCTCAGTGCCTCAGGGTCTCAGTGTCTCAGTGTCTCAGGGTCTTAGACTTTCAGTCTCTCAGTCTCTCAGTATCTCATGGTGTCAGTGTCTCACTGTCTCAGTGTCTCAGGGTCTCAGTGTCTCAGTGTCTCAGTATATCAGTGTCGCAGTGTCTCTGGGTCTCAGTGTGACAGGGTCTCACTCTCTCATTGTCTCAGGTTCTCTGGGTTTCTGAGTCTCAGTGTCGAAGTCTCTCAGTCTCTCAGACTCTCAGTCTCTCAGTGTCTCAGTGTCTCAGTGTCACAGGGTCTCAGTCTCTCAGTGTCTCAGTTTCTCCGTGTCTCAGGGTCTCAGGGTCTCAGTGTCTCAGGGTCTCAGTGTCTCAGTGTCTCAGTGTCTCAGTCTCTCAGTGCCTCAGTCTCTCAGTCTCTCAGTGTCTCAGGGTCTCAGTCTCTCAGTGTCTCAGTGTCTCAGGGTCTCAGTGTCTCAGGGTCTCAGGGTCTTAGTCACTCAGTCCCTCAGTTTCTCTGTCTCTCAGGGTCTCTGGGTCTCTGGGTCTCTGGGTCTCAGTCTCTCAGTGTCTCAGTGTTTCTGTGTCTCAGTGTCTCAGTGTGTCAGGGTCTCAGGGTCTCAGTGTCTCAGTGCCTCATTGTCTCAGTGTCTCAGGGTCTCAGTGTCTCAGTGTCTCAGTCTCTCAGTTGCTCAGTCTCTCAGTCTCTCAATCTCACAGTCTCTCAGTGTATCAGTCTCTCAGTCTCTTAGTGTCTCAGGGTCTCAGAGTCTCAGTGTCTCAGTCTCTCAGTCTCTCAGGGTCTCAGTGTGTCAGTGTCTCAGTCTCTCAGTCTCTCATTGTCTCAGGGTCTAAGTGTCTCTTTGTCTCAGGGTCTCGGGGTCTCAGTGTCTCTGTGTCTCAGTGTCTCAGTTTCTCAGTGTCTCAGGGTTACAGGGTCTCACTCTCTCATTGTCTCAGGGTCTCTGGGTCTCTGGGTTTCTGAGTCTCAGTGTCTAAGTCTCTCAGTCTCTCAGTGTCTCAGTGTCTCAATGTCTCAGGGTCTCTGGGTCTCAGTCTCTCACTCTCTCAGTCTCTCAGACTCTCAGTCTTTCAGTGTCTCAGTGTCTCAGGGCCTCAGGGTCTCAGTGTCTCAGTTTCTCAGTGTCTCAGGGTCTCAGTGTCTCAGTCTCTCAGTCTCTCAGTCTCTCAGTGCCTCAGTCTCTCAGTCTCTCAGTGTCACAGGGTCTCAGTGTCTCACTGTCTCAGTGTCTCAGGGTCTCAGTGTCTCAGTGCCTCAGGGTCTCAGTGTCTCAGTGTCTCAGTATCTCAGGGTCTCAGGGTCTTAGACTTTCAGTCTCTCAGTCTCTCAGTGTCTCATGGTGTCAGTGTCTCACTGTCTCAGTGTCTCAGGGTCTCAGTGTCTCAGTCTCTCAGGGTCTCAGTGTCTCAGGGTCTCAGTGTCTCTTTGTCACAGGGTCTCAGTGTCTCTGTGTATCAGTGTCGCAGTGTCTCTGGGTCTCAGTGTGACAGGGTGTCACTCTCTCATTGTCTCAGGATCTCTGGGTTTCTGAGTCTCAGTGTCTAAGTCTCTCAGTCTCAGTCTCTCTGACTCTCAGGCTCTCAGTGTCTCAGTGTCTCAGTGTCTCAGTGTCTCAGTCTCTCAGTGTCTCATTTTCTCAGTGTCTCAGGGTCTCAGGGTCTCGGTGTATCAGGGTCTCAGTGTCTCAGTGTCTCAGTGTCTCAGTGCCTCAGTCTCTCAGTCTCTCAGTGTCTCAGGGTCTCAGTCTCTCAGTCTCTCAGTGTCTCAGTGTCTCGGGGTTTCAGTGTCTCAGTGTATCAGGATCTCAGTGTCTCAGTGTCACAGGGTTTCACTCTCTCATTGTCTCAGGATCTCTGGGTCTCTGGGTTTCTGAGTCTCAGTATCAGTCTATCAGTGTCTCTCCGTCTCTCAGTCTCTCCGTCTCTCAGTGTCTCAGTGTCTCAGGGTCTCAGTGTCTCAGTGTCTCAGGGTCTCTGGGTCTCAGGCTCTCAGTCTCTCAGTGTCTCAGTGTCTCAATGTCTCAGGGTCTCTGGGTCTCAGTCTCTCAGTCTCTCAGACTCTCAGTCTCTCAGTCCCTCAGTGTCGCAGTGTCTCAGGGACTCAGGGTCTCAGTGTCTCAGTCTCTCAGTGTTTTAGTCTCTCAGTGCTTCAGTCTCTCAGTCTCTCAGTGTCTCAGTGTCTCAGGGTCTCAGTGTCTCAGTCTCTCAGTGATGCAGTGTCTCAGGGTCTCAGTGTCTCAGGGTCTCAGGGTCTCAGGGTCTCAGGGTCTTAGTCTCTCAGTCCATCAGTCTCTCTGTCTCTCAGGGTCTCTGGGTCTCTGGGTCTCAGTCTCTCAGTGTCTCAGTATTTCTGTGTCTCAGTGTCTCAGGGTCTCAGGGTCTCAGTGTCTCTGTGCCTCAGTGTCTCAGTGTCTCAGGGTCTCAGGGTCTCAGGGTCTCAGTGTCTCAGTTTCTCAGTGTCTCAGGGTCTCAGAGTCTCAGTGTCTCAGTGTCTCAGTCTCTCAGTCTCTCAGTCGCTCAGTCTCTCAGTCTCTCAGTCTCTCAGTGTCTCAGGGTCTCAGGGTCTCAGTGTCTCAGTTTCTCAGTGTCTCAGGGTCTCAGAGTCTCAGTGTCTCAGTGTCTCAGTCTCTCAGTCTCTCAGTGCCTCAGTCTCTCAGTGTCTCAGGGTCGCAGTGTCTCAGTGTCTCAGTGTCTCAGGGTCTCAGGGTCTCAGTGTCTCAGGGTCTCAGGGTCTTAGTCTTTCAGTCTCTCAGTCTCTCAGTGTCTCAGTGTTTCAGTGTCTCAGTGTCTCAGTGACTCATGGTCTCAATGTCTCAGTGCCTCAGTGTCTCAGGGTCTCAGGGTCTCAGTGTCTCAGTATCTCAGTCTCTCAGTCTCTCAGTCTCTCAGTGCCTCAGTCTCTCAGTCTCTCAGTGTCTCATGGTCGCAGTGTCTCAGTGTCTCAGGGTCTCAGTGTCTCAGTGCCTCAGGGTCGCAGTGTCTCAGGGTCTCAGTGTCTCAGGGTCTTATTCTTTCAGTCTCTCAGTCTCTCAGTCTCTCAGTGTCTCAGTGTTTCAGTGTCTCAGTCTCTCAGTGACTCATTGTCTCAGTGTCTCAGTGCCTCAGTGTCACAGTGTCTCAGGGTCTCAGTGTCTCAGTCTCTCAGGGTCTCAGTGACTCAGTGTCTCAGGGTCTCAGTGTCTCTTTGTCTCAGGGTCTCAGGGTCTCTGTGTATCAGTGCCTCAGTGTCTCAGTGTCTCAGGGTCTAAGTGTCTCAGTGTCTCAGTCTCTGAGTCTCTCAGTCGCTCAGTCTCTCAGTCTCTCAGTCTCTCAGTGTCTCAGTGTCTCAGGGTCTCAGTGTCTCAGTTTCTCAGTGTCTCAGGGTCTCAGTGTCTCAGTGTCTCAGTGTCTCAGTGTCTCAGTCTCTCAGTCTCTCAGTGCCTCAGTCTCTCAGTCTCTCAGTGCCTCAGGGTCGCAGTGTCTCAGTGTCTCAGGGTCTCAGTGTCTCAGTGCCTCAGGGTCTCAGTCTCTCAGTCTCTCAGTCTCTCAGTGTCTCAGTGTTTCAGTGACTCAGTGTCTCAGTGACTCATGGTCTCAGTGTCTCAGAGCCTCAGTGTCTCAATGTCTCAGGGTCTCAGTGTCTCAGGGTCTCAGTCTCTCAGGGTCTCAGTGTCTCAGTGTCTCAGGGTCTCAGTGTCTCTTTGTCTCAGGGTCTCAGGGTCTCTGTGTATCAGTGTCTCAGTGTCTCTGGGTCTCAGGGTCTCAGTGTCTCAGTCTCTCAGTCTCACTCTCTCATTGTCTCAGATTCTCTGGTTTTCCGAGTCTCAGTGTCTAAGTCTCTCAGTCTCTCAGTCTCTCAGACTCTCAGTCTCTCAGTCTCTCAGTGTCTCAGTGTCTCAGGGTCTCAGGGTCTCAGTGTCTCAGTTTCTCAGTGTCTCTGGGTCTCAGGGTCTCAGTGTCTCAGGGTCCCAGTGTCTCAGTGTCTCAGTCTCTCAGTCTCTCAGTGCCTCAGTCTCTCAGTCTCTCAGTCTCTCAGTCTCTCAGTCTCTCAGTGTCTCAGGGTCTCAGTGTCTCAGTCTCTCAGTGTCTCAGGGTCGCAGTGTCTCAGGGTCTTAGTCTCTCAGTCCCTCAGTCTCTCTGTCTCTCAGGGTCTCTGGGTCTCTGGGTCTCAGTCTCTCAGTGTCTCAGTATTTCTGTGTCTCAGTGTCTCAGTTTCTCAGGGTCTCAAGGTCTCAGTGTTTCAGTGCCTCAGTGTCTCAGTGTCTCATGGTCTCAGTGTCTCAGTGTCTCAGTGTCTCAGTCTCTCAGTCGCTCAGTCTCTCAGTCTCTCAGTCTCTCAGTCTCTCAGTGTCTCAGGGTCTCAGTGTCTCAGTCTCTCAGTGTCTCAGTGTCTCAGGGTCTCAGTGTCTCAGTCTCTCAGTGTCTCAGGGTCTCAGTGTCTCAGTGTCTCAGTACCTCAGTTTCTCAGTGTCTCAGGGTCCCAGTGTCTCAGTCTCTCAGGGTCTCAGTGTCTCAGAGTCTCAGTCTCTCAGTGTCTCAGTCTCTCAGTCTTTCAGTGTCTCAGTGTCTCAGTCTCTCAGTCTTTCAGTGTCTCAGTGTCTCAGTTCCTCAGGGTCTCAGTCTCTCAGTCTCTCATTGTCTCTGGGTCGCAGTATATCTTTGTCTCAGGGTCTCAGTGTCTCTGTGTCTCAGTGTCTCAGTGTCTCAGAGTCTCAGTCTCTCAGTGTCTCAGTGTCTCAGTCTCTCAGTCTTTCAGTGTCTCAGTGTCTCAGTCTCTCAGACTTTCAGTGTCTCAGTGTCTCAGTTCCTCAGGGTCTCAGTGTCTCAGTGTCTCAGGGTCTCAGTCTCTCAGTGTCTCAGGGTCTCAGGGTCTCAGGGTCTCTGGGTCTCAGATTCTCAGTCTCTCAGTCTCTCAATTTCTCAGTGTCTCAGTGTCTCAGGGTATCAGGGTCTCAGTTTCTCAGTGCCTCGGGGTCTCAGTGTCTCAGGGTCTCAGTGTTTCAGGGTCTTAGTCTCTCAGTCCCTCAGTCTGTCTGTCTCTCAGGGTCTCTGGGTCTCAGTCTCTCAGTCTCTCAGTGTCTCAGTGTTTCTGTGTCTCAGTGTCTCAGTTTCTCAGGGTCACTGGGTCTCAGATTCTCAGTCTCTCAGTCGCTCAGACTCTCAGTCACTCAGTCTCTCAATCTCACAGTCTCTCAGTGTATCAGTCTCTCAGTCTCTAAGTCTCTTAGTGTCTCAGGGTCTCAGAGTCTCAGTGTCCCAGTGTCTCAGTCTCTCAGTCGCTCAGTCTCTCAGTCTCTCAATATCACAGTCTCTCAGTGTATCAGTCTCTCAGTCTCTTAGTGTCTCAGGGTCTCAGTGTCTCAGTGTCTCAGGGTCTCTGGGTCTCTGGGTCTCAGTCTCTCAGTCTCTCAGTCTCTCAGTCTCTCATTCTATCAGTCTATCAGTGTCTCTCCGTCTCTCAGTCTCTCCGTCTCTCAGTGTCTCAGTGTCTCAGGGTCTCAGTGTCTCAGTGTCTCAGGGTCTCTGGGTCTCAGGCTCTCAGTCTCTCAGTCTCTCAGTGTCTCAGGGTCTCAGGGTCTCAGTGTCTCAGTGTCTCAGGGTCTCAGGGTCTCAGGGTCTCAGTGTCTGAGGGTCTCAGTTTCTCAGTGTCTCTGTGTCTCAGGGTCTCAGTGTTTCAGAGTCTCTGTGTCTCAGGGTCTCAGTGTCTCAGGGTCTCTGGGTCTCAGTGTCTCAATCTCTCAGTCTCTCAGTCTCTCAGTGCCTCAGGGTCTCAGAGTCTCAGTGTCTCAGTCTCTCAGTGTCTCAGGGTCTCAGGGTCTCAGTGTCTCAGGGTCTCAGGGTCTCATTGCCTCAGTCTCTCAGTCTCTCAGTGTCTCAGGGTCTCAGTCTCTCAGTGTCTCAGTCTCTCAGTCTCTCAGTGACTCAGCGTCTCAGGGTCTCAGTGTCTCTGGGTCTCAGTCTCTCCGTCTCTCAGTCTCTCAGTGTCTCAGTGTCTGAGGCTCTCAGGGTCTCTGGGTCTCAGGCTCTCAGTTTCTCAGTCTCTCAGTGTCTCCGGGTCTCAGGGTCTCAGGGTCTCAGTGTCTAAGTGTCTGTGTCTCAGGGTCTCAGGGTCTCAGGGTCTCAGTGTCTTAGTGTCTCAGCTTCTCAGGGTCTCAGTCTCTCAGTCTCTCATTGTCTCAGGGTCTCAGTGTCTCTTTGTCTCAGGGTCTCAGTGTCTCTGTGTCTCAGTGTCTCAGGTTCTCAGTGTCTCAGGGTCACAGGGTCTCACTCTCTCATTGTCTCAGGGTCTCTGGGACTCTGGGTTTCTGAGTCCCAGTGTCTAAGTCTCTCAGTCTCTCAGTGTCTCAGTGTCTCAATGTCTCTGTGTCTCTGGGTCTCAGTCTCTCACTCTCTCAGTCTCTCAGACTCTCAGTCTTTCAGTCTCTCAGTGTCTCAGTGTCTCAGGGTCTCAGTGTCTCAGTCTCTCAGTCTCTCAGTGCCTCAGTCTCTCAGTGTCTCAGGGTCTCAGTGTCTCACTGTCTCAGTGTCTCAGGGTCTCAGTGTCTCAGTGCCTCAGGGTCTCAGTGTCTCAGTGTCTCAGGGTCTTAGACTTTCAGTCTCTCAGTCTCTCAGTATCTCATGGTGTCAGTGTCTCACTGTCTCAGTGTCTCAGGGTCTCAGTGTCTCAGTGTCTCAGTCTCTCAGGGTCTCAGTGTCTCAGTGTCTCAGGGTCTCAGTGTCTCTTTGTCACAGGGTCTCAGGGTCTCAGTGTCTCTGTATATCAGTGTCGCAGTGTCTCTGGGTCTCAGTGTGACAGGGTCTCACTCTCTCATTGTCTCAGGTTCTCTGGGTTTCTGAGTCTCAGTGTCGAAGTCTCTCAGTCTCTCAGACTCTCAGTCTCTCAGTGTCTCAGTGTCTCAGTGTCACAGGGTCTCAGTCTCTCAGTGTCTCAGTTTCTCCGTGTCTCAGGGTCTCAGGGTCTCAGTGTCTCAGGGTCTCAGTGTCTCAGTGTCTCAGTGTCTCAGTCTCTCAGTGCCTCAGTCTCTCAGTCTCTCAGTGTCTCAGGGTCTCAGTCTCTCAGTGTCTCAGTGTCTCAGGGTCTCAGTGTCTCAGGGTCTCAGGGTCTTAGTCACTCAGTCCCTCAGTTTCTCTGTCTCTCAGGGTCTCTGGGTCTCTGGGTCTCTGGGTCTCAGTCTCTCAGTGTCTCAGTGTTTCTGTGTCTCAGTGTCTCAGTGTGTCAGGGTCTCAGGGTCTCAGTGTCTCAGTGCCTCATTGTCTCAGTGTCTCAGGGTCTCAGTGTCTCAGTGTCTCAGTCTCTCAGTTGCTCAGTCTCTCAGTCTCTCAATCTCACAGTCTCTCAGTGTATCAGTCTCTCAGTCTCTTAGTGTCTCAGGGTCTCAGAGTCTCAGTGTCTCAGTCTCTCAGTCTCTCAGGGTCTCAGTGTGTCAGTGTCTCAGTCTCTCAGTCTCTCATTGTCTCAGGGTCTAAGTGTCTCTTTGTCTCAGGGTCTCGGGGTCTCAGTGTCTCTGTGTCTCAGTGTCTCAGTTTCTCAGTGTCTCAGGGTTACAGGGTCTCACTCTCTCATTGTCTCAGGGTCTCTGGGTCTCTGGGTTTCTGAGTCTCAGTGTCTAAGTCTCTCAGTCTCTCAGTGTCTCAGTGTCTCAATGTCTCAGGGTCTCTGGGTCTCAGTCTCTCACTCTCTCAGTCTCTCAGACTCTCAGTCTTTCAGTGTCTCAGTGTCTCAGGGCCTCAGGGTCTCAGTGTCTCAGTTTCTCAGTGTCTCAGGGTCTCAGTGTCTCAGTCTCTCAGTCTCTCAGTCTCTCAGTGCCTCAGTCTCTCAGTCTCTCAGTGTCACAGGGTCTCAGTGTCTCACTGTCTCAGTGTCTCAGGGTCTCAGTGTCTCAGTGCCTCAGGGTCTCAGTGTCTCAGTGTCTCAGTATCTCAGGGTCTCAGGGTCTTAGACTTTCAGTCTCTCAGTCTCTCAGTGTCTCATGGTGTCAGTGTCTCACTGTCTCAGTGTCTCAGGGTCTCAGTGTCTCAGTCTCTCAGGGTCTCAGTGTCTCAGGGTCTCAGTGTCTCTTTGTCACAGGGTCTCAGTGTCTCTGTGTATCAGTGTCGCAGTGTCTCTGGGTCTCAGTGTGACAGGGTGTCACTCTCTCATTGTCTCAGGATCTCTGGGTTTCTGAGTCTCAGTGTCTAAGTCTCTCAGTCTCAGTCTCTCTGACTCTCAGGCTCTCAGTGTCTCAGTGTCTCAGTGTCTCAGTGTCTCAGTCTCTCAGTGTCTCATTTTCTCAGTGTCTCAGGGTCTCAGGGTCTCGGTGTATCAGGGTCTCAGTGTCTCAGTGTCTCAGTGTCTCAGTGCCTCAGTCTCTCAGTCTCTCAGTGTCTCAGGGTCTCAGTCTCTCAGTCTCTCAGTGTCTCAGTGTCTCGGGGTTTCAGTGTCTCAGTGTATCAGGATCTCAGTGTCTCAGTGTCACAGGGTTTCACTCTCTCATTGTCTCAGGATCTCTGGGTCTCTGGGTTTCTGAGTCTCAGTATCAGTCTATCAGTGTCTCTCCGTCTCTCAGTCTCTCCGTCTCTCAGTGTCTCAGTGTCTCAGGGTCTCAGTGTCTCAGTGTCTCAGGGTCTCTGGGTCTCAGGCTCTCAGTCTCTCAGTGTCTCAGTGTCTCAATGTCTCAGGGTCTCTGGGTCTCAGTCTCTCAGTCTCTCAGACTCTCAGTCTCTCAGTCCCTCAGTGTCGCAGTGTCTCAGGGACTCAGGGTCTCAGTGTCTCAGTCTCTCAGTGTTTTAGTCTCTCAGTGCTTCAGTCTCTCAGTCTCTCAGTGTCTCAGTGTCTCAGGGTCTCAGTGTCTCAGTCTCTCAGTGATGCAGTGTCTCAGGGTCTCAGTGTCTCAGGGTCTCAGGGTCTCAGGGTCTCAGGGTCTTAGTCTCTCAGTCCATCAGTCTCTCTGTCTCTCAGGGTCTCTGGGTCTCTGGGTCTCAGTCTCTCAGTGTCTCAGTATTTCTGTGTCTCAGTGTCTCAGGGTCTCAGGGTCTCAGTGTCTCTGTGCCTCAGTGTCTCAGTGTCTCAGGGTCTCAGGGTCTCAGGGTCTCAGTGTCTCAGTTTCTCAGTGTCTCAGGGTCTCAGAGTCTCAGTGTCTCAGTGTCTCAGTCTCTCAGTCTCTCAGTCGCTCAGTCTCTCAGTCTCTCAGTCTCTCAGTGTCTCAGGGTCTCAGGGTCTCAGTGTCTCAGTTTCTCAGTGTCTCAGGGTCTCAGAGTCTCAGTGTCTCAGTGTCTCAGTCTCTCAGTCTCTCAGTGCCTCAGTCTCTCAGTGTCTCAGGGTCGCAGTGTCTCAGTGTCTCAGTGTCTCAGGGTCTCAGGGTCTCAGTGTCTCAGGGTCTCAGGGTCTTAGTCTTTCAGTCTCTCAGTCTCTCAGTGTCTCAGTGTTTCAGTGTCTCAGTGTCTCAGTGACTCATGGTCTCAATGTCTCAGTGCCTCAGTGTCTCAGGGTCTCAGGGTCTCAGTGTCTCAGTATCTCAGTCTCTCAGTCTCTCAGTCTCTCAGTGCCTCAGTCTCTCAGTCTCTCAGTGTCTCATGGTCGCAGTGTCTCAGTGTCTCAGGGTCTCAGTGTCTCAGTGCCTCAGGGTCGCAGTGTCTCAGGGTCTCAGTGTCTCAGGGTCTTATTCTTTCAGTCTCTCAGTCTCTCAGTCTCTCAGTGTCTCAGTGTTTCAGTGTCTCAGTCTCTCAGTGACTCATTGTCTCAGTGTCTCAGTGCCTCAGTGTCTCAGTGTCTCAGGGTCTCAGTGTCTCAGTCTCTCAGGGTCTCAGTGACTCAGTGTCTCAGGGTCTCAGTGTCTCTTTGTCTCAGGGTCTCAGGGTCTCTGTGTATCAGTGCCTCAGTGTCTCAGTGTCTCAGGGTCTAAGTGTCTCAGTGTCTCAGTCTCTGAGTCTCTCAGTCGCTCAGTCTCTCAGTCTCTCAGTCTCTCAGTGTCTCAGTGTCTCAGGGTCTCAGTGTCTCAGTTTCTCAGTGTCTCAGGGTCTCAGTGTCTCAGTGTCTCAGTGTCTCAGTGTCTCAGTCTCTCAGTCTCTCAGTGCCTCAGTCTCTCAGTCTCTCAGTGCCTCAGGGTCGCAGTGTCTCAGTGTCTCAGGGTCTCAGTGTCTCAGTGCCTCAGGGTCTCAGTCTCTCAGTCTCTCAGTCTCTCAGTGTCTCAGTGTTTCAGTGACTCAGTGTCTCAGTGACTCATGGTCTCAGTGTCTCAGAGCCTCAGTGTCTCAATGTCTCAGGGTCTCAGTGTCTCAGGGTCTCAGTCTCTCAGGGTCTCAGTGTCTCAGTGTCTCAGGGTCTCAGTGTCTCTTTGTCTCAGGGTCTCAGGGTCTCTGTGTATCAGTGTCTCAGTGTCTCTGGGTCTCAGGGTCTCAGTGTCTCAGTCTCTCAGTCTCACTCTCTCATTGTCTCAGATTCTCTGGTTTTCCGAGTCTCAGTGTCTAAGTCTCTCAGTCTCTCAGTCTCTCAGACTCTCAGTCTCTCAGTCTCTCAGTGTCTCAGTGTCTCAGGGTCTCAGGGTCTCAGTGTCTCAGTTTCTCAGTGTCTCTGGGTCTCAGGGTCTCAGTGTCTCAGGGTCCCAGTGTCTCAGTGTCTCAGTCTCTCAGTCTCTCAGTGCCTCAGTCTCTCAGTCTCTCAGTCTCTCAGTCTCTCAGTCTCTCAGTGTCTCAGGGTCTCAGTGTCTCAGTCTCTCAGTGTCTCAGGGTCGCAGTGTCTCAGGGTCTTAGTCTCTCAGTCCCTCAGTCTCTCTGTCTCTCAGGGTCTCTGGGTCTCTGGGTCTCAGTCTCTCAGTGTCTCAGTATTTCTGTGTCTCAGTGTCTCAGTTTCTCAGGGTCTCAAGGTCTCAGTGTTTCAGTGCCTCAGTGTCTCAGTGTCTCATGGTCTCAGTGTCTCAGTGTCTCAGTGTCTCAGTCTCTCAGTCGCTCAGTCTCTCAGTCTCTCAGTCTCTCAGTCTCTCAGTGTCTCAGGGTCTCAGTGTCTCAGTCTCTCAGTGTCTCAGTGTCTCAGGGTCTCAGTGTCTCAGTCTCTCAGTGTCTCAGGGTCTCAGTGTCTCAGTGTCTCAGTACCTCAGTTTCTCAGTGTCTCAGGGTCCCAGTGTCTCAGTCTCTCAGGGTCTCAGTGTCTCAGAGTCTCAGTCTCTCAGTGTCTCAGTCTCTCAGTCTTTCAGTGTCTCAGTGTCTCAGTCTCTCAGTCTTTCAGTGTCTCAGTGTCTCAGTTCCTCAGGGTCTCAGTCTCTCAGTCTCTCATTGTCTCTGGGTCGCAGTATATCTTTGTCTCAGGGTCTCAGTGTCTCTGTGTCTCAGTGTCTCAGTGTCTCAGAGTCTCAGTCTCTCAGTGTCTCAGTGTCTCAGTCTCTCAGTCTTTCAGTGTCTCAGTGTCTCAGTCTCTCAGACTTTCAGTGTCTCAGTGTCTCAGTTCCTCAGGGTCTCAGTGTCTCAGTGTCTCAGGGTCTCAGTCTCTCAGTGTCTCAGGGTCTCAGGGTCTCAGGGTCTCTGGGTCTCAGATTCTCAGTCTCTCAGTCTCTCAATTTCTCAGTGTCTCAGTGTCTCAGGGTATCAGGGTCTCAGTTTCTCAGTGCCTCGGGGTCTCAGTGTCTCAGGGTCTCAGTGTTTCAGGGTCTTAGTCTCTCAGTCCCTCAGTCTGTCTGTCTCTCAGGGTCTCTGGGTCTCAGTCTCTCAGTCTCTCAGTGTCTCAGTGTTTCTGTGTCTCAGTGTCTCAGTTTCTCAGGGTCACTGGGTCTCAGATTCTCAGTCTCTCAGTCGCTCAGACTCTCAGTCACTCAGTCTCTCAATCTCACAGTCTCTCAGTGTATCAGTCTCTCAGTCTCTAAGTCTCTTAGTGTCTCAGGGTCTCAGAGTCTCAGTGTCCCAGTGTCTCAGTCTCTCAGTCGCTCAGTCTCTCAGTCTCTCAATATCACAGTCTCTCAGTGTATCAGTCTCTCAGTCTCTTAGTGTCTCAGGGTCTCAGTGTCTCAGTGTCTCAGGGTCTCTGGGTCTCTGGGTCTCAGTCTCTCAGTCTCTCAGTCTCTCAGTCTCTCATTCTATCAGTCTATCAGTGTCTCTCCGTCTCTCAGTCTCTCCGTCTCTCAGTGTCTCAGTGTCTCAGGGTCTCAGTGTCTCAGTGTCTCAGGGTCTCTGGGTCTCAGGCTCTCAGTCTCTCAGTCTCTCAGTGTCTCAGGGTCTCAGGGTCTCAGTGTCTCAGTGTCTCAGGGTCTCAGGGTCTCAGGGTCTCAGTGTCTGAGGGTCTCAGTTTCTCAGTGTCTCTGTGTCTCAGGGTCTCAGTGTTTCAGAGTCTCTGTGTCTCAGGGTCTCAGTGTCTCAGGGTCTCTGGGTCTCAGTGTCTCAATCTCTCAGTCTCTCAGTCTCTCAGTGCCTCAGGGTCTCAGAGTCTCAGTGTCTCAGTCTCTCAGTGTCTCAGGGTCTCAGGGTCTCAGTGTCTCAGGGTCTCAGGGTCTCATTGCCTCAGTCTCTCAGTCTCTCAGTGTCTCAGGGTCTCAGTCTCTCAGTGTCTCAGTCTCTCAGTCTCTCAGTGACTCAGCGTCTCAGGGTCTCAGTGTCTCTGGGTCTCAGTCTCTCCGTCTCTCAGTCTCTCAGTGTCTCAGTGTCTGAGGCTCTCAGGGTCTCTGGGTCTCAGGCTCTCAGTTTCTCAGTCTCTCAGTGTCTCCGGGTCTCAGGGTCTCAGGGTCTCAGTGTCTAAGTGTCTGTGTCTCAGGGTCTCAGGGTCTCAGGGTCTCAGTGTCTTAGTGTCTCAGCTTCTCAGGGTCTCAGTCTCTCAGTCTCTCATTGTCTCAGGGTCTCAGTGTCTCTTTGTCTCAGGGTCTCAGTGTCTCTGTGTCTCAGTGTCTCAGGTTCTCAGTGTCTCAGGGTCACAGGGTCTCACTCTCTCATTGTCTCAGGGTCTCTGGGACTCTGGGTTTCTGAGTCCCAGTGTCTAAGTCTCTCAGTCTCTCAGTGTCTCAGTGTCTCAATGTCTCTGTGTCTCTGGGTCTCAGTCTCTCACTCTCTCAGTCTCTCAGACTCTCAGTCTTTCAGTCTCTCAGTGTCTCAGTGTCTCAGGGTCTCAGTGTCTCAGTCTCTCAGTCTCTCAGTGCCTCAGTCTCTCAGTGTCTCAGGGTCTCAGTGTCTCACTGTCTCAGTGTCTCAGGGTCTCAGTGTCTCAGTGCCTCAGGGTCTCAGTGTCTCAGTGTCTCAGGGTCTTAGACTTTCAGTCTCTCAGTCTCTCAGTATCTCATGGTGTCAGTGTCTCACTGTCTCAGTGTCTCAGGGTCTCAGTGTCTCAGTGTCTCAGTCTCTCAGGGTCTCAGTGTCTCAGTGTCTCAGGGTCTCAGTGTCTCTTTGTCACAGGGTCTCAGGGTCTCAGTGTCTCTGTATATCAGTGTCGCAGTGTCTCTGGGTCTCAGTGTGACAGGGTCTCACTCTCTCATTGTCTCAGGTTCTCTGGGTTTCTGAGTCTCAGTGTCGAAGTCTCTCAGTCTCTCAGACTCTCAGTCTCTCAGTGTCTCAGTGTCTCAGTGTCACAGGGTCTCAGTCTCTCAGTGTCTCAGTTTCTCCGTGTCTCAGGGTCTCAGGGTCTCAGTGTCTCAGGGTCTCAGTGTCTCAGTGTCTCAGTGTCTCAGTCTCTCAGTGCCTCAGTCTCTCAGTCTCTCAGTGTCTCAGGGTCTCAGTCTCTCAGTGTCTCAGTGTCTCAGGGTCTCAGTGTCTCAGGGTCTCAGGGTCTTAGTCACTCAGTCCCTCAGTTTCTCTGTCTCTCAGGGTCTCTGGGTCTCTGGGTCTCTGGGTCTCAGTCTCTCAGTGTCTCAGTGTTTCTGTGTCTCAGTGTCTCAGTGTGTCAGGGTCTCAGGGTCTCAGTGTCTCAGTGCCTCATTGTCTCAGTGTCTCAGGGTCTCAGTGTCTCAGTGTCTCAGTCTCTCAGTTGCTCAGTCTCTCAGTCTCTCAATCTCACAGTCTCTCAGTGTATCAGTCTCTCAGTCTCTTAGTGTCTCAGGGTCTCAGAGTCTCAGTGTCTCAGTCTCTCAGTCTCTCAGGGTCTCAGTGTGTCAGTGTCTCAGTCTCTCAGTCTCTCATTGTCTCAGGGTCTAAGTGTCTCTTTGTCTCAGGGTCTCGGGGTCTCAGTGTCTCTGTGTCTCAGTGTCTCAGTTTCTCAGTGTCTCAGGGTTACAGGGTCTCACTCTCTCATTGTCTCAGGGTCTCTGGGTCTCTGGGTTTCTGAGTCTCAGTGTCTAAGTCTCTCAGTCTCTCAGTGTCTCAGTGTCTCAATGTCTCAGGGTCTCTGGGTCTCAGTCTCTCACTCTCTCAGTCTCTCAGACTCTCAGTCTTTCAGTGTCTCAGTGTCTCAGGGCCTCAGGGTCTCAGTGTCTCAGTTTCTCAGTGTCTCAGGGTCTCAGTGTCTCAGTCTCTCAGTCTCTCAGTCTCTCAGTGCCTCAGTCTCTCAGTCTCTCAGTGTCACAGGGTCTCAGTGTCTCACTGTCTCAGTGTCTCAGGGTCTCAGTGTCTCAGTGCCTCAGGGTCTCAGTGTCTCAGTGTCTCAGTATCTCAGGGTCTCAGGGTCTTAGACTTTCAGTCTCTCAGTCTCTCAGTGTCTCATGGTGTCAGTGTCTCACTGTCTCAGTGTCTCAGGGTCTCAGTGTCTCAGTCTCTCAGGGTCTCAGTGTCTCAGGGTCTCAGTGTCTCTTTGTCACAGGGTCTCAGTGTCTCTGTGTATCAGTGTCGCAGTGTCTCTGGGTCTCAGTGTGACAGGGTGTCACTCTCTCATTGTCTCAGGATCTCTGGGTTTCTGAGTCTCAGTGTCTAAGTCTCTCAGTCTCAGTCTCTCTGACTCTCAGGCTCTCAGTGTCTCAGTGTCTCAGTGTCTCAGTCTCTCAGTGTCTCATTTTCTCAGTGTCTCAGGGTCTCAGGGTCTCGGTGTATCAGGGTCTCAGTGTCTCAGTGTCTCAGTGTCTCAGTGCCTCAGTCTCTCAGTCTCTCAGTGTCTCAGGGTCTCAGTCTCTCAGTCTCTCAGTGTCTCAGTGTCTCGGGGTTTCAGTGTCTCAGTGTATCAGGATCTCAGTGTCTCAGTGTCACAGGGTTTCACTCTCTCATTGTCTCAGGATCTCTGGGTCTCTGGGTTTCTGAGTCTCAGTATCAGTCTATCAGTGTCTCTCCGTCTCTCAGTCTCTCCGTCTCTCAGTGTCTCAGTGTCTCAGGGTCTCAGTGTCTCAGTGTCTCAGGGTCTCTGGGTCTCAGGCTCTCAGTCTCTCAGTGTCTCAGTGTCTCAATGTCTCAGGGTCTCTGGGTCTCAGTCTCTCAGTCTCTCAGACTCTCAGTCTCTCAGTCCCTCAGTGTCGCAGTGTCTCAGGGACTCAGGGTCTCAGTGTCTCAGTCTCTCAGTGTTTTAGTCTCTCAGTGCTTCAGTCTCTCAGTCTCTCAGTGTCTCAGTGTCTCAGGGTCTCAGTGTCTCAGTCTCTCAGTGATGCAGTGTCTCAGGGTCTCAGTGTCTCAGGGTCTCAGGGTCTCAGGGTCTCAGGGTCTTAGTCTCTCAGTCCATCAGTCTCTCTGTCTCTCAGGGTCTCTGGGTCTCTGGGTCTCAGTCTCTCAGTGTCTCAGTATTTCTGTGTCTCAGTGTCTCAGGGTCTCAGGGTCTCAGTGTCTCTGTGCCTCAGTGTCTCAGTGTCTCAGGGTCTCAGGGTCTCAGGGTCTCAGTGTCTCAGTTTCTCAGTGTCTCAGGGTCTCAGAGTCTCAGTGTCTCAGTGTCTCAGTCTCTCAGTCTCTCAGTCGCTCAGTCTCTCAGTCTCTCAGTCTCTCAGTGTCTCAGGGTCTCAGGGTCTCAGTGTCTCAGTTTCTCAGTGTCTCAGGGTCTCAGAGTCTCAGTGTCTCAGTGTCTCAGTCTCTCAGTCTCTCAGTGCCTCAGTCTCTCAGTGTCTCAGGGTCGCAGTGTCTCAGTGTCTCAGTGTCTCAGGGTCTCAGGGTCTCAGTGTCTCAGGGTCTCAGGGTCTTAGTCTTTCAGTCTCTCAGTCTCTCAGTGTCTCAGTGTTTCAGTGTCTCAGTGTCTCAGTGACTCATGGTCTCAATGTCTCAGTGCCTCAGTGTCTCAGGGTCTCAGGGTCTCAGTGTCTCAGTATCTCAGTCTCTCAGTCTCTCAGTCTCTCAGTGCCTCAGTCTCTCAGTCTCTCAGTGTCTCATGGTCGCAGTGTCTCAGTGTCTCAGGGTCTCAGTGTCTCAGTGCCTCAGGGTCGCAGTGTCTCAGGGTCTCAGTGTCTCAGGGTCTTATTCTTTCAGTCTCTCAGTCTCTCAGTCTCTCAGTGTCTCAGTGTTTCAGTGTCTCAGTCTCTCAGTGACTCATTGTCTCAGTGTCTCAGTGCCTCAGTGTCTCAGTGTCTCAGGGTCTCAGTGACTCAGTGTCTCAGGGTCTCAGTGTCTCTTTGTCTCAGGGTCTCAGGGTCTCTGTGTATCAGTGCCTCAGTGTCTCAGTGTCTCAGGGTCTAAGTGTCTCAGTGTCTCAGTCTCTGAGTCTCTCAGTCGCTCAGTCTCTCAGTCTCTCAGTCTCTCAGTGTCTCAGTGTCTCAGGGTCTCAGTGTCTCAGTTTCTCAGTGTCTCAGGGTCTCAGTGTCTCAGTGTCTCAGTGTCTCAGTGTCTCAGTCTCTCAGTCTCTCAGTGCCTCAGTCTCTCAGTCTCTCAGTGCCTCAGGGTCGCAGTGTCTCAGTGTCTCAGGGTCTCAGTGTCTCAGTGCCTCAGGGTCTCAGTCTCTCAGTCTCTCAGTCTCTCAGTGTCTCAGTGTTTCAGTGACTCAGTGTCTCAGTGACTCATGGTCTCAGTGTCTCAGAGCCTCAGTGTCTCAATGTCTCAGGGTCTCAGTGTCTCAGGGTCTCAGTCTCTCAGGGTCTCAGTGTCTCAGTGTCTCAGGGTCTCAGTGTCTCTTTGTCTCAGGGTCTCAGGGTCTCTGTGTATCAGTGTCTCAGTGTCTCTGGGTCTCAGGGTCTCAGTGTCTCAGTCTCTCAGTCTCACTCTCTCATTGTCTCAGATTCTCTGGTTTTCCGAGTCTCAGTGTCTAAGTCTCTCAGTCTCTCAGTCTCTCAGACTCTCAGTCTCTCAGTCTCTCAGTGTCTCAGTGTCTCAGGGTCTCAGGGTCTCAGTGTCTCAGTTTCTCAGTGTCTCTGGGTCTCAGGGTCTCAGTGTCTCAGGGTCCCAGTGTCTCAGTGTCTCAGTCTCTCAGTCTCTCAGTGCCTCAGTCTCTCAGTCTCTCAGTCTCTCAGTCTCTCAGTCTCTCAGTGTCTCAGGGTCTCAGTGTCTCAGTCTCTCAGTGTCTCAGGGTCGCAGTGTCTCAGGGTCTTAGTCTCTCAGTCCCTCAGTCTCTCTGTCTCTCAGGGTCTCTGGGTCTCTGGGTCTCAGTCTCTCAGTGTCTCAGTATTTCTGTGTCTCAGTGTCTCAGTTTCTCAGGGTCTCAAGGTCTCAGTGTTTCAGTGCCTCAGTGTCTCAGTGTCTCATGGTCTCAGTGTCTCAGTGTCTCAGTGTCTCAGTCTCTCAGTCGCTCAGTCTCTCAGTCTCTCAGTCTCTCAATCTCACAGTCTCTCGGTGTATCAGTCTCTCAGTCTCTTAGTGTCTCACGGACTCAGTGTCTCAGTGTCTCAGGGTCTCTGGGTCTCTGGGTCTCGGTCTCTCAGTCTCTCAGTCTCTCATTCTTTCAGTCTCAGAGTGTCTCTGGGTCTCAGTCTCTCCAACTCTCAGTCTCTCAGTGTCTCAGTGTCTGAGGCTCTCAGGGTCTCTGGGTCTCAGTGCCTCTTTGTCTCAGTGTCTCAGGGTCTCAGTGTCTCAGTCTCTCAGTCTCTCAGTTGCTCAGTCTCTCAGTCTCTCAATCTCACAGTCTCTCCGTGTATCAGTCTCTCAGTCTCTCAGTCTCTTAGTGTCTCAGGGTCTCAGAGTCTCAGTGTCTCAGTGTCTCTGTCTCTCAGGGTCTCAGTGTGTCAGTGTCTCAGTCTCTCAGTCTCTCATTGTCTCAGGGTCTAAGTGTCTCTTTGTCTCAGTGTCTCGGGGTCTCAGTGTCTCTGTGTCTCAGTGTCTCAGGTTCTCAGTGTTTCAGGGTTACAGGGTCTCACTCTCTCATTGTCTCAGGGTCTCTGTGTCTCTGGGTTTCTGAGTCTCAGTGTCTAAGTCTCTCAGTCTCTCAGTCTCTCAGTGTCTCAGTGTCTCAATGTCTCAGGGTCTCTGGGTCTCAGTCTCTCACTCTCTCAGTCTCTCAGACTCTCAGTCTTTCAGTGTCTCAGTGTCTCAGGGCCTCAGGGTCTCAGTGTCTCAGTCTCTCAGTCTCTCAGTCTCTCAGTCTCTCAGTGCCTCAGTCTCTCAGTCTCTCAGTGTCTCATGGTGTCAGTGTCTCACTGTCTCAGTGTCTCAGGGTCTAAGTGTCTCAGTGTCTCAGTCTCTCAGGGTCTCAGTGTCTCAGTGTCTCAGGGTCTCACTGTCTCTTTGTCACATGGTCTCAGTGTCTCTGTGTATCAGTGTCGCAGTGTCTCTGGGTCTCAGTGTGACAGGGTCTCACTCTCTCATTGTCTCAGGTTCTCTGGGTTTCTGAGTCTCAGTGTCTAAGTCTCTCAGTCTCAGTCTCTCAGTCTCTCAGTGTCTCAGTGTCTCAGTGTCTCAGTCTCTCAGTGTCTCATTTTCTCAGTGTCTCAGGGTCTCAGGGTCTCGGCGTATCAGGGTCTCAGTGTCTCAGTGTCTCAGTGTCTCAGTGTCTCAGTGCCTCAGTCTCTCAGTCTCTCAGTCTCTCAGTGTCTCAGGGTCTCAGTCTCTCAGTCTCTCAGTGTCTCAGTGTCTCGGGGTTTCAGTGTCTCAGTGTCTCAGTGTCTCAGGATCTCAGTGTCTCAGTGTCACAGGGTTTCACTCTCTCATTGTCTCAGGATCTCTGGGTCTCTGGGTTTCTGAGTCTCAGTGTCTCAGTGTCTCAGTCTCTCAGTCTCTCAGTGCCTCAGTCTCTCAGTCTCTCAGTGTCTCAGTGTCTCAATGTCTCAGGGTCTCTGGGTCTCAGTCTCTCAGTCTCTCAGACTCTCAGTCTCTCAGTCTCTCAGTGTCGCAGTGTCTCAGGGACTCAGGGTCTCAGTGTCTCATTTTCTCAGTGTCTCAGGGTCTCAGTGTCTCAGTGTCTCAGTCTCTCAGTGTTTCAGTCTCTCAGTGCCTCAGTCTCTCAGTCTCTCAGTGTCTCAGGGTCTCAGTGTCTCAGGGTCTCAGGGTCTCAGGGTCTTAGTCTCTCAGTCCATCAGTCTCTCTGTCTCTCAGGGTCTCTGGGTCTCTGGGTCTCAGTCTCTCAGTGTCTCAGTGTTTCTGTGTCTCAGTGTCTCAGTGTCTCAGGGACTCAGGGTCTCAGTGTCTCTGTGCTTCAGTGTCTCAGTGTCTCAGGGTCTCAGTGTCTCAGTGTCTCAGTGTCTCAGTCTCTCAGTCTCTCAGTCGCTCAGTCTCTCAGTCTCTCAGTCTCTCAGTGTCTCAGTGTCTCAGGGTCTCAGGGTCTCAGTGTCTCAGTTTCTCAGGGTCTCAGGGTCTCAGTGTCTCAGTGTCTCAGTGTCTCAGTCTCTCAGTCTCTCAGTGCCTCAGTCTCTCAGTCTCTCAGTGTCTCAGGGTCGCAGTGTCTCAGTGTCTCAGGGTCTAAAGGGTCTCAGTGTCTCAGTGCCTCAGGGTCTCAGTGTCTCAGGGTCTCAGTGTCTCAGGGTCTCAGGGTCTTAGTCTTTCAGTCTCTCAGTCTCTCAGTGCCTCAGTGTTTCAGTGTCTCAGTGTCTCAGTGACTCATGGTCTCAATGTCTCAGTGCCTCAGTGTCTCAGTGTCTCAGGGTCTCAGTGTCTCAGTGTCTCAGTCTCTCTGGGTCTCAGGGTCTCAGTGTCTCAGGGTCTCAGGGTCTCAGGGTCTAAGTGCCTCAGTTCATCAGTCTCTCTGTCTCTCAGGGTCTCTGGGTCTCTGGGTCTCAGTGTCTCAGTGTCTCAGTTTCTCAGTCTCTCAGTCTCTCAGTCTCTCAGTCTCTCAGTGCCTCAGTCTCTCAGTGTCTCATGGTCGCAGTGTCTCAGTGTCTCAGGTCTCAGTGTCTCAGTGCCTCAGGGTCGCAGTGTCTCAGGGTCTCAGTGTCTCAGGGTCTTATTCTTTCAGTCTCTCAGTCTCTCAGTCTCTCAGTGTCTCAGTGTTTCAGTGTCTCAGTCTCTCAGTGACTCATGGTCTCAGTGTCTCAGTGCCTCAGTGTCTCAGTGTCTCAGGGTCTCAGTGTCTCAGTCTCTCAGGCTCTCAGTGACTCAGTGTCTCAGGGTCTCAGTGTCTCTTTGTCTCAGGGTCTCAGGGTCTCTGTGTATCAGTGCCTCAGTGTCTCAGTGTCTCAGGGTCTAAGTGTCTCAGTGTCTCAGTCTCTCAGTCTCTCAGTCGCTCAGTCTCTCAGTCTCTCAGTCTCTCAGTGTCTCAGTGTCTCAGGGTCTCAGTGTCTCAGTTTCTCAGTGTCTCAGTGTCTCAGTCTCTCAGTCTCTCAGTGCCTCAGTCTCTCAGTGTCTCAGGGTCGCAGTGTCTCAGTGTCTCAGGGTCTCAGTGTCTCAGTGCCTCAGGGTCTCAGTCTCTCAGTCTCTCAGTGTCTCAGTGTTTCAGTGACTCAGTGCCTCAGTGACTCATGGTCTCAGTGTCTCAGAGCCTCAGTGTCTCAATGTCTCAGGGTCTCAGTGTCTCAGGGTCTCAGTCTCTCAGGGTCTCAGTGTCTCAGGGTCTCAGTGTCTCCTTGTCTCAGGGTCTCAGGGTCTCAGGGTCTCTGTGTATCAGTGTCTCAGTGTCTCTGGGTCTCAGGGTCTCAGTGTCTCAGTCTCTCAGTCTCACTCTCTCATTGTCTCAGGTTCTCTGGTTTTCCGAGTCTCAGTGTCTAAGTCTCTCAGTCTCTCAGTCTCTCAGACTCTCAGTCTCTCAGTCTCTCAGTGTCTCAGGGTCTCAGGGTCTCAGTGTCTCAGTTTCTCAGTGTCTCTGGGTCTCAGGGTCTCAGTGTCTCAGGGTCCAGTGTCTCAGTGTCTCAGTCTCTCAGTCTCTCAGTGCCTCAGTCTCTCAGTCTCTCAGTCTCTCGGTGTCTCAGAGTCTCAGTGTCTCAGTCTCTCAGTGTCTCAGGGTCGCAGTGTCTCAGGGTCTTAGTCTCTCAGTCCCTCAGACTCTCTGTCTCTCAGCGTCTCTGGGTCTCTTGGGTCTCAGTCTCTCAGTGTCTCAGTATTTCTGTGTCTCAGTGTCTCAGTTTTCTCAGGGTCTCAAGGTCTCAGTGTTTCAGTGCCTCAGTGTCTCAGTGTCTCATGGTCTCAGTGTCTCAGTGTCTCAGTCTCTCATCTCTCAGTCGCTCAGTCTCTCAGTCTCTCAGTCTCTCAATCTCACAGTCTCTCGGTGTATCAGTCTCTCAGTCTCTTAGTGTCTCACGGACTCAGTGTCTCAGTGTCTCAGGGTCTCTGGGTCTCTGGGTCTCGGTCTCTCAGTCTCTCAGTCTCTCATTCTTTCAGTCTCAGAGTGTCTCTGGTCTCAGTCTCTCCGTCTCTCAGTCTCTCAGTCTCTCAGTGTCTCAGTGTCTGAGGCTCTCAGGGTCTCTGGGTCTCAGGTTCACAGTTTCTCAGTCTCTCAGTGTCTCAGGGACTCAGGGTCTCAGTGTGTCATTGTCTCAGGTCTAAGTCTCTCAGTCTCTCAGTCTCTCAGTCTCTCAGTGTCTCAGTGTCTCAATGTCTCAGGGTCTCTGGGTCTCAGTCTCTCAGACTCTCAGTCTCTCAGTCTCTCAGTCTCTCAGTGTCTCAGTGTCTCAGGGTCTCAGTGTCTCATTTTCTCAGTGTCTCAGGGTCTCAGTGTCTCAGTGTCTCAGTCTCTCAGTGTTTCAGTCTCTCAGTGCCTCAGTCTCTCAGTCTCTCAGTGTCTCAGGTCTCAGTGTCTCAGTCTCTCAGTGACTCAGTGTCTCAGGGTCTCAGTGTCTCAGGGTCTCAGGGTCTTAGTCTCTCAGTCCATCAGTCTCTCTGTCTCTCAGGGACTCTGGGTCTCAGTCTCTCAGTGTCTCAGTGTTTCTGTGTCTCAGTGTCTCAGTGTCGCAGGGTCTCAGGGTCTCAGTGTCTCACTGCCTCAGTGTCTCAGTGTCTCGAGGTCTCAGTGTCTCAGTGTCTCAGTCTCTCAGTCTCTCAGTCGCTCAGTCTCTCAGTCTCTCAGTCTCTCAGTGTCTCAGCGTCTCAGGGTCTCAGGGTCTCAGTGTCTCAGTTCTCAGTGTCTCAGTGTCTCAGTGTCTCAGGGTCTCAGGGTCTCAGTGTCTCAGTGCCTCAGGGTCTCAGTGTCTCAGGGTCTCAGTGTCTCAGGGTCTCAGGGTCTTAGTCTTTCAGTCTCTCAGTCTCTCAGTGTCTCAGTGTTTCAGTGTCTCAGTGTCTCAGTGACTCATGGTCTCAATGTCTCAGTGCCTCAGTGTCTCAGTGTCTCAGGGTCTCAGTGTCTCAGTGTCTCAGTCTCTCTGGGTCTCAGGGTCTCAGTGTCTCAGGGTCTCAGGGTCTCAGTGCCTCAGTTCATCAGTCTCTCTGTCTCTCAGGGTCTCTGGGTCTCTGGTCTCAGGGTCTCAGTGTCTCAGTTTCTCAGTGTCTCAGGTTTTCAGTGTCTCAGTGTCTCAGTATCTCAGTCTCTCAGTCTCTCAAGTCTCTCAGTGCCTCAGTCTCTCAGTCTCTCATTGTCTCAGGGTCGCAGTGTCTCAGTGTCTCAGGGTCTCAGGGTCTCAGTGTCTCAGTGCCTCAGGGTCTCAGTGTCTCAGGGTCTCAGTGTCTCAGGGTCTTAGTCTTTCAGTCTCTCAGTCTCTCAGTCTCTCAGTGTCTCAGTGTTTCAGTGTCTCAGTCTCTCAGTGACTCATGGTCTCAGTGTCTCAGTGCCTCAGTGTCTGAGTGTCTCAGGGTCCTCCGTGTCTCAGTCTCTCAGGGTCTCAGTGTCTCAGTGTCTCAGGGTCTCAGTGTCTCTTTGTCTCAGGGTCTCAGGGTCTCTGTGTATCAGTGCCTCAGTTTCTCAGTGTCTCAGGGTCTCAGTGTCTCAGTGTCTCAGTGTCTCAGTCTCTCATCTCTCAGTCTCTCAGTGCCTCAGTCTCTCAGTCTCTCAGTGTCTCAGGGTCGCAGTGTCTCAGTGTCTCAGTGTCTCAGTCTCTCAGTCTCTCAGTCGCTCAGTCTCTCAGTCTCTCAGTCTCTCAGTGTCTCAGTGTCTCAGGGTCTCAGTGTCTCAGTTTCTCAGTGTCTGAGGGTCTCAGTGTCTCAGTGTCTCAGTGTCTCAGTCTCTCAGTCTCTCAGTGCCTCAGTCTCTCAGTGTCTCAGGGTCGCAGTGTCTCAGTGTCTCAAGGTCTCAGTGTCTCAGTGCCTCAGGGTCTCAGTCTCTCAGTCTCTCAGTCTCTCAGTGTCTCAGTGTTTCAGTGACTCAGTGCCTCAGTGACTCATGGTCTCAGTGTCTCAGAGCCTCAGTGTCTCAATGTCTCAGGGTCTCAGTGTCTCAGGGTCTCAGTCTCTCAGGGTCTCAGTGTCTCAGGGTCTCAGTGTCTCTTTGTCTCAGGGTCTCAGGGTCTCAGGGTCTCTGTGTATCAGTGTCTCAGTGTCTCTGGGTCTCAGGGTCTCAGTGTCTCAGTCTCTCAGTCTCACTCTCTCATTGTCTCAGGTTCTCTGGTTTTCCGAGTCTCAGTGTCTAAGTCTCTCAGTCTCTCAGTCTCTCAGACTCTCAGTCTCTCAGTCTCTCAGTGTCTCAGGGTCTCAGGGTCTCAGTGTCTCAGTTTCTCAGTGTCCTCTGGGTCTCAGGGTCTCAGTGTCTCAGGGTCCCAGTGTCTCAGTGTCTCAGTCTCTCAGTCTCTCAGTGCCTCAGTCTCTCAGTCTCTCAGTCTCTCAGTGTCTCAGAGTCTCAGTGTCTCAGTCTCTCAGTGTCTCAGGGTCGCAGTGTCTCAGGGTCTTAGTCTCTCAGTCCCTCAGACTCTCTGTCTCTCAGCGTCTCTGGGTCTCTGGGTCTCAGTCTCTCAGTGTCTCAGTATTTCTGTGTCTCAGTGTCTCAGTTTCTCAGGGTCTCAAGGTCTCAGTGTTTCAGTGCCTCAGTGTCTCAGTGTCTCATGGTCTCAGTGTCTCAGTGTCTCAGTCTCTCAGTCTCTCAGTCGCTCAGTCTCTCAGTCTCTCAGTCTCTCAATCTCACAGTCTCTCGGTGTATCAGTCTCTCAGTCTCTTAGTGTCTCACGGACTCAGTGTCTCAGTGTCTCAGGGTCTCTGGGTCTCTGGGTCTCGGTCTCTCAGTCTCTCAGTCTCTCATTCTTTCAGTCTCAGAGTGTCTCTGGGTCTCAGTCTCTCCGTCTCTCAGTCTCTCAGTGTCTCAGTGTCTGAGGCTCTCAGGGTCTCTGGGTCTCAGGTTCACAGTTTCTCAGTCTCTCAGTGTCTCAGGGACTCAGGGTCTCAGTGTGTCATTGTCTCAGGGTCTAAGTCTCTCAGTCTCTCAGTCTCTCAGTCTCTCAGTCTCTCAGTGTCTCAGTGTCTCAATGTCTCAGGGTCTCTGGGTCTCAGTCTCTCAGACTCTCAGTCTCTCAGTCTCTCAGTGTCTCAGTGTCTCAGGGTCTCAGTGTCTCATTTTCTCAGTGTCTCAGGGTCTCAGTGTCTCAGTGTCTCAGTCTCTCAGTGTTTCAGTCTCTCAGTGCCTCAGTCTCTCAGTCTCTCAGTGTCTCAGGGTCTCAGTGTCTCAGTCTCTCAGTGACTCAGTGTCTCAGGGTCTCAGTGTCTCAGGGTCTCAGGGTCTTAGTCTCTCAGTCCATCAGTCTCTCTGTCTCTCAGGGACTCTGGGTCTCAGTCTCTCAGTGTCTCAGTGTTTCTGTGTCTCAGTGTCTCAGTGTCGCAGGGACTCAGGGTCTCAGTGTCTCACTGCCTCAGTGTCTCAGTGTCTCGAGGTCTCAGTGTCTCAGTGTCTCAGTCCTCTCAGTCTCTCAGTCGCTCAGTCTCTCAGTCTCTCAGTCTCTCAGTGTCTCAGCGTCTCAGGGTCTCAGGGTCTCAGTGTCTCAGTTTCTCAGTGTCTCAGTGTCTCAGTGTCTCAGTGTCTCAGGGTCTCAGGGTCTCAGTGTCTCAGTGCCTCAGGGTCTCAGTGTCTCAGGTTCTCAGTGTCTCAGGGTCTCAGGGTCTTAGTCTTTCAGTCTCTCAGTCTCTCAGTGTCTCAGTGTTTCAGTGTCTCAGTGTCTCAGTAACTCATGGTCTCAATGTCTCAGTGCCTCAGTGTCTCAGTGTCTCAGGGTCTCAGTGTCTCAGTGTCTCAGTCTCTCTGGGTCTCAGGGTCTCAGTGTCTCAGGGTCTCAGGGTCTCAGGGTCTCAGTGCCTCAGTTCATCAGTCTCTCTGTCTCTCAGGGTCTCTGGGTCTCTGGGTCTCAGGGTCTCAGGGTCTCAGTGTCTCAGTTTCTCAGTATCTCAGGCTCTCAGTGTCTCAGTGTCTCAGTATCTCAGTCTCTCAGTCTCTCAGTCTCTCAGTGCCTCAGTCTCTCAGTCTCTCATTGTCTCAGGGTCGCAGTGTCTCAGTGTCTCAGGGTCTCAGGGTCTCAGTGTCTCAGTGCCTCAGGGTCTCAGTGTCTCAGGGTCTCAGTGTCTCAGGGTCTTAGTCTTTCAGTCTCTCAGTCTCTCAGTCTCTCAGTGTCTCAGTGTTTCAGTGTCTCAGTCTCTCAGTGACTCATGGTCTCAGTGTCTCAGTGCCTCAGTGTCTGAGTGTCTCAGGGTCTCAGTGTCTCAGTCTCTCAGGGTTTCAGTGTCTCAGGGTCTCAGTGTCTCTTTGTCTCAGGGTCTCAGGGTCTCTGTGTATCAGTGCCTCAGTTTCTCAGTGTCTCAGGGTCTCAGCGTCTCAGTGTCTCAGTGTCTCAGTCTCTCATCTCTCAGTCTCTCAGTGCCTCAGTCTCTCAGTCTCTCAGTGTCTCAGGGTCGCAGTGTCTCAGTGTCTCAGGGTCTCAGTGTCTCAGTGCCTCAGGGTCTCAGTCTCTCAGTCTCTCAGTGTCTCAGTGTTTCAGTGACTCAGTGTCTCAGTGACTCATGGTCTCAGTGTCTCAGAGCCTCAGTGTCTCAGGTTCTCAGGGTCTCAGTGTCTCAGGGTCTCACTCTCTCAGTCGCTCAGTCTCTCAGTCTCTCAGTCTCTCAATCTCACAGTCTCTCAGTGTCTCAGTCTCTCAGTGTCTCAGGGTCTCAGTGTCTCAGTACCTCAGTGTCTCAGTGTCTCAGGGTCTCAGTGTCTCAGTGTCTCACTCTCTCAGTCGCTCAGTCTCTCAGTCTCTCAGTCTCTCAATCTCACAGTCTCTCAGTTTATCAGTCTCTCACTCTCTCAGTCTCTTAGTGTCTCAGGGTCTCAGAGCCTCAGTGTCTCAGTGTCTCAGGGTCTCAGTGTCTTCGTGTCACAGGGTCTCAGTTTCTCAGTGTCTCAGTGTCTCAGGGTCTCTGGGTCTCTGGGTTTCTGAGTCTCAGTGTCTCAGTCTCTCAGACTCTCAGTCTCTCAGTCTCTCAGTGTCTCAGTGTCACAGTATCTCAGGGCCTCAGGGTCTCAGTGTCTCAGTGTCTCAGTCTCTCAGTGTCTCAGGATCTCAGGGTCTCAGGGTCTCAGTGTCACAGTGTCTCAGTGTCTCAGTCTCTCAGTCTCTCAGTGTCTCAGTCTCCCCGTCTCCCAGTGCCTTAGTCTCTCTGTCTCTCAGTCTCTCAGTGTCTCAGGGTATCAGTGTGTCAGGGTCTCAGTGTCTCAGTGTCTCAGGGTCTCAGGTTCTCAGTGCCTCAGGGTCTCAGTGTCTCTGGTTCTCAGGGTCTCAGTGTCTCAGGATCTCAGTGCCTCAGTGGCTCAGTGTCTGTGTCTCAGGGTATCAGGGTCTGAGTGTCTCAGGGTCTCAGGATTTCAGTGTCTCGGTTTCTCAGGGTCTCAGTGTCTCAGTGTCTCAGGGTCTCAGGGTTTCAGGGTCTTACTCTCTCACTCCCTCAGTCTCTCTGTCTCTCAGGGTCACTGGGTCTCTGGGTCTCAGTCTCTCAGTCTCTCAGTGTCTCAGTGTTTCTGTGTCTCAGTGTCTCAGTGTCACAGGGTCTCAGGGTCTCAGTGTCTCAGTGCCTCAGTGTCTCAGTGTCTCAGGGTCTCAGTGTCTCAGTCTCTCAGTCGCTCAGACTCTCAGTCTCTCAGTCTCTCAATCTCACAGTCTCTCAGTGTATCAGTCACTCAGTCTCTTAGTGTCTCAGGGTCTCAGAGTCTCAGTGTCTCAGTGTCTCAGTCTCTCAGGGTCTCAGTGTCTCAGTCTCACAGTCTCTCAGTCTCTCAGTCGCTCAGTCTCTCAGTCTCTCAATCTCACAGTCTCTCAGTGTATCAGTCTCTCAGTCTCAGACTCTCAGTGTCTCAGAGTCTCTGGGTCTCAGTCTCTCAGTCTCTCAGTCTCTCATTCTCTCAGTCTCTCAGTGTCTCTGTGTGTCAGTCTCTCCGTCTCTCAGTCTATCAGTGTCTCAGTGTCTGAGGCTCTCAGGGTCTCTGGGTCTCAGGCTCTCAGTCTCTCAGTCTCTCAGTGTCTCAAGGTCTCAGGGTCTCAGTGTCTCAGTGTCTCAGGGTCTCAGGGTCTCAGTGTCTCAGTGTCTGAGGGTCTCAGTTTCTCAGTGTCTCTGTGTCTCAGGGTCTCAGTGTATCAGAGTCTCAGTGTCTCAGGGTCTCTGGGTCTCAGTGTCTCAATCTCTCAGTCTCTCAGTGCCTCAGGGTCTCCATGTCTCAGTGTCTCAGTCTCTCAGTGTCTCAGGGTCTCAGTGTCTCAGGGTCTCAGGGTCTCAGTGCCTCAGTCTCACAGTCTCTCAGTCTCTCAGTGTCTCAGGGTCTCAGTGTCTCAGGGTCTCTGTGTCTCAGTGTCGCAGGGTCTCAGTGGCTCATTGCCTCAGGGTCTCAGTGTCTCAGCTTCTCAGGGTCTCAGTGTCTCAGTGTCTCAGTGTCTGTGTCTCAGGGTCTCAGGGTCTCAGGGTCTGAGTGTCTCAGGGTCTCAGGGTTTCAGTGTCTCAGTGTCACAGGGTCTCAGGGTCTCAGGGTCTTAGTGTCTCAGGGTCTCAGTCTCCCAGTTTCTCAGTCTCCCAGTGTCTCAGTGCCTCAGTTCATCAGTCTGTCAGTCTCTCAGTGTCTCAGTGGCTCAGGGTCTCAGTGGCTCTGTGCCTCAGGGTCTCAGTGTCTCAGGTTCTCAGGGTCTCAGTGTCTCAGTGTCTGTGTCTCAGGGGCTCAGGGTCTGAGGGTCTGAGGTTCTCAGGGTCTCGGGGTTTCAGTGTCTCAGTGTCTCAGGGTCTCAGTGTCTCAGTGTCACAGGGTTTCACTCTCTCATTGTCTCAGGGTCTCTTGGTCTCTGGGTTTCTGAGTCTCAGTGTCTAAGTCTCTCAGTCTCTCATCTCTCAGTCTCTCAGTGCCTCAGTCTCTCAGTCTCTCAGTGTCTCAGGGTCGCAGTGTCTCAGTGTCTCAGTGTCTCAGTCTCTCAGTCTCTCAGTCGCTCAGTCTCTCAGTCTCTCAGTCTCTCAGTGTCTCAGTGTCTCAGGGTCTCAGTGTCTCAGTTTCTCAGTGTCTCAGGGTCTCAGTGTCTCAGTGTCTCAGTGTCTCAGTCTCTCAGTCTCTCAGTGCCTCAGTCTCTCAGTGTCTCAGGGTCGCAGTGTCTCAGGGTCTCAGTGTCTCAGTGCCTCAGGGTCTCAGTCTCTCAGTCTCTCAGTCTCTCAGTGTCTCAGTGTTTCAGTGACTCAGTGCCTCAGTGACTCATGGTCTCAGTGTCTCAGAGCCTCAGTGTCTCAATGTCTCAGGGTCTCAGTGTCTCAGGGTCTCAGTCTCTCAGGGTCTCAGTGTCTCAGGGTCTCAGTGTCTCTTTGTCTCAGGGTCTCAGGGTCTCAGGGTCTCAGTGTCTCAGTCTCTCAGTCTCACTCTCTCATTGTCTCAGGTTCTCTGGTTTTCCGAGTCTCAGTGTCTAAGTCTCTCAGTCTCTCAGTCTCTCAGACTCTCAGTCTCTCAGTCTCTCAGTGTCTCAGGGTCTCAGGGTCTCAGGGTCTCAGTGTCTCAGTTTCTCAGTGTCTCTGGGTCTCAGGGTCTCAGTGTCTCAGAGTCCAAGTGTCTCAGTGTCTCAGTCTCTCAGTCTCTCAGTGCCTCAGTCTCTCAGTCTCTCAGTCTCTCAGTGTCTCAGAGTCTCAGTGTCTCAGTCTCTCAGTGTCTCAGGGTCGCAGTGTCTCAGGGTCTTAGTCTCTCAGTCCCTCAGACTCTCTGTCTCTCAGCGTCTCTGGGTCTCTGGGTCTCAGTCTCTCAGTGTCTCAGGGTCTCAGTGTCTCAGTCTCTCAGTGACTCAGTGTCTCAGGGTCTCAGTGTCTCAGGGTCTCAGGGTCTTAGTCTCTCAGTCCATCAGTCTCTCTGTCTCTCAGGGACTCTGGGTCTCAGTCTCTCAGTGTCTCAGTGTTTCTGTGTCTCAGTGTCTCAGTGTCGCAGGGTCTCAGGGTCTCAGTGTCTCACTGCCTCAGTGTCTCAGTGTCTCGAGGTCTCAGTGTCTCAGTGTCTCAGTCTCTCAGTCTCTCAGTCGCTCAGTCTCTCAGTCTCTCAGTCTCTCAGTGTCTCAGCGTCTCAGGGTCTCAGTGTCTCAGTTTCTCAGTGTCTCAGTGTCTCAGTGTCTCAGGGTCTCAGGGTCTCAGTGTCTCAGTGCCTCAGGGTCTCAGTGTCTCAGGGTCTCAGTGTCTCAGGGTCTCAGGGTCTTAGTCTTTCAGTCTCTCAGTCTCTCAGTGTCTCAGTGTTTCAGTGTCTCAGTGTCTCAGTGACTCATGGTCTCAATGTCTCAGTGCCTCAGTGTCTCAGTGTCTCAGGGTCTCAGTGTCTCAGTGTCTCAGTCTCTCTGGGTCTCAGGGTCTCAGTGTCTCAGGGTCTCAGGGTCTCAGTGCCTCAGTTCATCAGTCTCTCTGTCTCTCAGGGTCTCTGGGTCTCTGGGTCTCAGGGTCTCAGGGTCTCAGTGTCTCAGTTTCTCAGTGTCTCAGGGTCTCAGTGTCTCAGTGTCTCAGTATCTCAGTCTCTCAGTCTCTCAGTCTCTCAGTGCCTCAGTCTCTCAGTCTCTCATTGTCTCAGGGTCGCAGTGTCTCAGTGTCTCAGGGTCTCAGGGTCTCAGTGTCTCAGTGCCTCAGGGTCTCAGTGTCTCAGGGTCTCAGTGTCTCAGGGTCTTAGTCTTTCAGTCTCTCAGTCTCTCAGTCTCTCAGTGTCTCAGTGTTTCAGTGTCTCAGTCTCTCAGTGACTCATGGTCTCAGTGTCTCAGGGTCTCAGTGGCTCTGTGCCTCAGGGTCTCAGTGTCTCAGGTTCTCAGGGTCTCAGTGTTTCAGTGACTCAGTGCCTCAGTGACTCATGGTCTCAGTGTCTCAGAGCCTCAGTGTCTCAATGTCTCAGGGTCTCAGTGTCTCAGGGTCTCAGTCTCTCAGGGTCTCAGTGTCTCAGGGTCTTAGTGTCTCTTTGTCTCAGGGTCTCAGGGTCTCAGGGTCTCTGTGTATCAGTGTCTCAGTGTCTCTGGGTCTCAGGGTCTCAGTGTCTCAGTCTCTCAGTCTCACTCTCTCATTGTCTCAGGTTCTCTGGTTTTCCGAGTCTCAGTGTCTAAGTCTCTCAGTCTCTCAGTCTCTCAGACTCTCAGTCTCTCAGTCTCTCAGTGTCTCAGGGTCTCAGTGTCTCAGTTTCTCAGTGTCTCTGGGTCTCAGGGTCTCAGTGTCTCAGGGTCCCAGTGTCTCAGTGTCTCAGTCTCTCAGTCTCTCAGTGCCTCAGTCTCTCAGTCTCTCAGTCTCTCAGTGTCTCAGAGTCTCAGTGTCTCAGTCTCTCAGTGTCTCAGGGTCGCAGTGTCTCAGGGTCTTAGTCTCTCAGTCCCTCAGACTCTCTGTCTCTCAGCGTCTCTGGGTCTCTGGGTCTCAGTCTCTCAGTGTCTCAGTATTTCTGTGTCTCAGTGTCTCAGTTTCTCAGGGTCTCAAGGTCTCAGTGTTTCAGTGCCTCAGTGTCTCAGTGTCTCATGGTCTCAGTGTCTCAGTGTCTCAGTCTCTCAGTCTCTCAGTCGCTCAGTCTCTCAGTCTCTCAGTCTCTCAATCTCACAGTCTCTCGGTGTATCAGTCTCTCAGTCTCTTAGTGTCTCACGGACTCAGTGTCTCAGTGTCTCAGGGTCTCTGGGTCTCTGGGTCTCGGTCTCTCAGTCTCTCATTCTTTCAGTCTCAGAGTGTCAATGGGTCTCAGTCTCTCCGTTTCTCAGTCTCTCAGTGTCTCAGTGTCTGAGGCTCTCAGGGTCTCTGGGTCTCAGGTTCACAGTTTCTCAGTCTCTCAGTGTCTCAGGGACTCAGGGTCTCAGTGTGTCATTGTCTCAGGGTCTAAGTCTCTCAGTCTCTCAGTCTCTCAGTGTCTCAGTGTCTCAATGTCTCAGGGTCTCTGGGTCTCAGTCTCTCAGACTCTCAGTCTCTCAGTCTCTCAGTGTCTCAGTGTCTCAGGGTCTCAGTGTCTCATTTTCTCAGTGTCTCAGGGTCTCAGTGTCTCAGTGTCTCAGTCTCTCAGTGTTTCAGTCTCTCAGTGCCTCAGTCTCTCAGTCTCTCAGTGTCTCAGGGTCTCAGTGTCTCAGTCTCTCAGTGACTCAGTGTCTCAGGGTCTCAGTCTCCCAGTTTCTCAGTCTCCCAGTGTCTCAGTGCCTCAGTTCATCAGTCTGTCAGTCTCTCAGTGTCTCAGTGGCTCAGGGTCTCAGTGGCTCTGTGCCTCAGGGTCTCAGTGTCTCAGGTTCTCAGGGTCTCAGTGTCTCAGTGTCTGTGTCTCAGGGGCTCAGGGTCTGAGGGTCTGAGGTTCTCAGGGTCTCGGGGTTTCAGTGTCTCAGTGTCTCAGGGTCTCAGTGTCTCAGTGTCACAGGGTTTCACTCTCTCATTGTCTCAGGGTCTCTTGGTCTCTGGGTTTCTGAGTCTCAGTGTCTAAGTCTCTCAGTCTCTCATCTCTCAGTCTCTCAGTGCCTCAGTCTCTCAGTCTCTCAGTGTCTCAGGGTCGCAGTGTCTCAGTGTCTCAGTGTCTCAGTCTCTCAGTCTCTCAGTCGCTCAGTCTCTCAGTCTCTCAGTGTCTCAGCGTCTCAGGGTCTCAGGGTCTCAGTGTCTCAGTTTCTCAGTGTCTCAGTGTCTCAGTGTCTCAGTGTCTCAGGGTCTCAGGGTCTCAGTGTCTCAGTGCCTCAGGGTCTCAGTGTCTCAGGGTCTCAGTGTCTCAGGGTCTCAGGGTCTTAGTCTTTCAGTCTCTCAGTCTCTCAGTGTCTCAGTGTTTCAGTGTCTCAGTGTCTCAGTAACTCATGGTCTCAATGTCTCAGTGCCTCAGTGTCTCAGTGTCTCAGGGTCTCAGTGTCTCAGTGTCTCAGTCTCTCTGGGTCTCAGGGTCTCAGTGTCTCAGGGTCTCAGGGTCTCAGGGTCTCAGTGCCTCAGTTCATCAGTCTCTCTGTCTCTCAGGGTCTCTGGGTCTCTGGGTCTCAGGGTCTCAGGGTCTCAGTGTCTCAGTTTCTCAGTATCTCAGGCTCTCAGTGTCTCAGTGTCTCAGTATCTCAGTCTCTCAGTCTCTCAGTCTCTCAGTGCCTCAGTCTCTCAGTCTCTCATTGTCTCAGGGTCGCAGTGTCTCAGTGTCTCAGGGTCTCAGTGTCTCAGTGCCTCAGGGTCTCAGTGTCTCAGGGTCTCAGTGTCTCAGGGTCTTAGTCTTTCAGTCTCTCAGTCTCTCAGTCTCTCAGTGTCTCAGTGTTTCAGTGTCTCAGTCTCTCAGTGACTCATGGTCTCAGTGTCTCAGTGCCTCAGTGTCTGAGTGTCTCAGGGTCTCAGTGTCTCAGTCTCTCAGGGTCTCAGTGTCTCAGTGTCTCAGGGTCTCAGTGTCTCTTTGTCTCAGGGTCTCAGGGTCTCTGTGTATCAGTGCCTCAGTTTCTCAGTGTCTCAGGGTCTCAGCGTCTCAGTGTCTCAGTGTCTCAGTCTCTCATCTCTCAGTCTCTCAGTGCCTCAGTCTCTCAGTCTCTCAGTGTCTCAGGGTCGCAGTGTCTCAGTGTCTCAGGGTCTCAGTGTCTCAGTGCCTCAGGGTCTCAGTCTCTCAGTCTCTCAGTGTCTCAGTGTTTCAGTGACTCAGTGTCTCAGTGACTCATGGTCTCAGTGTCTCAGAGCCTCAGTGTCTCAGGTTCTCAGGGTCTCAGTGTCTCAGGGTCTCACTCTCTCAGTCGCTCAGTCTCTCAGTCTCTCAGTCTCTCAATCTCACAGTCTCTCGGTGTCTCAGTCTCTCAGTGTCTCAGGGTCTCAGTGTCTCAGTACCTCAGTGTCTCAGTGTCTCAGGGTCTCAGTGTCTCAGTGTCTCACTCTCTCAGTCGCTCAGTCTCTCAGTCTCTCAGTCTCTCAATCTCACAGTCTCTCAGTTTATCAGCCTCTCACTCTCTCAGTCTCTTAGTGTCTCAGGGTCTCAGAGCCTCAGTGTCTCAGTGTCTCAGGGTCTCAGTGTCTTCGTGTCACAGGGTCTCAGTTTCTCAGTGTCTCAGTGTCTCAGGGTCTCTGGGTCTCTGGGTTTCTGAGTCTCAGTGTCTCAGTCTCTCAGTCTCTCAGACTCTCAGTCTCTCAGTCTCTCAGTGTCTCAGTGTCACAGTATCTCAGGGCCTCAGGGTCTCAGTGTCTCAGTGTCTCAGTCTCTCAGTGTCTCAGGATCTCAGGGTCTCAGGGTCTCAGTGTCACAGTGTCTCAGTGTCTCAGTCTCTCAGTCTCTCAGTGTCTCAGTCTCCCCGTCTCCCAGTGCCTTAGTCTCTCTGTCTCTCAGTCTCTCAGTGTCTCAGGGTATCAGTGTGTCAGGGTCTCAGTGTCTCAGTGTCTCAGTGTCTCAGTGTCTCAGGGTCTCAGGTTCTCAGTGCCTCAGGGTCTCAGTGTCTCTGGTTCTCAGGGTCTCAGTGTCTCAGGATCTCAGTGCCTCAGTGGCTCAGTGTCTGTGTCTCAGGGTATCAGGGTCTGAGTGTCTCAGGGTCTCAGGATTTCAGTGTCTCGGTTTCTCAGGGTCTCAGTGTCTCAGTGTCTCAGGGTCTCAGGGTTTCAGGGTCTTACTCTCTCACTCCCTCAGTCTCTCTGTCTCTCAGGGTCACTGGGTCTCTGGGTCTCAGTCTCTCAGTCTCTCAGTGTCTCAGTGTTTCTGTGTCTCAGTGTCTCAGTGTCACAGGGTCTCAGGGTCTCAGTGTCTCAGTGCCTCAGTGTCTCAGTGTCTCAGGGTCTCAGTGTCTCAGTCTCTCAGTCGCTCAGACTCTCAGTCTCTCAGTCTCTCAATCTCACAGTCTCTCAGTGTATCAGTCACTCAGTCTCTTAGTGTCTCAGGGTCTCAGAGTCTCAGTGTCTCAGTGTCTCAGTCTCTCAGGGTCTCAGTGTCTCAGTCTCACAGTCTCTCAGTCTCTCAGTCGCTCAGTCTCTCAGTCTCTCAATCTCACAGTCTCTCAGTGTATCAGTCTCTCAGTCTCAGACTCTCAGTGTCTCAGAGTCTCTGGGTCTCAGTCTCTCAGTCTCTCAGTCTCTCATTCTCTCAGTCTCTCAGTGTCTCTGGGTGTCAGTCTCTCCGTCTCTCAGTCTATCAGTGTCTCAGTGTCTGAGGCTCTCAGGGTCTCTGGGTCTCAGGCTCTCAGTCTCTCAGTCTCTCAGTGTCTCAAGGTCTCAGGGTCTCAGTGTCTCAGGGTCTCAGGGTCTCAGTGTCTCAGTGTCTGAGGGTCTCAGTTTCTCAGTGTCTCTGTGTCTCAGGGTCTCAGTGTATCAGAGTCTCAGTGTCTCAGGGTCTCTGGGTCTCAGTGTCTCAATCTCTCAGTCTCTCAGTGCCTCAGGGTCTCCATGTCTCAGTGTCTCAGTCTCTCAGTGTCTCAGGGTCTCAGTGTCTCAGGGTCTCAGGGTCTCAGTGCCTCAGTCTCACAGTCTCTCAGTCTCTCAGTGTCTCAGGGTCTCAGTGTCTCAGGGTCTCTGTGTCTCAGTGTCGCAGGGTCTCAGTGCCTCATTGCCTCAGGGTCTCAGTGTCTCAGGTTCTCAGGGTCTCAGTGTCTCAGTGTCTCAGTGTCTGTGTCTCAGGGTCTCAGGGTCTCAGGGTCTGAGTGTCTCAGGGTCTCAGGGTTTCAGTGTCTCAGTGTCACAGGGTCTCAGGGTCTCAGGGTCTTAGTGTCTCAGGGTCTCAGTCTCCCAGTTTCTCAGTCTCCCAGTGTCTCAGTGCCTCAGTTCATCAGTCTGTCAGTCTCTCAGTGTCTCAGTGGCTCAGGGTCTCAGTGGCTCTGTGCCTCAGGGTCTCAGTGTCTCAGGTTCTCAGGGTCTCAGTGTCTCAGTGTCTGTGTCTCAGGGGCTCAGGGTCTGAGGGTCTGAGGTTCTCAGGGTCTCGGGGTTTCAGTGTCTCAGTGTCTCAGGGTCTCAGTGTCTCAGTGTCACAGGGTTTCACTCTCTCATTGTCTCAGGGTCTCTTGGTCTCTGGGTTTCTGAGTCTCAGTGTCTAAGTCTCTCAGTCTCTCATCTCTCAGTCTCTCAGTGCCTCAGTCTCTCAGTCTCTCAGTGTCTCAGGGTCACAGTGTCTCAGTGTCTCAGTCTCTCAGTCTCTCAGTCGCTCAGTCTCTCAGTGTCTCAGTGTCTCAGGGTCTCAGTGTCTCAGTTTCTCAGTGTCTCAGGGTCTCAGTGTCTCAGTGTCTCAGTGTCTCAGTCTCTCAGTCTCTCAGTGCCTCAGTCTCTCAGTGTCTCAGGGTCGCAGTGTCTCAGTGTCTCAGGGTCTCAGTGTCTCAGTGCCTCAGGGTCTCAGTCTCTCAGTCTCTCAGTCTCTCAGTCTCTCAGTGTCTCAGAGTTTCAGTGACTCAGTGCCTCAGTGACTCATGGTCTCAGTGTCTCAGAGCCTCAGTTTCTCAATGTCTCAGGGTCTCAGTGTCTCAGGGTCTCAGTCTCTCAGGGTCTCAGTGTCTCAGGGTCTCAGTGTCTCTTTGTCTCAGGGTCTCAGGGTCTCAGGGTCTCTGTGTATCAGTGTCTCAGTGTCTCTGGGTCTCAGGGTCTCAGTGTCTCAGTCTCTCAGTCTCACTCTCTCATTGTCTCAGGTTCTCTGGTTTTCCGAGTCTCAGTGTCTAAGTCTCTCAGTCTCTCAGTCTCTCAGACTCTCAGTCTCTCAGTCTCTCAGTGTCTCAGGGTCTCAGGGTCTCAGTGTCTCAGTTTCTCAGTGTCTCTGGGTCTCAGGGTCTCAGTGTCTCAGGGTCCCAGTGTCTCAGTGTCTCAGTCTCTCAGTCTCTCAGTGCCTCAGTCTCTCAGTCTCTCAGTCTCTCAGTGTCTCAGAGTCTCAGTGTCTCAGTCTCTCAGTGTCTCAGGGTCGCAGTGTCTCAGGGTCTTAGTCTCTCAGTCCCTCAGACTCTCTGTCTCTCAGCGTCTCTGGGTCTCTGGGTCTCAGTCTCTCAGTGTCTCAGTATTTCTGTGTCTCAGTGTCTCAGTTTCTCAGGGTCTCAAGGTCTCAGTGTTTCAGTGCCTCAGTGTCTCAGTGTCTCATGGTCTCAGTGTCTCAGTGTCTCAGTCTCTCAGTCTCTCAGTCTCTCAGTCGCTCAGTCTCTCAGTCTCTCAGTCTCTCAATCTCACAGTCTCTCGGTGTATCAGTCTCTCAGTCTCTTAGTGTCTCACGGACTCAGTGTCTCAGTGTCTCAGGGTCTCTGGGTCTCGGTCTCTCAGTCTCTCAGTCTCTTATTCTTTCAGTCTCAGAGTGTCTCTGGGTCTCAGTCTCTCCGTCTCTCAGTCTCTCAGTCTCTCAGTGTCTCAGTGTCTGAGGCTCTCAGGGTCTCTGGGTCTCAGGTTCACAGTTTCTCAGTCTCTCAGTGTCTCAGGGACTCAGGGTCTCAGTGTGTCATTGTCTCAGGGTCTAAGTCTCTCAGTCTCTCAGTCTCTCAGTCTCTCAGTGTCTCAGTGTCTCAATGTCTCAGGGTCTCTGGGTCTCAGTCTCTCAGACTCTCAGTCTCTCAGTCTCTCAGTGTCTCAGTGTCTCAGGGTCTCAGTGTCTCATTTTCTCAGTGTCTCAGGGTCTCAGTGTCTCAGTGTCTCAGTCTCTCAGTGTTTCAGTCTCTCAGTGCCTCAGTCTCAGTCTCTCAGTGTCTCAGGGTCTCAGTGTCTCAGTCTCTCAGTGACTCAGTGTCTCAGGGTCTCAGTGTCTCAGGGTCTCAGGGTCTTAGTCTCTCAGTCCATCAGTCTCTCTGTCTCTCAGGGACTCTGGGTCTCAGTCTCTCAGTGTCTCAGTGTTTCTGTGTCTCAGTGTCTCAGTGTCGCAGGGTCTCAGGGTCTCAGTGTCTCACTGCCTCAGTGTCTCAGTGTCTCAGTGTCTCGAGGTCTCAGTGTCTCAGTGTCTCAGTCTCTCAGTCTCTCAGTCGCTCAGTCTCTCAGTCTCTCAGTCTCTCAGTGTCTCAGCGTCTCAGGGTCTCAGGGTCTCAGTGTCTCAGTTTCTCAGTGTCTCAGTGTCTCAGTGTCTCAGGGTCTCAGGGTCTCAGTGTCTCAGTGCCTCAGGGTCTCAGTGTCTCAGGGTCTCAGTGTCTCAGGGTCTTAGTCTTTCAGTCTCTCAGTCTCTCAGTGTCTCAGTGTTTCAGTGTCTCAGTGTCTCAGTGACTCATGGTCTCAATGTCTCAGAGCCTCAGTGTCTCAGTGTCTCAGGGTCTCAGTGTCTCAGTGTCTCAGTCTCTCTGGGTCTCAGGGTCTCAGTGTCTCAGGGTCTCAGGGTCTCAGGGTCTCAGTGCCTCAGTTCATCAGTCTCTCTGTCTCTCAGGGTCTCTGGGTCTCTGGGTCTCAGGGTCTCAGGGTCTCAGTGTCTCAGTTTCTCAGTGTCTCAGGGTCTCAGTGTCTCAGTGTCTCAGTCTCTCAGTATCTCAGTCTCTCAGTCTCTCAGTCTCTCAGTGCCTCAGTCTCTCAGTCTCTCATTGTCTCAGGGTCGCAGTGTCTCAGTGTCTCAGGGTCTCAGGGTCTCAGTGTCTCAGTGCCTCAGGGTCTCAGTGTCTCAGGGTCTCAGTGTCTCAGGGTCTTAGTCTTTCAGTCTCTCAGTCTCTCAGTCTCTCAGTGTCTCAGTGTTTCAGTGTCTCAGTCTCTCAGTGACTCATGGTCTCAGTGTCTCAGTGCCTCAGTGTCTGAGTGTCTCAGGGTCTCAGTGTCTCAGTCTCTCAGGGTCTCAGTGTCTCAGTGTCTCAGGGTCTCAGTGTCTCTTTGTCTAAGGGTCTCAGGGTCTCAGGGTCTCTGTGTATCAGTGCCTCAGTTTCTCAGTGTCTCAGGGTCTCAGTGTCTCAGTGTCTCAGTGTCTCAGTCTCTCAGTCTCTCAGTGCCTCAGTCTCTCAGTCTCTCAGTGTCTCAGGGTCGCAGTGTCTCAGTGTCTCAGGGTCTCAGTGTCTCAGTGCCTCAGGGTCTCAGTCTCTCAGTCTCTCAGTCTCTCAGTGTTTCAGTGACTCAGTGTCTCAGTGACTCATGGTCTCAGTGTCTCAGAGCCGCAGTGTCTCAGGTTCTCAGGGTCTCTGGGTCTCAAATTCTCAGTCTCTCAGTCGCTCAGACTCTCAGTCTCTCAGTATCTCAATCTCACAGTCTCTCAGTGTCTCAGTCTCTCAGTGTCTCAGGGTCTCAGTGTCTCAGTACCTCAGTGTCTCACTCTCTCAGTCGCTCAGTCTCTCAGTCTCTCAGTCTCTCAATCTCACATTCTCTCAGTTTATCAGTCTCTCACTCTCTCAGTCTCTTAGTGTCTCAGGGTCTCAGAGCCTCAGTGTCTCAGTGTCTCAGGGTCTCAGTGTCTTCGTGTCACAGGGTCTCAGTTTCTCAGTGTCTCAGTGTCTCAGGGTCTCTGGGTCTCTGGGTTTCTGAGTCTCAGTGTCTCAGTCTCTCAGTCTCTCAGACTCTCAGTCTCTCAGTCTCTCAGTGTCTCAGTGTCACAGTATCTCAGGGCCTCAGGGTCTCAGTGTCTCAGTGTCTCAGTCTCTCAGTGTCTCAGGATCTCAGGGTCTCAGGGTCTCAGTGTCACAGTGTCTCAGTGTCTCAGTCTCTCAGTCTCTCAGTGTCTCAGTCTCCCCGTCTCCCAGTGCCTTTGTCTCTCTGTCTCTCAGTGTCTCAGGGTATCAGTGTGTCAGGGTCTCAGTGTCTCAGTGTCTCAGGGTCTCAGGTTCTCAGTGCCTCAGGGTCTCAGTGTCTCTGGTTCTCAGGGTCTCAGTGTCTCAGGATCTCAGTGCCTCAGTGGCTCAGTGTCTGTGTCTCAGGGTATCAGGGTCTGAGTGTCTCAGGGTCTCAGGATTTCAGTGTCTCGGTTTCTCAGGGTCTCAGTGTCTCAGGGTCTCAGGGTTTCAGGGTCTTACTCTCTCACTCCCTCAGTCTCTCTGTCTCTCAGGGTCACTGGGTCTCTGGGTCTCAGTCTCTCAGTCTCTCAGTGTCTCAGTGTTTCTGTGTCTCAGTGTCTCAGTGTCACAGGGTCTCAGGGTCTCAGTGTCTCAGTGCCTCAGTGTCTCAGTGTCTCAGGGTCTCAGTGTCTCAGTCTCTCAGTCGCTCAGACTCTCAGTCTCTCAGTCTCTCAATCTCACAGTCTCTCAGTGTATCAGTCACTCAGTCTCTTAGTGTCTCAGGGTCTCAGAGTCTCAGTGTCTCAGTGTCTCAGTCTCTCAGGGTCTCAGTGTCTCAGTCTCACAGTCTCTCAGTCTCTCAGTCGCTCAGTCTCTCAGTCTCTCAATCTCACAGTCTCTCAGTGTATCAGTCTCTCAGTCTCAGACTCTCAGTGTCTCAGAGTCTCTGGGTCTCAGTCTCTCAGTCTCTCAGTCTCTCATTCTCTCAGTCTCTCAGTGTCTCTGGGTGTCAGTCTCTCCGTCTCTCAGTCTATCAGTGTCTCAGTGTCTGAGGCTCTCAGGGTCTCTGGGTCTCAGGCTCTCAGTCTCTCAGTCTCTCAGTGTCTCAAGGTCTCAGGGTCTCAGTGTCTCAGGGTCTCAGGGTCTCAGTGTCTCAGTGTCTGAGGGTCTCAGTTTCTCAGTGTCTCTGTGTCTCAGGGTCTCAGTGTATCAGAGTCTCAGTGTCTCAGGGTCTCTGGGTCTCAGTGTCTCAATCTCTCAGTCTCTCAGTGCCTCAGGGTCTCCATGTCTCAGTGTCTCAGTCTCTCAGTGTCTCAGGGTCTCAGTGTCTCAGGGTCTCAGGGTCTCAGTGCCTCAGTCTCACAGTCTCTCAGTGTCTCAGGGTCTCAGTGTCTCAGGGTCTCTGTGTCTCAGTGTCGCAGGGTCTCAGTGCCTCATTGCCTCAGGGTCTCAGTGTCTCAGGTTCTCAGGGTCTCAGTGTCTCAGTGTCTCAGTGTCTGTGTCTCAGGGTCTCAGGGTCTCAGGGTCTGAGTGTCTCAGGGTCTCAGGGTTTCAGTGTCTCAGTGTCACAGGGTCTCAGGGTCTCAGGGTCTTAGTGTCTCAGGGTCTCAGTCTCCCAGTTTCTCAGTCTCCCAGTGTCTCAGTGCCTCAGTTCATCAGTCTGTCAGTCTCTCAGTGTCTCAGTGGCTCAGGGTCTCAGTGGCTCTGTGCCTCAGGGTCTCAGTGTCTCAGGTTCTCAGGGTCTCAGTGTCTCAGTGTCTGTGTCTCAGGGGCTCAGAGTCTGAGGGTCTGAGGTTCTCAGGGTCTCGGGGTTTCAGTGTCTCAGTGTCTCAGGGTCTCAGTGTCTCAGTGTCACAGGGTTTCACTCTCTCATTGTCTCAGGGTCTCTTGGTCTCTGGGTTTCTGAGTCTCAGTGTCTAAGTCTCTCAGTCTCTCATCTCTCAGTCTCTCAGTGCCTCAGTCTCTCAGTCTCTCAGTGTCTCAGGGTCACAGTGTCTCAGTGTCTCAGTCTCTCAGTCTCTCAGTCGCTCAGTCTCTCAGTCTCTCAGTCTCTCAGTGTCTCAGTGTCTCAGGGTCTCAGTGTCTCAGTTTCTCAGTGTCTCAGGGTCTCAGTGTCTCAGTGTCTCAGTGTCTCAGTCTCTCAGTCTCTCAGTGCCTCAGTCTCTCAGTGTCTCAGGGTCGCAGTGTCTCAGTGTCTCAGGGTCTCAGTGTCTCAGTGCCTCAGGGTCTCAGTCTCTCAGTCTCTCAGTCTCTCAGTGTCTCAGTGTTTCAGTGACTCAGTGCCTCAGTGACTCATGGTCTCAGTGTCTCAGAGCCTCAGTTTCTCAATGTCTCAGGGTCTCAGTGTCTCAGGGTCTCAGTCTCTCAGGGTCTCAGTGTCTCAGGGTCTCAGTGTCTCTTTGTCTCAGGGTCTCAGGGTCTCAGGGTCTCTGTGTATCAGTGTCTCAGTGTCTCTGGGTCTCAGGGTCTCAGTGTCTCAGTCTCTCAGTCTCACTCTCTCATTGTCTCAGGTTCTCTGGTTTTCCGAGTCTCAGTGTCTAAGTCTCTCAGTCTCTCAGTCTCTCAGACTCTCAGTCTCTCAGTCTCTCAGTGTCTCAGGGTCTCAGGGTCTCAGTGTCTCAGTTTCTCAGTGTCTCTGGGTCTCAGGGTCTCAGTGTCTCAGGGTCCCAGTGTCTCAGTGTCTCAGTCTCTCAGTCTCTCAGTGCCTCAGTCTCTCAGTCTCTCAGTCTCTCAGTGTCTCAGAGTCTCAGTGTCTCAGTCTCTCAGTGTCTCAGGGTCGCAGTGTCTCAGGGTCTTAGTCTCTCAGTCCCTCAGACTCTCTGTCTCTCAGCGTCTCTGGGTCTCTGGGTCTCAGTCTCTCAGTGTCTCAGTATTTCTGTGTCTCAGTGTCTCAGTTTCTCAGGGTCTCAAGGTCTCAGTGTTTCAGTGCCTCAGTGTCTCAGTGTCTCATGGTCTCAGTGTCTCAGTGTCTCAGTCTCTCAGTCTCTCAGTCTCTCAGTCGCTCAGTCTCTCAGTCTCTCAGTCTCTCAATCTCACAGTCTCTCGGTGTATCAGTCTCTCAGTCTCTTAGTGTCTCACGGACTCAGTGTCTCTGTGTCTCAGGGTCTCTGGGTCTCTGGGTCTCGGTCTCTCAGTCTCTCAGTCTCTCATTCTTTCAGTCTCAGAGTGTCTCTGGGTCTCAGTCTCTCCGTCTCTCAGTCTCTCAGTCTCTCAGTGTCTCAGTGTCTGAGGCTCTCAGGGTCTCTGGGTCTCAGGTTCACAGTTTCTCAGTCTCTCAGTGTCTCAGGGACTCAGGGTCTCAGTGTGTCATTGTCTCAGGGTCTAAGTCTCTCAGTCTCTCAGTCTCTCAGTCTCTCAGTGTCTCAGTGTCTCAATGTCTCAGGGTCTCTGGGTCTCAGTCTCTCAGACTCTCAGTCTCTCAGTCTCTCAGTGTCTCAGTGTCTCAGGGTCTCAGTGTCTCATTTTCTCAGTGTCTCAGGGTCTCAGTGTCTCAGTGTCTCAGTCTCTCAGTGTTTCAGTCTCTCAGTGCCTCAGTCTCAGTCTCTCAGTGTCTCAGGGTCTCAGTGTCTCAGTCTCTCAGTGACTCAGTGTCTCAGGGTCTCAGTGTCTCTGGGTCTCAGGGTCTTAGTCTCTCAGTCCATCAGTCTCTCTGTCTCTCAGGGACTCTGGGTCTCAGTCTCTCAGTGTCTCAGTGTTTCTGTGTCTCAGTGTCTCAGTGTCGCAGGGTCTCAGGGTCTCAGTGTCTCACTGCCTCAGTGTCTCAGTGTCTCAGTGTCTCGAGGTCTCAGTGTCTCAGTGTCTCAGTCTCTCAGTCTCTCAGTCGCTCAGTCTCTCAGTCTCTCAGTCTCTCAGTGTCTCAGCGTCTCAGGGTCTCAGGGTCTCAGTGTCTCAGTTTCTCAGTGTCTCAGTGTCTCAGTGTCTCAGGGTCTCAGGGTCTCAGTGTCTCAGTGCCTCAGGGTCTCAGTGTCTCAGGGTCTCAGTGTCTCAGGGTCTTAGTCTTTCAGTCTCTCAGTCTCTCAGTGTCTCAGTGTTTCAGTGTCTCAGTGTCTCAGTGTCTCAGTGACTCATGGTCTCAATGTCTCAGAGCCTCAGTGTCTCAGTGTCTCAGGGTCTCAGTGTCTCAGTGTCTCAGTCTCTCTGGGTCTCAGGGTCTCAGTGTCTCAGGGTCTCAGGGTCTCAGGGTCTCAGTGCCTCAGTTCATCAGTCTCTCTGTCTCTCAGGGTCTCTGGGTCTCTGGGTCTCAGGGTCTCAGGGTCTCAGTGTCTCAGTTTCTCAGTGTCTCAGGGTCTCAGTGTCTCAGTGTCTCAGTATCTCAGTCTCTCAGTCTCTCAGTCTCTCAGTCTCTCAGTGCCTCAGTTTCTCAGTCTCTCATTGTCTCAGGGTCGCAGTGTCTCAGTGTCTCAGGGTCTCAGGGTCTCAGTGTCTCAGTGCCTCAGGGTCTCAGTGTCTCAGGGTCTCAGTGTCTCAGGGTCTTAGTCTTTCAGTCTCTCAGTCTCTCAGTCTCTCAGTGTCTCAGTGTTTCAGTGTCTCAGTCTCTCAGTGACTCATGGTCTCAGTGTCTCAGTGCCTCAGTGTCTGAGTGTCTCAGGGTCTCAGTGTCTCAGTCTCTCAGGGTCTCAGTGTCTCAGTGTCTCAGGGTCTCAGTGTCTCTTTGTCTAAGGGTCTCAGGGTCTCAGGGTCTCTGTGTATCAGTGCCTCAGTTTCTCAGTGTCTCAGGGTCTCAGTGTCTCAGTGTCTCAGTCTCTCAGTCTCTCAGTCTCTCAGTGCCTCAGTCTCTCAGTCTCTCAGTGTCTCAGGGTCGCAGTGTCTCAGTGTCTCAGGGTCTCAGTGTCTCAGTGCCTCAGGGTCTCAGTCTCTCAGTCTCTCAGTGTCTCAGTGTTTCAGTGACTCAGTGTCTCAGTGACTCATGGTCTCAGTGTCTCAGAGCCGCAGTGTCTCAGGTTCTCAGGGTCTCTGGGTCTCAAATTCTCAGTCTCTCAGTCGCTCAGACTCTCAGTCTCTCAGTATCTCAATCTCACAGTCTCTCAGTGTCTCAGTCTCTCGTGTCTCAGGGTCTCAGTGTCTCAGTACCTCAGTGTCTCACTCTCTCAGTCGCTCAGTCTCTCAGTCTCTCAGTCTCTCAATCTCACATTCTCTCAGTTTATCAGTCTCTCACTCTCTCAGTCTCTTAGTGTCTCAGGGTCTCAGAGCCTCAGTGTCTCAGTGTCTCAGGGTCTCAGTGTCTTCGTGTCACAGGGTCTCAGTTTCTCAGTGTCTCAGTGTCTCAGGGTCTCTGGGTCTCTGGGTTTCTGAGTCTCAGTGTCTCAGTCTCTCAGTCTCTCAGACTCTCAGTCTCTCAGTCTCTCAGTGTCTCAGTGTCACAGTATCTCAGGGCCTCAGGGTCTCAGTGTCTCAGTGTCTCAGTCTCTCAGTGTCTCAGGATCTCAGGGTCTCAGGGTCTCAGTGTCACAGTGTCTCAGTGTCTCAGTCTCTCAGTCTCTCAGTGTCTCAGTCTCCCCGTCTCCCAGTGCCTTAGTCTCTCTGTCTCTCAGTGTCTCAGGGTATCAGTGTGTCAGGGTCTCAGTGTCTCAGTGTCTCAGGGTCTCAGGTTCTCAGTGCCTCAGGGTCTCAGTGTCTCTGGTTCTCAGGGTCTCAGTGTCTCAGGATCTCAGTGCCTCAGTGGCTCAGTGTCTGTGTCTCAGGGTATCAGGGTCTGAGTGTCTCAGGGTCTCAGGATTTCAGTGTCTCGGTTTCTCAGGGTCTCAGTGTCTCAGTGTCTCAGGGTTTCAGGGTCTTAGTCTCTCACTCCCTCAGTCTCTCTGTCTCTCAGGGTCACTGGGTCTCTGGGTCTCAGTCTCTCAGTCTCTCAGTGTCTCAGTGTTTCTGTGTCTCAGTGTCTCAGTGTCACAGGGTCTCAGGGTCTCAGTGTCTCAGTGCCTCAGTGTCTCAGTGTCTCAGGGTCTCAGTGTCTCAGTCTCTCAGTCGCTCAGACTCTCAGTCTCTCAGTCTCTCAATCTCACAGTCTCTCAGTGTATCAGTCACTCAGTCTCTTAGTGTCTCAGGGTCTCAGAGTCTCAGTGTCTCAGTGTCTCAGTCTCTCAGGGTCTCAGTGTCTCAGTCTCACAGTCTCTCAGTCTCTCAGTCGCTCAGTCTCTCAGTCTCTCAATCTCACAGTCTCTCAGTGTATCAGTCTCTCAGTCTCAGACTCTCAGTGTCTCAGAGTCTCTGGGTCTCAGTCTCTCAGTCTCTCAGTCTCTCATTCTCTCAGTCTCTCAGTGTCTCTGGGTGTCAGTCTCTCCGTCTCTCAGTCTATCAGTGTCTCAGTGTCTGAGGCTCTCAGGGTCTCTGGGTCTCAGGCTCTCAGTCTCTCAGTCTCTCAGTGTCTCAAGGTCTCAGGGTCTCAGTGTCTCAGGGTCTCAGGGTCTCAGTGTCTCAGTGTCTGAGGGTCTCAGTTTCTCAGTGTCTCTGTGTCTCAGGGTCTCAGTGTATCAGAGTCTCAGTGTCTCAGGGTCTCTGGGTCTCAGTGTCTCAATCTCTCAGTCTCTCAGTGCCTCAGGGTCTCCATGTCTCAGTGTCTCAGTCTCTCAGTGTCTCAGGGTCTCAGTGTCTCAGGGTCTCAGGGTCTCAGTGCCTCAGTCTCACAGTCTCTCAGTCTCTCAGTGTCTCAGGGTCTCAGTGTCTCAGGGTCTCTGTGTCTCAGTGTCGCAGGGTCTCAGTGGCTCATTGCCTCAGGGTCTCAGTGTCTCAGGTTCTCAGGGTCTCAGTGTCTCAGTGTCTCAGTGTCTGTGTCTCAGGGTCTCAGTGTCTCAGGGTCTGAGTGTCTCAGGGTCTCAGGGTTTCAGTGTCACAGGGTCTCAGGGTCTCAGGGTCTTAGTGTCTCAGGGTCTCAGTCTCCCAGTTTCTCAGTCTCCCAGTGTCTCAGTGCCTCAGTTCATCAGTCTGTCAGTCTCTCAGTGTCTCAGTGGCTCAGGGTCTCAGTGGCTCTGTGCCTCAGGGTCTCAGTGTCTCAGGTTCTCAGGGTCTCAGTGTCTCAGTGTCTGTGTCTCAGGGGCTCAGGGTCTGAGGGTCTGAGGTTCTCAGGGTCTCGGGGTTTCAGTGTCTCAGTGTCTCAGGGTCTCAGTGTCTCAGTGTCACAGGGTTTCACTCTCTCATTGTCTCAGGGTCTCTTGGTCTCTGGGTTTCTGAGTCTCAGTGTCTAAGTCTCTCAGTCTCTCATCTCTCAGTCTCTCAGTGCCTCAGTCTCTCAGTCTCTCAGTGTCTCAGGGTCGCAGTGTCTCAGTGTCTCAGTGTCTCAGTCTCTCAGTCTCTCAGTCGCTCAGTCTCTCAGTCTCTCAGTCTCTCAGTGTCTCAGTGTCTCAGGGTCTCAGTGTCTCAGTTTCTCAGTGTCTCAGGGTCTCAGTGTCTCAGTGTCTCAGTGTCTCAGTGTCTCAGTCTCTCAGTCTCTCAGTGCCTCAGTCTCACAGTGTCTCAGGGTCGCAGTGTCTCAGTGTCTCAGGGTCTCAGTGTCTCAGTGCCTCAGGGTCTCAGTCTCTCAGTCTCTCAGTCTCTCAGTGTCTCAGTGTTTCAGTGACTCAGTGCCTCAGTGACTCATGGTCTCAGTGTCTCAGAGCCTCAGTGTCTCAATGTCTCAGGGTCTCAGTGTCTCAGGGTCTCAGTCTCTCAGGGTCTCAGTGTCTCAGGGTCTCAGTGTCTCTTTGTCTCAGGGTCTCAGGGTCTCAGGGTCTCTGTGTATCAGTGTCTCAGTGTCTCTGGGTCTCAGGGTCTCAGTGTCTCAGTCTCTCAGTCTCACTCTCTCATTGTCTCAGGTTCTCTGGTTTTCCGAGTCTCAGTGTCGAAGTCTCTCAGTCTCTCAGTCTCTCAGACTCTCAGTCTCTCAGTCTCTCAGTGTCTCAGGGTCTCAGGGTCTCAGTGTCTCAGTTTCTCAGTGTCTCTGGGTCTCAGGGTCTCAGTGTCTCAGGGTCCAAGTGTCTCAGTGTCTCAGTCTCTCAGTGCCTCAGTCTCTCAGTCTCTCAGTCTCTCAGTGTCTCAGAGTCTCAGTGTCTCAGTCTCTCAGTGTCTCAGGGTCGCAGTGTCTCAGGGTCTTAGTCTCTCAGTCCCTCAGACTCTCTGTCTCTCAGCGTCTCTGGGTCTCTGGGTCTCAGTCTCTCAGTGTCTCAGGGTCTCAGTGTCTCAGTCTCTCAGTGACTCAGTGTCTCAGGGTCTCAGTGTCTCAGGGTCTCAGGGTCTTAGTCTCTCAGTCCATCAGTCTCTCTGTCTCTCAGGGACTCTGGGTCTCAGTCTCTCAGTGTCTCAGTGTTTCTGTGTCTCAGTGTCGCAGGGTCTCAGGGTCTCAGTGTCTCACTGCCTCAGTGTCTCAGTGTCTCAGTGTCTCGAGGTCTCAGTGTCTCAGTGTCTCAGTCTCTCAGTCTCTCAGTCGCTCAGTCTCTCAGTCTCTCAGTGTCTCAGCGTCTCAGGGTCTCAGGGTCTCAGTGTCTCAGTTTCTCAGTGTCTCAGTGTCTCAGTGTCTCAGGGTCTCAGGGTCTCAGTGTCTCAGTGCCTCAGGGTCTCAGTGTCTCAGGGTCTCAGTGTCTCAGGGTCTCAGGGTCTTAGTCTTTCAGTCTCTCAGTCTCTCAGTGTCTCAGTGTTTCAGTGTCTCAGTGTCTCAGTGACTCATGGTCTCAATGTCTCAGTGCCTCAGTGTCTCAGTGTCTCAGTGTCTCAGGGTCTCAGTGTCTCAGTGTCTCAGTCTCTCTGGGTCTCAGGGTCTCAGTGTCTCAGGGTCTCAGGGTCTCAGTGCCTCAGTTCATCAGTCTCTCTGTCTCTCAGGGTCTCTGGGTCTCTGGGTCTCAGGGTCTCAGGGTCTCAGTGTCTCAGTTTCTCAGTGTCTCAGGGTCTCAGTGTCTCAGTGTCTCAGTATCTCAGTCTCTCAGTCTCTCAGTCTCTCAGTGCCTCAGTCTCTCAGTCTCTCATTGTCTCAGGATCGCAGTGTCTCAGTGTCTCAGGGTCTCAGGGTCTCAGTGTCTCAGTGCCTCAGGGTCTCAGTGTCTCAGGGTCTCAGTGTCTCAGGGTCTTAGTCTTTCAGTCTCTCAGTCTCTCAGTCTCTCAGTGTCTCAGTGTTTCAGTGTCTCAGTCTCTCAGTGACTCATGGTCTCAGTGTCTCAGTGCCTCAGTGTCTGAGTGTCTCAGGGTCTCAGTGTCTCAGTCTCTCAGGGTCTCAGTGTCTCAGTGTCTCAGGGTCTCAGTGTCTCTTTGTCTAAGGGTCTCAGGGTCTCTGTGTATCAGTGCCTCAGTTTCTCAGTGTCTCAGGGTCTCAGTGTCTCAGTGTCTCAGTGTCTCAGTCTCTCATCTCTCAGTCTCTCAGTGCCTCAGTCTCTCAGTCTCTCAGTGTCTCAGGGTCGCAGTGTCTCAGTGTCTCAGGGTCTCAGTGTGTCAGTGCCTCAGGGTCTCAGTCTCTCAGTCTCTCAGTGTCTCAGTGTTTCAGTGACTCAGTGTCTCAGTGACTCATGGTCTCAGTGTCTCAGAGCCTCAGTGTCTCAGGTTCTCAGGGTCTCTGGGTCTCAAATTCTCAGTCTCTCAGTCGCTCAGACTCTCAGTCTCTCAGTCTCTCAATCTCACAGTCTCTCAGTGTCTCAGTCTCTCAGTGTCTCAGGGTCTCAATGTCTCAGTACCTCAGTGTCTCAGTGTCTCAGGGTCTCAGTGTCTCAGTGTCTCACTCTCTCAGTCGCTCAGTCTCTCAGTCTCTCAGTCTCTCAATCTCACAGTCTCTCAGTTTATCAGTCTCTCACTCTCTCAGTCTCTCAGTGTCTCAAGGTCTCAGGGTCTCAGTGTCTCAGTGTCTCAGGGTCTCAGGGTCTCAGGGTCTCAGTGTCTGAGGGTCTCAGTTTCTCAGTGTCTCTGTGTCTCAGGGTCTCAGTGTATCAGAGTCTCAGTGTCTCAGGGTCTCTGGGTCTCAGTGTCTCAATCTCTCAGTCTCTCAGTGCCTCAGGGTCTCCATGTCTCAGTGTCTCAGTCTCTCAGTGTCTCAGGGTCTCAGTGTCTCAGGGTCTCAGGGTCTCAGTGCCTCAGTCTCACAGTCTCTCAGTCTCTCAGTGTCTCAGGGTCTCAGTGTCTCAGGGTCTCTGTGTCTCAGTGTCGCAGGGTCTCAGTGGCTCATTGCCTCAGGGTCTCAGTGTCTCAGGTTCTCAGGGTCTCAGTGTCTCAGTGTCTGTGTCTCAGGGTCTCAGGGTCTCAGGGTCTGAGTGTCTCAGGGTCTCAGGGTTTCAGTGTCTCAGTGTCACAGGGTCTCAGGGTCTCAGGGTCTTAGTGTCTCAGGGTCTCAGTCTCCCAGTTTCTCAGTCTCCCAGTGTCTCAGTGCCTCAGTTCATCAGTCTGTCAGTCTCTCAGTGTCTCAGTGGCTCAGGGTCTCAGTGGCTCTGCGCCTCAGGGTCTCAGTGTCTCAGGTTCTCAGGGTCTCAGTGTCTCAGTGTCTGTGTCTCAGGGGCTCAGGGTCTGAGGGTCTGAGGTTCTCAGGGTCTCGGGGTTTCAGTGTCTCAGTGTCTCAGGGTCTCAGTGTCTCAGTGTCACAGGGTTTCACTCTCTCATTGTCTCAGGGTCTCTTGGTCTCTGGGTTTCTGAGTCTCAGTGTCTAAGTCTCTCAGTCTCTCATCTCTCAGTCTCTCAGTGCCTCAGTCTCTCAGTCTCTCAGTGTCTCAGGGTCGCAGTGTCTCAGTGTCTCAGTGTCTCAGTCTCTCAGTCTCTCAGTCGCTCAGTCTCTCAGTCTCTCAGTCTCTCAGTGTCTCAGTGTCTCAGGGTCTCAGTGTCTCAGTTTCTCAGTGTCTCAGTCTCTCAGTCTCTCAGTGCCTCAGTCTCTCAGTGTCTCAGGGTCGCAGTGTCTCAGTGTCTCAGGGTCTCAGTGTCTCAGTGCCTCAGGGTCTCAGTCTCTCAGTCTCTCAGTCTCTCAGTGTCTCAGTGTTTCAGTGACTCAGTGCCTCAGTGACTCATGGTCTCAGTGTCTCAGAGCCTCAGTGTCTCAATGTCTCAGGGTCTCAGTGTCTCAGGGTCTCAGTCTCTCAGGGTCTCAGTGTCTCAGGGTCTCAGTGTCTCTTTGTCTCAGGGTCTCAGGGTCTCAGGGTCTCTGTGTATCAGTGTCTCAGTGTCTCTGGGTCTCAGGGTCTCAGTGTCTCAGTCTCTCAGTCTCACTCTCTCATTGTCTCAGGTTCTCTGGTTTTCCGAGTCTCAGTGTCTAAGTCTCTCAGTCTCTCAGTCTCTCAGACTCTCAGTCTCTCAGTCTCTCAGTGTCTCAGGGTCTCAGGGTCTCAGGGTCTCAGTGTCTCAGTTTCTCAGTGTCTCTGGGTCTCAGGGTCTCAGTGTCTCAGGGTCCCAGTGTCTCAGTGTCTCAGTCTCTCAGTCTCTCAGTGCCTCAGTCTCTCAGTCTCTCAGTCTCTCAGTCTCTCAGTGTCTCAGAGTCTCAGTGTCTCAGTCTCTCAGTGTCTCAGGGTCGCAGTGTCTCAGGGTCTTAGTCTCTCAGTCCCTCAGACTCTCTGTCTCTCAGCGTCTCTGGGTCTCTGGGTCTCAGTCTCTCAGTGTCTCAGGGTCTCAGTGTCTCAGTCTCTCAGTGACTCAGTGTCTCAGGGTCTCAGTGTCTCAGGGTCTCAGGGTCTTAGTCTCTCAGTCCATCAGTCTCTCTGTCTCTCAGGGACTCTGGGTCTCAGTCTCTCAGTGTCTCAGTGTTTCTGTGTCTCAGTGTCTCAGTGTCGCAGGGTCTCAGGGTCTCAGTGTCTCACTGCCTCAGTGTCTCAGTGTCTCAGTGTCTCGAGGTCTCAGTGTCTCAGTGTCTCAGTCTCTCAGTCTCTCAGTCGCTCAGTCTCTCAGTCTCTCAGTCTCTCAGTGTCTCAGCGTCTCAGGGTCTCAGGGTCTCAGTGTCTCAGTTTCTCAGTGTCTCAGTGTCTCAGTGTCTCAGGGTCTCAGGGTCTCAGTGTCTCAGTGCCTCAGGGTCTCAGTGTCTCAGGGTCTCAATGTCTCAGGGTCTCAGGGTCTTAGTCTTTCAGTCTCTCAGTCTCTCAGTGTCTCAGTGTTTCAGTGTCTCAGTGTCTCAGTGACTCATGGTCTCAATGTCTCAGTGCCTCAGTGTCTCAGTGTCTCAGGGTCTCAGTGTCTCAGTGTCTCAGTCTCTCTGGGTCTCAGGGTCTCAGTGTCTCAGGGTCTCAGGGTCTCAGGGTCTCAGTGCCTCAGTTCATCAGTCTCTCTGTCTCTCAGGGTCTCTGGGTCTCTGGGTCTCAGGGTCTCAGGGTCTCAGTGTCTCAGATTCTCAGTGTCTCAGGGTCTCAGTGTCTCAGTGTCTCAGTATCTCAGTCTCTCAGTCTCTCAGTCTCTCAGTGCCTCAGTCTCTCAGTCTCTCATTGTCTCAGGGTCGCAGTGTCTCAGTGTCTCAGGGTCTCAGGGTCTCAGTGTCTCAGTGCCTCAGGGTCTCAGTGTCTCAGGGTCTCAGTGTCTCAGGGTCTTAGTCTTTCAGTCTCTCAGTCTCTCAGTCTCTCAGTGTCTCAGTGTTTCAGTGTCTCAGTCTCTCAGTGACTCATGGTCTCAGTGTCTCAGTGCCTCAGTGTCTGAGTGTCTCAGGGTCTCAGTGTCTCAGTCTCTCAGGGTCTCAGTGTCTCAGTGTCTCAGGGTCTCAGTGTCTCTTTGTCTAAGGGTCTCAGGGTCTCTGTGTATCAGTGCCTCAGTTTCTCAGTGTCTCAGGGTCTCAGTGTCTCAGTGTCTCAGTGTCTCAGTCTCTCATCTCTCAGTCTCTCAGTGCCTCAGTCTCTCAGTCTCTCAGTGTCTCAGGGTCGCAGTGTCTCAGTGTCTCAGGGTCTCAGTGTCTCAGTGCCTCAGTGTCTCAGTCTCTCAGTCTCTCAGTGTCTCAGTGTTTCAGTGACTCAGTGTCTCAGTGACTCATGGTCTCAGTGTCTCAGAGCCTCAGTGTCTCAGGTTCTCAGGGTCTCTGGGTCTCAAATTCTCAGTCTCTCAGTCGCTCAGACTCTCAGTCTCTCAGTCTCTCAATCTCACAGTCTCTCAGTGTCTCAGTCTCTCAGTGTCTCAGGGTCTCAGTGTCTCAGTACCTCAGTGTCTCAGTGTCTCAGGGTCTCAGTGTCTCAGTGTCTCACTCTCTCAGTCGCTCAGTCTCTCAGTCTCTCAGTCTCTCAATCTCACAGTCTCTCAGTTTATCAGTCTCTCACTCTCTCAGTCTCTTAGTGTCTCAGGGTCTCAGAGCCTCAGTGTCTCAGTGTCTCAGGGTCTCAGTGTCTTCGTGTCACAGGGTCTCAGTTTCTCAGTGTCTCAGTGTCTCAGGGTCTCTGGGTCTCTGGGTTTCTGAGTCTCAGTGTCTCAGTCTCTCAGTCTCTCAGACTCTCAGTCTCTCAGTCTCTCAGTGTCTCAGTGTCACAGTATCTCAGGGCCTCAGGGTCTCAGTGTCTCAGTGTCTCAGTCTCTCAGTGTCTCAGGATCTCAGGGTCTCAGGGTCTCAGTGTCACAGTATCTCAGTGTCTCAGTCTCTCAGTCTCTCAGTGTCTCAGTCTCCCCGTCTCCCAGTGCCTTAGTCTCTCTGTCTCTCAGTCTCTCAGTGTCTCAGGGTATCAGTGTGTCAGGGTCTCAGTGTCTCAGTGTCTCAGGGTCTCAGGTTCTCAGTGCCTCAGGGTCTCAGTGTCTCTGGTTCTCAGGGTCTCAGTGTCTCAGGATCTCAGTGCCTCAGTGGCTCAGTGTCTGTGTCTCAGGGTATCAGGGTCTGAGTGTCTCAGGGTCTCAGGATTTCAGTGTCTCGGTTTCTCAGGGTCTCAGTGTCTCAGTGTCTCAGGGTCTCAGGGTTTCAGGGTCTTAGTCTCTCACTCCCTCAGTCTCTCTGTCTCTCAGGGTCACTGGGTCTCTGGGTCTCAGTCTCTCAGTCTCTCAGTGTCTCAGTGTTTCTGTGTCTCAGTGTCTCAGTGTCACAGGGTCTCAGGGTCTCAGTGTCTCAGTGCCTCAGTGTCTCAGGGTCTCAGTGTCTCAGTCTCTCAGTCGCTCAGACTCTCAGTCTCTCAGTCTCTCAATCTCACAGTCTCTCAGTGTATCAGTCACTCAGTCTCTTAGTGTCTCAGGGTCTCAGAGTCTCAGTGTCTCAGTGTCTCAGTCTCTCAGGGTCTCAGTGTCTCAGTCTCACAGTCTCTCAGTCTCTCAGTCGCTCAGTCTCTCAGTCTCTCAATCTCACAGTCTCTCAGTGTATCAGTCTCTCAGTCTCAGACTCTCAGTGTCTCAGAGTCTCTGGGTCTCAGTCTCTCAGTCTCTCATTCTCTCAGTCTCTCAGTGTCTCTGGGTGTCAGTCTCTCCGTCTCTCAGTCTATCAGTGTCTCAGTGTCTGAGGCTCTCAGGGTCTCTGGGTCTCAGGCTCTCAGTCTCTCAGTCTCTCAGTGTCTCAAGGTCTCAGGGTCTCAGTGTCTCAGTGTCTCAGGGTCTCAGGGTCTCAGTGTCTCAGTGTCTGAGGGTCTCAGTTTCTCAGTGTCTCTGTGTCTCAGGGTCTCAGTGTATCAGAGTCTCAGTGTCTCAGGGTCTCTGGGTCTCAGTGTCTCAATCTCTCAGTCTCTCAGTGCCTCAGGGTCTCCATGTCTCAGTGTCTCAGTCTCTCAGTGTCTCAGGGTCTCAGTGTCTCAGGGTCTCAGGGTCTCAGTGCCTCAGTCTCACAGTCTCTCAGTCTCTCAGTGTCTCAGGGTCTCAGTGTCTCAGGGTCTCTGTGTCTCAGTGTCGCAGGGTCTCAGTGCCTCATTGCCTCAGGGTCTCAGTGTCTCAGGTTCTCAGGGTCTCAGTGTCTCAGTGTCTCAGTGTCTGTGTCTCAGGGTCTCAGGGTCTCAGGGTCTGAGTGTCTCAGGGTCTCAGGGTTTCAGTGTCTCAGTGTCACAGGGTCTCAGGGTCTCAGGGTCTTAGTGTCTCAGGGTCTCAGTCTCCCAGTTTCTCAGTCTCCCAGTGTCTCAGTGCCTCAGTTCATCAGTCTGTCAGTCTCTCAGTGTCTCAGTGCCTCAGGGTCTCAGTGTCTCAGGTTCTCAGGGTCTCAGTGTCTCAGTGTCTGTGTCTCAGGGGCTCAGGGTCTGAGGGTCTGAGGTTCTCAGGGTCTCGGGGTTTCAGTGTCTCAGTGTCTCAGGGTCTCAGTGTCTCAGTGTCACAGGGTTTCACTCTCTCATTGTCTCAGGGTCTCTTGGTCTCTGGGTTTCTGAGTCTCAGTGTCTAAGTCTCTCAGTCTCTCATCTCTCAGTCTCTCAGTGCCTCAGTCTCTCAGTCTCTCAGTGTCTCAGGGTCGCAGTGTCTCAGTGTCTCAGTGTCTCAGTCTCTCAGTCTCTCAGTCGCTCAGTCTCTCAGTCTCTCAGTCTCTCAGTGTCTCAGTGTCTCAGGGTCTCAGTGTCTCAGTTTCTCAGTGTCTCAGGGTCTCAGTGTCTCAGTGTCTCAGTGTCTCAGTCTCTCAGTCTCTCAGTGCCTCAGTCTCTCAGTGTCTCAGGGTCGCAGTGTCTCAGTGTCTCAGGGTCTCAGTGTCTCAGTGCCTCAGGGTCTCAGTCTCTCAGTCTCTCAGTCTCTCAGTCTCTCAGTGTCTCAGTGTTTCAGTGACTCAGTGCCTCAGTGACTCATGGTCTCAGTGTCTCAGAGCCTCAGTGTCTCAATGTCTCAGGGTCTCAGTGTCTCAGGGTCTCAGTCTCTCAGGGTCTCAGTGTCTCAGGGTCTCAGTGTCTCTTTGTCTCAGGGTCTCAGGGTCTCAGGGTCTCTGTGTATCAGTGTCTCAGTGTCTCTGGGTCTCAGGGTCTCAGTGTCTCAGTCTCTCAGTCTCACTCTCTCATTGTCTCAGGTTCTCTGGTTTTCCGAGTCTCAGTGTCTAAGTCTCTCAGTCTCTCAGTCTCTCAGACTCTCAGTCTCTCAGTCTCTCAGTGTCTCAGGGTCTCAGGGTCTCAGTGTCTCAGTTTCTCAGTGTCTCTGGGTCTCAGGGTCTCAGTGTCTCAGGGTCCCAGTGTCTCAGTGTCTCAGTCTCTCAGTCTCTCAGTGCCTCAGTCTCTCAGTCTCTCAGTCTCTCAGTGTCTCAGAGTCTCAGTGTCTCAGTCTCTCAGTGTCTCAGGGTCGCAGTGTCTCAGGGTCTTAGTCTCTCAGTCCCTCAGACTCTCTGTCTCTCAGCGTCTCTGGGTCTCTGGGTCTCAGTCTCTCAGTGTCTCAGTATTTTTGTGTCTCAGTGTCTCAGTTTCTCAGGGTCTCAAGGTCTCAGTGTTTCAGTGCCTCAGTGTCTCATGGTCTCAGTGTCTCAGTGTCTCAGTGTCTCAGTCTCTCAGTCTCTCAGTCTCTCAGTCGCTCAGTCTCTCAGTCTCTCAGTCTCTCAATCTCACAGTCTCTCGGTGTATCAGTCTCTCAGTCTCTTAGTGTCTCACGGACTCAGTGTCTCAGTGTCTCAGGGTCTCTGGGTCTCTGGGTCTCGGTCTCTCAGTCTCTCAGTCTCTCATTCTTTCAGTCTCAGAGTGTCTCTGGGTCTCAGTCTCTCCGTCTCTCAGTCTCTCAGTCTCTCAGTGTCTCAGTGTCTGAGGCTCTCAGGGTCTCTGGGTCTCAGGTTCACAGTTTCTCAGTCTCTCAGTCTCTCAGTGTCTCAGTGTCTCAATGTCTCAGGGTCTCTGGGTCTCAGTCTCTCAGACTCTCAGTCTCTCAATCTCTCAGTGTCTCAGTGTCTCAGGGTCTCAGTGTCTCATTTTCCCAGTGTCTCAGGGTCTCAGTGTCTCAGTGTCTCAGTCTCTCAGTGTTTCAGTCTCTCAGTGCCTCAGTCTCTCAGTCTCTCAGTGTCTCAGGGTCTCAGTGTCTCAGTCTCTCAGTGACTCAGTGTCTCAGGGTCTCAGTGTCTCAGGGTCTCAGGGTCTTAGTCTCTCAGTCCATCAGTCTCTCTGTCTCTCAGAGACTCTGGGTCTCAGTCTCTCAGTGTCTCAGTGTTTCTGTGTCTCAGTGTCTCAGTGTCGCAGGGTCTCAGGGTCTCAGTGTCTCACTGCCTCAGTGTCTCAGTGTCTCAGTGTCTCGAGGTCTCAGTGTCTCAGTCTCTCAGTCTCTCAGTCGCTCAGTCTCTCAGTCTCTCAGTCTCTAAGTCTCTCAGTGTCTCAGCGTCTCAGGGTCTCAGGGTCTCAGTGTCTCAGTTTCTCAGTGTCTCAGTGTCTCAGTGTCTCAGGGTCTCAGGGTCTCAGTGTCTCAGTGCCTCAGGGTCTCAGTGTCTCAGGGTCTCAGTGTCTCAGGGTCTCAGGGTCTTAGTCTTTCAGTCTCTCAGTCTCTCAGTGTCTCAGTGTTTCAGTGTCTCAGTGTCTCAGTGACTCATGGTCTCAATGTCTCAGTGCCTCAGTGTCTCAGTGTCTCAGGGTCTCAGTGTCTCAGTGTCTCAGTCTCTCTGGGTCTCAGGGTCTCAGTGTCTCAGGGTCTCAGGGTCTCAGGGTCTCAGTGCCTCAGTTCATCAGTCTCTCTGTCTCTCAGGGTCTCTGGGTCTCTGGGTCTCAGGGTCTCAGGGTCTCAGTGTCTCAGTTTCTCAGTGTCTCAGGGTCTCAGTGTCTCAGTGTCTCAGTATCTCAGTCTCTCAGTCTCTCAGTCTCTCAGTGCCTCAGTCTCTCAGTCTCTCATTGTCTCAGGGTCGCAGTGTCTCAGTGTCTCAGGGTCTCAGGGTCTCAGTGTCTCAGTGCCTCAGGGTCTCAGTGTCTCAGGGTCTCAGTGTCTCAGGGTCTTAGTCTTTCAGTCTCTCAGTCTCTCAGTCTCTCAGTGTCTCAGTGTTTCAGTGTCTCAGTCTCTCAGTGACTCATGGTCTCAGTGTCTCAGTGCCTCAGTGTCTGAGTGTCTCAGGGTCTCAGTGTCTCAGTCTCTCAGGGTCTCAGTGTCTCAGTGTCTCAGGGTCTCAGTGTCTCTTTGTCTCAGGGTCTCAGGGTCTCTGTGTATCAGTGCCTCAGTTTCTCAGTGTCTCAGGGTCTCAGTGTCTCAGTGTCTCAGTGTCTCAGTCTCTCATCTCTCAGTCTCTCAGTGCCTCAGTCTCTCAGTCTCTCAGTGTCTCAGGGTCGCAGTGTCTCAGTGTCTCAGGGTCTCAGTGTCTCAGTGCCTCAGTGTCTCAGTCTCTCAGTCTCTCAGTGTCTCAGTGTTTCAGTGACTCAGTGTCTCAGTGACTCATGGTCTCAGTGTCTCAGAGCCTCAGTGTCTCAGGTTCTCAGGGTCTCTGGGTCTCAAATTCTCAGTCTCTCAGTCGCTCAGACTCTCAGTCTCTCAGTCTCTCAATCTCACAGTCTCTCAGTGTCTCAGTCTCTCAGTGTCTCAGGGTCTCAGTGTCTCAGTACCTCAGTGTCTCAGTGTCTCAGGGTCTCAGTGTCTCAGTGTCTCACTCTCTCAGTCGCTCAGTCTCTCAGTCTCTCAGTCTCTCAATCTCACAGTCTCTCAGTTTATCAGTCTCTCACTCTCTCAGTCTCTTAGTGTCTCAGGGTCTCAGAGCCTCAGTGTCTCAGTGTCTCAGGGTCTCAGTGTCTTCGTGTCACAGGGTCTCAGTTTCTCAGTGTCTCAGTGTCTCAGGGTCTCTGGGTCTCTGGGTTTCTGAGTCTCAGTGTCTCAGTCTCTCAGTCTCTCAGACTCTCAGTCTCTCAGTCTCTCAGTGTCTCAGTGTCACAGTATCTCAGGGCCTCAGGGTCTCAGTGTCTCAGTGTCTCAGTCTCTCAGTGTCTCAGGATCTCAGGGTCTCAGGGTCTCAGTGTCACAGTGTCTCAGTGTCTCAGTCTCTCAGTCTCTCAGTGTCTCAGTCTCCCCATCTCCCAGTGCCTTAGTCTCTCTGTCTCTCAGTCTCTCAGTGTCTCAGGGTATCAGTGTGTCAGGGTCTCAGTGTCTCAGTGTCTCAGTGTCTCAGGGTCTCAGGTTCTCAGTGCCTCAGGGTCTCAGTGTCTCTGGTTCTCAGGGTCTCAGTGTCTCAGGATCTCAGTGCCTCAGTGGCTTAGTGTCTGTGTCTCAGGGTATCAGGGTCTGAGTGTCTCAGGGTCTCAGGATTTCAGTGTCTCGGTTTCTCAGGGTCTCAGTGTCTCAGTGTCTCAGGGTCTCAGGGTTTCAGGGTCTTAGTCTCTCACTCCCTCAGTCTCTCTGTCTCTCAGGGTCACTGGGTCTCTGGGTCTCAGTCTCTCAGTCTCTCAGTGTCTCAGTGTTTCTGTGTCTCAGTGTCTCAGTGTCACAGGGTCTCAGGGTCTCAGTGTCTCAGTGCCTCAGTGTCTCAGTGTCTCAGGGTCTCAGTGTCTCAGTCTCTCAGTCGCTCAGACTCTCAGTCTCTCAGTCTCTCAATCTCACAGTCTCTCAGTGTATCAGTCACTCAGTCTCTTAGTGTCTCAGGGTCTCAGAGTCTCAGTGTCTCAGTGTCTCAGTCTCTCAGGGTCTCAGTGTCTCAGTCTCACAGTCTCTCAGTCTCTCAGTCGCTCAGTCTCTCAGTCTCTCAATCTCACAGTCTCTCAGTGTATCAGTCTCTCAGTCTCAGACTCTCAGTGTCTCAGAGTCTCTGGGTCTCAGTCTCTCAGTCTCTCATTCTCTCAGTCTCTCAGTGTCTCTGGGTGTCAGTCTCTCCGTCTCTCAGTCTATCAGTGTCTCAGTGTCTGAGGCTCTCAGGGTCTCTGGGTCTCAGGCTCTCAGTCTCTCAGTCTCTCAGTGTCTCAAGGTCTCAGGGTCTCAGTGTCTCAGTGTCTCAGGGTCTCAGGGTCTCAGTGTCTCAGTGTCTGAGGGTCTCAGTTTCTCAGTGTCTCTGTGTCTCAGGGTCTCAGTGTATCAGAGTCTCAGTGTCTCAGGGTCTCTGGGTCTCAGTATCTCAATCTCTCAGTCTCTCAGTGCCTCAGGGTCTCCATGTCTCAGTGTCTCAGTCTCTCAGTGTCTCAGGGTCTCAGTGTCTCAGGGTCTCAGGGTCTCAGTGCCTCAGTCTCACAGTCTCTCAGTCTCTCAGTGTCTCAGGGTCTCAGTGTCTCAGGGTCTCTGTGTCTCAGTGTCGCAGGGTCTCAGTGCCTCATTGCCTCAGGGTCTCAGTGTCTCAGGTTCTCAGGGTCTCAGTGTCTCAGGGTCTCAGTGTCTGTGTCTCAGGGTCTCAGGGTCTGAGTGTCTCAGGGTCTCAGGGTTTCAGTGTCTCAGTGTCACAGGGTCTCAGGGTCTCAGGGTCTTAGTGTCTCAGGGTCTCAGTCTCCCAGTTTCTCAGTCTCCCAGTGTCTCAGTGCCTCAGTTCATCAGTCTGTCAGTCTCTCAGTGTCTCAGTGGCTCAGGGTCTCAGTGGCTCTGTGCCTCAGGGTCTCAGTGTCTCAGGTTCTCAGGGTCTCAGTGTCTGTGTCTCAGGGGCTCAGGGTCTGAGGGTCTGAGGTTCTCAGGGTCTCGGGGTTTCAGTGTCTCAGTGTCTCAGGGTCTCAGTGTCTCAGTGTCACAGGGTTTCACTCTCATTGTCTCAGGGTCTCTTGGTCTCTGGGTTTCTGAGTCTCAGTGTCTAAGTCTCTCAGTCTCTCAGTCTCTCAGTGTCTCAGTGTCTCAATGTCTCAGGGTCTCTGGGTCTCAGTCTCTCAGTCTCTCAGACTCTCAGTCTCTCAGTGTCTCAGTGTGTCAGGGACTCAGGGTCTCAGTGTCTCATTTTCTCAGTGTCTCAGGGTCTCAGTGTCTCAGTGTCTCAGTGTCTCAGTCTCTCAGTGTTTCAGTCTCTCAGTGCCTCAGTCTCTCAGTCTCTCAGTGTCTCAGGGTCTCAGTGTCTCAGTCTCTCAGTGACTCAGTGTCTCAGGGTCTCAGTGTCTCAGGGTCTCAGGGTCTCAGGGTCTTAGTCTCTCAGTCCATCAGTCTCTCTGTCTCTCAGGGTCTCTGGGTCTCAGTCTCTCAGTGTCTCAGTGTTTCTGTGTCTCAGTGTCTCAGTGTCTCAGGGTCTCAGGGTCTCAGTGTCTCTGTGCCTCAGTGTCTCAGTGTCTCAGTGTCTCAGGGTCTCAGTCTCTCAGGGTCTCAGTGTCTCAGGGTCTCAGTGTCTCTTTGTCTCAGGGTCTCAGGGTCTCAGGGTCTCTGTGTATCAGTGTCTCAGTGTCTCTGGGTCTCAGGGTCTCAGTGTCTCAGTCTCTCAGTCTCACTCTCTCATTGTCTCAGGTTCTCTGGTTTTCCGAGTCTCAGTGTCTAAGTCTCTCAGTCTCTCAGTCTCTCAGACTCTCAGTCTCTCAGTCTCTCAGTGTCTCAGGGTCTCAGGGTCTCAGTGTCTCAGTTTCTCAGTGTCTCTGGGTCTCAGGGTCTCAGTGTCTCAGGGTCCCAGTGTCTCAGTGTCTCAGACTCTCAGTCTCTCAGTGCCTCAGTCTCTCAGTCTCTCAGTCTCTCAGTGTCTCAGAGTCTCAGTGTCTCAGTCTCTCAGTGTCTCAGGGTCGCAGTGTCTCAGGGTCTTAGTCTCTCAGTCCCTCAGACTCTCTGTCTCTCAGCGTCTCTGGGTCTCTGGGTCTCAGTCTCTCAGTGTCTCAGTATTTCTGTGTCTCAGTGTCTCAGTTTCTCAGGGTCTCAAGGTCTCAGTGTTTCAGTGCCTCAGTGTCTCAGTGTCTCATGGTCTCAGTGTCTCAGTGTCTCAGTCTCTCAGTCTCTCAGTCTCTCAGTCGCTCAGTCTCTCAGTCTCTCAGTCTCTCAATCTCACAGTCTCTCGGTGTATCAGTCTCTCAGTCTCTTAGTGTCTCACGGACTCAGTGTCTCAGTGTCTCAGGGTCTCTGGGTCTCTGGGTCTCGGTCTCTCAGTCTCTCAGTTCTCATTCTTTCAGTCTCAGAGTGTCTCTGGGTCTCAGTCTCTCCGTCTCTCACTCTCTCAGTCTCTCAGTGTCTCAGTGTCTGAGGCTCTCAGGGTCTCTGGGTCTCAGGTTCACAGTTTCTCAGTCTCTCAGTGTCTCAGGGACTCAGGGTCTCAGTGTGTCATTGTCTCAGGGTCTAAGTCTCTCAGTCTCTCAGTCTCTCAGTCTCTCAGTCTCTCAGTGTCTCAGTGTCTCAATGTCTCAGGGTCTCTGGGTCTCAGTCTCTCAGACTCTCAGTCTCTCAGTCTCTCAGTGTCTCAGTGTCTCAGGGTCTCAGTGTCTCATTTTCTCAGTGTCTCAGGGTCTCAGTGTCTCAGTGTCTCAGTCTCTCAGTGTTTCAGTCTCTCAGTGCCTCAGTCTCTCAGTCTCTCAGTGTCTCAGGGTCTCAGTGTCTCAGTCTCTCAGTGACTCAGTGTCTCAGGGTCTCAGTGTCTCAGGGTCTCAGGGTCTTAGTCTCTCAGTCCATCAGTCTCTCTGTCTCTCAGGGACTCTGGGTCTCAGTCTCTCAGTGTCTCAGTGTTTCTGTGTCTCAGTGTCTCAGTGTCGCAGGGTCTCAGGGTCTCAGTGTCTCACTGCCTCAGTGTCTCAGTGTCTCAGTGTCTCGAGGTCTCAGTGTCTCAGTGTCTCAGTCTCTCAGTCTCTCAGTCGCTCAGTCTCTCAGTCTCTCAGTCTCTCAGTGTCTCAGCGTCTCAGGGTCTCAGGGTCTCAGTGTCTCAGTTTCTCAGTGTCTCAGTGTCTCAGTGTCTCAGGGTTTCAGGGTCTCAGTGTCTCAGTGCCTCAGGGTCTCAGTGTCTCTGGGTCTCAGTGTCTCAGGGTCTCAGGGTCTTAGTCTTTCAGTCTCTCAGTCTCTCAGTGTCTCAGTGTTTCAGTGTCTCAGTGTCTCAGTGACTCATGGTCTCAATGTCTCAGTGCCTCAGTGTCTCAGTGTCTCAGGGTCTCAGTGTCTCAGTGTCTCAGTCTCTCTGGGTCTCAGGGTCTCAGTGTCTCAGGGTCTCAGGGTCTCAGTGCCTCAGTTCATCAGTCTCTCTGTCTCTCAGGGTCTCTGGGTCTCTGGGTCTCAGGGTCTCAGGGTCTCAGTGTCTCAGTTTCTCAGTGTCTCAGGGTCTCAGTGTCTCAGTGTCTCAGTATCTCAGTCTCTCAGTCTCTCAGTCTCTCAGTGCCTCAGTCTCTCAGTCTCTCATTGTCTCAGGGTCGCAGTGTCTCAGTGTCTCAGGGTCTCAGGGTCTCAGTGTCTCAGTGCCTCAGGGTCTCAGTGTCTCAGGGTCTCAGTGTCTCAGGGTCTTAGTCTTTCAGTCTCTCAGTCTCTCAGTCTCTCAGTGTCTCAGTGTTTCAGTGTCTCAGTCTCTCAGTGACTCATGGTCTCAGTGTCTCAGTGCCTCAGTGTCTGAGTGTCTCAGGGTCTCAGTGTCTCAGTCTCTCAGGGTCTCAGTGTCTCAGTGTCTCAGGGTCTCAGTGTCTCTTTGTCTCAGGGTCTCAGGGTCTCTGTGTATCAGTGCCTCAGTTTCTCAGTGTCTCAGGGTCTCAGTGTCTCAGTGTCTCAGTGTCTCAGTCTCTCATCTCTCAGTCTCTCAGTGCCTCAGTCTCTCAGTCTCTCAGTGTCTCAGGGTCGCAGTGTCTCAGTGTCTCAGGGTCTCAGTGTCTCAGTGCCTCAGTGTCTCAGTCTCTCAGTCTCTCAGTGTCTCAGTGTTTCAGTGACTCAGTGTCTCAGTGACTCATGGTCTCAGTGTCTCAGAGCCTCAGTGTCTCAGGTTCTCAGGGTCTCTGGGTCTCAAATTCTCAGTCTCTCAGTCGCTCAGACTCTCAGTCTCTCAGTCTCTCAATCTCACAGTCTCTCAGTGTCTCAGTCTCTCAGTGTCTCAGGGTCTCAGTGTCTCAGTACCTCAGTGTCTCAGTGTCTCAGGGTCTCAGTGTCTCAGTGTCTCACTCTCTCAGTCGCTCAGTCTCTCAGTCTCTCAGTCTCTCAATCTCACAGTCTCTCAGTTTATCAGTCTCTCACTCTCTCAGTCTCTTAGTGTCTCAGGGTCTCAGAGCCTCAGTGTCTCAGTGTCTCAGGGTCTCAGTGTCTTCGTGTCACAGGGTCTCAGTTTCTCAGTGTCTCAGTGTCTCAGGGTCTCTGGGTCTCTGGGTCTCTGGGTTTCTGAGTCTCAGTGTCTCAGTCTCTCAGTCTCTCAGACTCTCAGTCTCTCAGTCTCTCAGTGTCACAGTATCTCAGGGCCTCAGGGTCTCAGTGGCTCAGTGTCTCAGTCTCTCAGTGTCTCAGGATCTCAGGGTCTCAGGGTCTCAGTGTCACAGTGTCTCAGTGTCTCAGTGTCTCAGTCTCTCAGTCTCTCAGTGTCTCAGTCTCCCCGTCTCCCAGTGCCTTAGTCTCTCTGTCTCTCAGTCTCTCAGTGTCTCAGGGTATCAGTGTGTCAGGGTCTCAGTGTCTCAGTGTCTCAGTGTCTCAGGGTCTCAGGTTCTCAGTGCCTCAGGGTCTCAGTGTCTCTGGTTCTCAGGGTCTCAGTGTCTCAGGATCTCAGTGCCTCAGTGGCTCAGTGTCTGTGTCTCAGGGTATCAGGGTCTGAGTGTCTCAGGGTCTCAGGATTTCAGTGTCTCGGTTTCTCAGGGTCTCAGTGTCTCAGTGTCTCAGGGTCTCAGGGTTTCAGGGTCTTAGTCTCTCACTCCCTCAGTCTCTCTGTCTCTCAGGGTCACTGGGTCTCTGGGTCTCAGTCTCTCAGTCTCTCAGTGTCTCAGTGTTTCTGTGTCTCAGTGTCTCAGTGTCACAGGGTCTCAGGGTCTCAGTGTCTCAGTGCCTCAGTGTCTCAGTGTCTCAGGGTCTCAGTGTCTCAGTCTCTCAGTCGCTCAGACTCTCAGTCTCTCAGTCTCTCAATCTCACAGTCTCTCAGTGTATCAGTCACTCAGTCTCTTAGTGTCTCAGGGTCTCAGAGTCTCAGTGTCTCAGTGTCTCAGTCTCTCAGGGTCTCAGTGTCTCAGTCTCACAGTCTCTCAGTCTCTCAGTCGCTCAGTCTCTCAATCTCACAGTCTCTCAGTGTATCAGTCTCTCAGTCTCAGACTCTCAGTGTCTCAGAGTCTTTGGGTCTCAGTCTCTCAGTCTCTCATTCTCTCAGTCTCTCAGTGTCTCTGGGTGTCAGTCTCTCCGTCTCTCAGTCTATCAGTGTCTCAGTGTCTGAGGCTCTCAGGGTCTCTGGGTCTCAGGCTCTCAGTCTCTCAGTCTCTCAGTGTCTCAAGGTCTCAGGGTCTCAGTGTCTCAGTGTCTCAGGGTCTCAGGGTCTCAGTGTCTCAGTGTCTGAGGGTCTCAGTTTCTCAGTGTCTCTGTGTCTCAGGGTCTCAGTGTATCAGAGTCTCAGTGTCTCAGGGTCTCTGGGTCTCAGTGTCTCAATCTCTCAGTCTCTCAGTGCCTCAGGGTCTCCATGTCTCAGTGTCTCAGTCTCTCAGTGTCTCAGGGTCTCAGTGTCTCAGGGTCTCAGGGTCTGAGTGCCTCAGTCTCACAGTCTCTCAGTCTCTCAGTGTCTCAGGGTCTCAGTGTCTCAGGGTCTCTGTGTCTCAGTGTCGCAGGGTCTCAGTGCCTCATTGCCTCAGGGTCTCAATGTCTCAGGTTCTCAGGGTCTCAGTGTCTCAGTGTCTCAGTGTCTGTGTCTCAGGGTCTCAGGGTCTCAGGGTCTGAGTGTCTCAGGGTCTCAGGATTTCAGTGTCTCAGTGTCACAGGGTCTCAGGGTCTCAGGGTGTTAGTGTCTCAGGGTCTCAGTCTCCCAGTTTCTCAGTCTCCCAGTGTCTCAGTGCCTCAGTTCATCAGTCTGTCAGTCTCTCAGTGTCTCAGTGGCTCAGGGTCTCAGTGGCTCTGTGCCTCAGGGTCTCAGTGTCTCAGGTTCTCAGGGTCTCAGTGTCTCAGTGTCTGTGTCTCAGGGGCTCAGGGTCTGAGGGTCTGAGGTTCTCAGGGTCTCGGGGTTTCAGTGTCTCAGTGTCTCAGGGTCTCAGTGTCTCAGTGTCACAGGGTTTCACTCTCTCATTGTCTCAGGGTCTCAGGGTCTCTGGGTCTCTGGGTTTCTGAGTCTCAGTGTCTAAGTCTCTCAGTCTCTCAGTCTCTCAGTCTCTCAGTGTCTCAGTGTCTCATTTTCTCAGTGTCTCAGGGTCTCAGTGTCTCAGTGTCTCAGTGTCTCAGTCTCTCAGTGTTTCAGTCTCCCAGTGCCTCAGTCTCTCAGTCTCTCAGTGTCTCAGGGTCTCAGTGTCTCAGTCTCTCAGTGACTCAGTGTCTCAGGGTCTCAGTGTCTCAGGGTCTCAGGGTCTCAGGGTCTTAGTCTCTCAGTCCATCAGTCTCTCTGTCTCTCAGGGTCTCTGGGTCTCAGTCTCTCAGTGTCTCAGTGTTTCTGTGTCTCAGTGTCTCAGTGTCTCAGGGTCTCAGGGTCTCAGTGTCTCTGTGCCTCAGTGTCTCAGTGTCTCAGGGTCTCAGTGTCTCAGTGTCTCAGTCTCTCAGTGCCTCAGTCTCTCAGTCTCTCAGTGTCTCAGGGTCGCAGTGTCTCAGTGTCTCAGGGTCTCAGGGTCTCAGTGTATCAGTGCCTCAGGGTCTCAGTGTCTCAGGGTCTCAGTGTCTCAGGGTCTCAGGGTCTTAGTCTTTCAGTCTCTCAGTCTCTCAGTGTCTCAGTGTTTCAGTGTCTCAGTGTCTCAGTGACTCATGGTCTCAATGTCTCAGTGTCTCAGGGTCTCAGGGTCTCAGGGTCTCAGTGCCTCAGTTCATCAGTCTCTCTGTCTCTCAGGGTCTCTGGGTCTCTGGGTCTCTGGGTCTCTGGGTCTCAGTGTCTCAGTGTCTCAGTATCTCAGTCTCTCAGTCTCTCAGTCTCTCAGTCTCTCAGTCTCTCAGTGCCTCAGTCTCTCAGTCTTTCAGTGTCTCAGGGTCGCAGTGTCTCAGTGTCTCAGTCTCTCAGTGTCTCAGGGTCTCAGTGTCTCAGGGTCTCAGGGTCTCAGTGCCTCAGTCTCACAGTCTCTCAGTCTCTCAGTGTCTCAGGGTCTCAGTGTCTCAGGGTCTCTGTGTCTCAGTGTCGCAGGGTCTCAGTGCCTCATTGCCTCAGGGTCTCAGTGTCTCAGGTTCTCAGGGTCTCAGTGTCTCAGGGTCTCAGTGTCTGTGTCTCAGTGTCTCAGGGTCTCAGGGTCTGAGTGTCTCAGGGTCTCAGGGTTTCAGTGTCTCAGTGTCACAGGGTCTCTGGGTCTCAGGGTCTTAGTGTCTCAGGGTCTCAGTCTCCCAGTTTCTCAGTCTCCCAGTGTCTCAGTGCCTCAGTTCATCAGTCTGTCAGTCTCTCAGTGTCTCAGTGGCTCAGGGTCTCAGTGGCTCTGTGCCTCAGGGTCTCAGTGTCTCAGGTTCTCAGGGTCTCAGTGTCTGTGTCTCAGGGGCTCAGGGTCTGAGGGTCTGAGGTTCTCAGGGTCTCGGGGTTTCAGTGTCTCAGTGTCTCAGGGTCTCAGTGTCTCAGTGTCACAGGGTTTCACTCTCTCATTGTCTCAGGGTCTCTTGGTCTCTGGGTTTCTGAGTCTCAGTGTCTAAGTCTCTCAGTCTCTCAGTCTCTCAGTGTCTCAGTGTCTCAATGTCTCAGGGTCTCTGGGTCTCAGTCTCTCAGTCTCTCAGACTCTCAGTCTCTCAGTGTCTCAGTGTGTCAGGGACTCAGGGTCTCAGTGTCTCATTTTCTCAGTGTCTCAGGGTCTCAGTGTCTCAGTGTCTCAGTCTCTCAGTGTTTCAGTCTCTCAGTGCCTCAGTCTCTCAGTCTCTCAGTGTCTCAGGGTCTCAGTGTCTCAGTCTCTCAGTGACTCAGTGTCTCAGGGTCTCAGTGTCTCAGGGTCTCAGGGTCTCAGGGTCTTAGTCTCTCAGTCCATCAGTCTCTCTGTCTCTCAGGGTCTCTGGGTCTCAGTCTCTCAGTGTCTCAGTGTTTCTGTGTCTCAGTCTCTCAGTGTCTCAGGGTCTCAGGGTCTCAGTGTCTCTGTGCCTCAGTGTCTCAGTGTCTCAGTGTCTCAGGGTCTCAGTCTCTCAGGGTCTCAGTGTCTCAGGGTCTCAGTGTCTCTTTGTCTCAGGGTCTCAGGGTCTCAGGGTCTCTGTGTATCAGTGTCTCAGTGTCTCTGGGTCTCAGGGTCTCAGTGTCTCAGTCTCTCAGTCTCACTCTCTCATTGTCTCAGGTTCTCTGGTTTTCCGAGTCTCAGTGTCTAAGTCTCTCAGTCTCTCAGTCTCTCAGACTCTCAGTCTCTCAGTCTCTCAGTGTCTCAGGGTCTCAGGGTCTCAGTGTCTCAGTTTCTCAGTGTCTCTGGGTCTCAGGGTCTCAGTGTCTCAGGGTCCCAGTGTCTCAGTGTCTCAGACTCTCAGTCTCTCAGTGCCTCAGTCTCTCAGTCTCTCAGTCTCTCAGTGTCTCAGAGTCTCAGTGTCTCAGTCTCTCAGTGTCTCAGGGTCGCAGTGTCTCAGGGTCTTAGTCTCTCAGTCCCTCAGACTCTCTGTCTCTCAGCGTCTCTGGGTCTCTGGGTCTCAGTCTCTCAGTGTCTCAGTATTTCTGTGTCTCAGTGTCTCAGTTTCTCAGGGTCTCAAGGTCTCAGTGTTTCAGTGCCTCAGTGTCTCAGTGTCTCATGGTCTCAGTGTCTCAGTGTCTCAGTGTCTCAGTCTCTCAGTCTCTCAGTCGCTCAGTCTCTCAGTCTCTCAATCTCACAGTCTCTCGGTGTATCAGTCTCTCAGTCTCTTAGTGTCTCACGGACTCAGTGTCTCAGTGTCTCAGGGTCTCTGGGTCTCTGGGTCTCGGTCTCTCAGTCTCTCAGTCTCTCATTCTTTCAGTCTCAGAGTGTCTCTGGGTCTCAGTCTCTCCGTCTCTCACTCTCTCAGTCTCTCAGTGTCTCAGTGTCTGAGGCTCTCAGGGTCTCTGGGTCTCAGGTTCACAGTTTCTCAGTCTCTCAGTGTCTCAGGGACTCAGGGTCTCAGTGTGTCATTGTCTCAGGGTCTAAGTCTCTCAGTCTCTCAGTCTCTCAGTCTCTCAGTCTCTCAGTGTCTCAGTGTCTCAATGTCTCAGGGTCTCTGGGTCTCAGTCTCTCAGACTCTCAGTCTCTCAGTCTCTCAGTGTCTCAGTGTCTCAGGGTCTCAGTGTCTCATTTTCTCAGTGTCTCAGGGTCTCAGTGTCTCAGTGTCTCAGTCTCTCAGTGTTTCAGTCTCTCAGTGCCTCAGTCTCTCAGTCTCTCAGTGTCTCAGGGTCTCAGTGTCTCAGTCTCTCAGTGACTCAGTGTCTCAGGGTCTCAGTGTCTCAGGGTCTCAGGGTCTTAGTCTCTCAGTCCATCAGTCTCTCTGTCTCTCAGGGACTCTGGGTCTCAGTCTCTCAGTGTCTCAGTGTTTCTGTGTCTCAGTGTCTCAGTGTCGCAGGGTCTCAGGGTCTCAGTGTCTCACTGCCTCAGTGTCTCAGTGTCTCAGTGTCTCGAGGTCTCAGTGTCTCAGTGTCTCAGTCTCTCAGTCTCTCAGTCGCTCAGTCTCTCAGTCTCTCAGTCTCTCAGTGTCTCAGCGTCTCAGGGTCTCAGGGTCTCAGTGTCTCAGTTTCTCAGTGTCTCAGTGTCTCAGTGTCTCAGGGTTTCAGGGTCTCAGTGTCTCAGTGCCTCAGGGTCTCAGTGTCTCTGGGTCTCAGTGTCTCAGGGTCTCAGGGTCTTAGTCTTTCAGTCTCTCAGTCTCTCAGTGTCTCAGTGTTTCAGTGTCTCAGTGTCTCAGTGACTCATGGTCTCAATGTCTCAGTGCCTCAGTGTCTCAGTGTCTCAGGGTCTCAGTGTCTCAGTCTCTCTGGGTCTCAGGGTCTCAGTGTCTCAGGGTCTCAGGGTCTCAGTGCCTCACTTCATCAGTCTCTCTGTCTCTCAGGGTCTCTGGGTCTCTGGGTCTCAGGGTCTCAGGGTCTCAGTGTCTCATTTTCTCAGTGTCTCAGGGTCTCAGTGTCTCAGTGTCTCAGTATCTCAGTCTCTCAGTCTCTCAGTCTCTCAGTGCCTCAGTCTCTCAGTCTCTCATTGTCTCAGGGTCGCAGTGTCTCAGTGTCTCAGGGTCTCAGGGTCTCAGTGTCTCAGTGCCTCAGGGTCTCAGTGTCTCAGGGTCTCAGTGTCTCAGGGTCTTAGTCTTTCAGTCTCTCAGTCTCTCAGTCTCTCAGTGTCTCAGTGTTTCAGTGTCTCAGTCTCTCAGTGACTCATGGTCTCAGTGTCTCAGTGCCTCAGTGTCTGAGTGTCTCAGGGTCTCAGTGTCTCAGTCTCTCAGGGTCTCAGTGTCTCAGTGTCTCAGGGTCTCAGTGTCTCTTTGTTTCAGGGTCTCAGGGTCTCTGTGTATCAGTGCCTCAGTTTCTCAGTGTCTCAGGGTCTCAGTGTCTCAGTGTCTCAGTGTCTCAGTCTCTCATCTCTCAGTCTCTCAGTGCCTCAGTCTCTCAGTCTCTCAGTGTCTCAGGGTCGCAGTGTCTCAGTGTCTCAGGGTCTCAGTGTCTCAGTGCCTCAGTGTCTCAGTCTCTCAGTCTCTCAGTGTCTCAGTGTTTCAGTGACTCAGTGTCTCAGTGACTCATGGTCTCAGTGTCTCAGAGCCTCAGTGTCTCAGGTTCTCAGGGTCTCTGGGTCTCAAATTCTCAGTCTCTCAGTCGCTCAGACTCTCAGTCTCTCAGTCTCTCAATCTCACAGTCTCTCAGTGTCTCAGTCTCTCAGTGTCTCAGGGTCTCAGTGTCTCAGTACCTCAGTGTCTCAGTGTCTCAGGGTCTCAGTGTCTCAGTGTCTCACTCTCTCAGTCGCTCAGTCTCTCAGTCTCTCAGTCTCTCAATCTCACCGTCTCTCAGTTTATCAGTCTCTCACTCTCTCAGTCTCTTAGTGTCTCAGGGTCTCAGAGCCTCAGTGTCTCAGTGTCTCAGGGTCTCAGTGTCTTCGTGTCACAGGGTCTCAGTTTCTCAGTGTCTCAGTGTCTCAGGGTCTCTGGGTCTCTGGGTTTCTGAGTCTCAGTGTCTCAGTCTCTCAGTCTCTCAGACTCTCAGTCTCTCAGTCTCTCAGTGTCTCAGTGTCACAGTATCTCAGGGCCTCAGGGTCTCAGTGGCTCAGTGTCTCAGTCTCTCAGTGTCTCAGGATCTCAGGGTCTCAGGGTCTCAGTGTCACAGTGTCTCAGTGTCTCAGTCTCTCAGTCTCTCAGTGTCTCAGTCTCCCCGTCTCCCAGTGCCTTAGTCTCTCTGTCTCTCAGTCTCTCAGTGTCTCAGGGTATCAGTGTGTCAGGGTCTCAGTGTCTCAGTGTCTCAGTGTCTCAGGGTCTCAGGTTCTCAGTGCCTCAGGGTCTCAGTGTCTCTGGTTCTCAGGGTCTCAGTGTCTCAGGATCTCAGTGCCTCAGTGGCTCAGTGTCTGTGTCTCAGGGTATCAGGGTCTGAGTGTCTCAGGGTCTCAGGATTTCAGTGTCTCGGTTTCTCAGGGTCTCAGTGTCTCAGTGTCTCAGGGTCTCAGGGTTTCAGGGTCTTAGTCTCTCACTCCCTCAGTCTCTCTGTCTCTCAGGGTCACTGGGTCTCTGGGTCTCAGTCTCTCAGTCTCTCAGTGTCTCAGTGTTTCTGTGTCTCAGTGTCTCAGTGTCACAGGGTCTCAGGGTCTCAGTGTCTCAGTGCCTCAGTGTCTCAGTGTCTCAGGGTCTCAGTGTCTCAGTCTCTCAGTCGCTCAGACTCTCAGTCTCTCAGTCTCTCAATCTCACAGTCTCTCAGTGTATCAGTCACTCAGTCTCTTAGTGTCTCAGGGTCTCAGAGTCTCAGTGTCTCAGTGTCTCAGTCTCTCAGGGTCTCAGTGTCTCAGTCTCACAGTCTCTCAGTCTCTCAGTCGCTCAGTCTCTCAATCTCACAGTCTCTCAGTGTATCAGTCTCTCAGTCTCAGACTCTCAGTGTCTCAGAGTCTCTGGGTCTCAGTCTCTCAGTCTCTCATTCTCTCAGTCTCTCAGTGTCTCTGGGTGTCAGTCTCTCCGTCTCTCAGTCTATCAGTGTCTCAGTGTCTGAGGCTCTCAGGGTCTCTGGGTCTCAGGCTCTCAGTCTCTCAGTCTCTCAGTGTCTCAAGGTCTCAGGGTCTCAGTGTCTCAGTGTCTCAGGGTCTCAGGGTCTCAGTGTCTCAGTGTCTGAGGGTCTCAGTTTCTCAGTGTCTCTGTGTCTCAGGGTCTCAGTGTATCAGAGTCTCAGTGTCTCAGGGTCTCAGTGTCTCAATCTCTCAGTCTCTCAGTGCCTCAGGGTCTCCATGTCTCAGTGTCTCAGTCTCTCAGTGTCTCAGGGTCTCAGTGTCTCAGGGTCTCAGGGTCTGAGTGCCTCAGTCTCACAGTCTCTCAGTCTCTCAGTGTCTCAGGGTCTCAGTGTCTCAGGGTCTCTGTGTCTCAGTGTCGCAGGGTCTCAGTGCCTCATTGCCTCAGGGTCTCAGTGTCTCAGGTTCTCAGGGTCTCAGTGTCTCAGTGTCTCAGTGTCTGTGTCTCAGGGTCTCAGGGTCTGAGTGTCTCAGGGTCTCAGGGTTTCAGTGTCTCAGTGTCACAGGGTCTCAGGGTCTCAGGGTGTTAGTGTCTCAGGGTCTCAGTCTCCCAGTTTCTCAGTCTCCCAGTGTCTCAGTGCCTCAGTTCATCAATCTGTCAGTCTCTCAGTGTCTCAGTGGCTCAGGGTCTCAGTGGCTCTGTGCCTCAGGGTCTCAGTGTCTCAGGTTCTCAGGGTCTCAGTGTCTCAGTGTCTGTGTCTCAGGGGCTCAGGGTCTGAGGGTCTGAGGTTCTCAGGGTCTCGGGGTTTCAGTGTCTCAGTGTCTCAGGGTCTCAGTGTCTCAGTGTCACAGGGTTTCACTCTCTCATTGTCTCAGGGTCTCAGGGTCTCTGGGTCTCTGGGTTTCTGAGTCTCAGTGTCTAAGTCTCTCAGTCTCTCAGTCTCTCAGTCTCTCAGTGTCTCAGTGTCTCAATGTCTCAGGGTCTCTGGGTCTCAGTCTCTCAGTCTCTCAGAATCTCAGTCTCTCAGTGTCTCAGTGTGTCAGGGACTCAGGGTCTCAGTGTCTCATTTTCTCAGTGTCTCAGGGTCTCAGTGTCTCAGTGTCTCAGTGTCTCAGTCTCTCAGTGTTTCAGTCTCCCAGTGCCTCAGTCTCTCAGTCTCTCAGTGTCTCAGGGTCTCAGTGTCTCAGTCTCTCAGTGACTCAGTGTCTCAGGGTCTCAGTGTCTCAGGGTCTCAGGGTCTCAGGGTCTTAGTCTCTCAGTCCATCAGTCTCTCTGTCTCTCAGGGTCTCTGGGTCTCAGTCTCTCAGTGTCTCAGTGTTTCTGTGTCTCAGTGTCTCAGTGTCTCAGGGTCTCAGGGTCTCAGTGTCTCTGTGCCTCAGTGTCTCAGTGTCTCAGGGTCTCAGTGTCTCAGTGTCTCAGTCTCTCAGTGCCTCAGTCTCTCAGTCTCTCAGTGTCTCAGGGTCGCAGTGTCTCAGTGTCTCAGGGTCTCAGGGTCTCAGTGTATCAGTGCCTCAGGGTCTCAGTGTCTCAGGGTCTCAGTGTCTCAGGGTCTCAGGGTCTTAGTCTTTCAGTCTCTCAGTCTCTCAGTGTCTCAGTGTTTCAGTGTCTCAGTGTCTCAGTGACTCATGGTCTCAATGTCTCAGTGTCTCAGGGTCTCAGGGTCTCAGGGTCTCAGTGCCTCAGTTCATCAGTCTCTCTGTCTCTCAGGGTCTCTGGGTCTCTGGGTCTCAGTGTCTCAGTGTCTCAGTATCTCAGTCTCTCAGTCTCTCAGTCTCTCAGTCTCTCAGTCTCTCAGTGCCTCAGTCTCTCAGTCTTTCAGTGTCTCAGGGTCGCAGTGTCTCAGTGTCTCAGGGTCTCAGTGTCTCAGGGTCTCAGTGTCTCAGGGTCTTAGTCTTTCAGTCTCTCAGTCTCTCAGTGTCTCAGTGTTTCAGTGTCTCAGTCTCTCAGTGACTCATGGTCTCACTGTCTCAGTGCCTCAGTGTCTCAGTGTCTCAGGGTCTCAGTGTCTCAGTCTCTAAGGGTCTCAGTGTCTCAGTGTCTCAGGGTCTCAGTGTCTCTTTGTCTCAGGGTCTCAGGTTTTCTGTGTATCAGTGCCTCAGTGTCTCAGGGTCTAAGTGTCTCAGTCTCTCAGGGTCTCTGGGTCTCTGGGTCTCGGTCTCTCAGTCTCTCAGTCTCTCATTCTTTCAGTCTCTCAGTGTCTCTGGGTCTCAGTCTCTCCGTCTCTCAGTCTCTCAGTGTCTCAGTGTCTGAGGCTCTCAGGGTCTCTGGGTCTCAGGTTCACAGTTTCTCAGTCTCTCAGGGTCTCAGGGTCTCTGTGTATCAGTGCCTCAGTGTCTCTGGGTCTCAGGGTCTCAGTGTCTCAGTCTCTCAGTCTCACTCTCTCATTGTCTCAGGTTCTCTGGTTTTCCGAGTCTCAGTGTCTAAGTCTCTCAGTCTCTCAGTCTCTCAGACTCTCAGTCTCTCAGTCTCTCAGTGTCTCAGGGTCTCAGGGTCTCAGTGTCTCAGTTTCTCAGTGTCTCTGGGTCTCAGGGTCTCAGTGTCTCAGGGTCCCAGTGTCTCAGTGTCTCAGACTCTCAGTCTCTCAGTGCCTCAGTCTCTCAGTCTCTCAGTCTCTCAGTGTCTCAGAGTCTCAGTGTCTCAGTCTCTCAGTGTCTCAGGGTCGCAGTGTCTCAGGGTCTTAGTCTCTCAGTCCCTCAGACTCTCTGTCTCTCAGCGTCTCTGGGTCTCTGGGTCTCAGTCTCTCAGTGTCTCAGTATTTCTGTGTCTCAGTGTCTCAGTTTCTCAGGGTCTCAAGGTCTCAGTGTTTCAGTGCCTCAGTGTCTCAGTGTCTCATGGTCTCAGTGTCTCAGTGTCTCAGTCTCTCAGTCTCTCAGTCTCTCAGTCGCTCAGTCTCTCAGTCTCTCAGTCTCTCAATCTCACAGTCTCTCGGTGTATCAGTCTCTCAGTCTCTTAGTGTCTCACGGACTCAGTGTCTCAGTGTCTCAGGGTCTCTGGGTCTCTGGGTCTCGGTCTCTCAGTCTCTCAGTCTCTCATTCTTTCAGTCTCAGAGTGTCTCTGGGTCTCAGTCTCTCCGTCTCTCACTCTCTCAGTCTCTCAGTGTCTCAGTGTCTGAGGCTCTCAGGGTCTCTGGGTCTCAGGTTCACAGTTTCTCAGTCTCTCAGTGTCTCAGGGACTCAGGGTCTCAGTGTGTCATTGTCTCAGGGTCTAAGTCTCTCAGTCTCTCAGTCTCTCAGTCTCTCAGTCTCTCAGTCTCTCAGTGTCTCAGTGTCTCAATGTCTCAGGGTCTCTGGGTCTCAGTCTCTCAGACTCTCAGTCTCTCAGTCTCTCAGTGTCTCAGTGTCTCAGGGTCTCAGTGTCTCATTTTCTCAGTGTCTCAGGGTCTCAGTGTCTCAGTCTCTCAGTGTTTCAGTCTCTCAGTGCCTCAGTCTCTCAGTCTCTCAGTGTCTCAGGGTCTCAGTGTCTCAGTCTCTCAGTGACTCAGTGTCTCAGGGTCTCAGTGTCTCAGGGTCTCAGGGTCTTAGTCTCTCAGTCCATCAGTCTCTCTGTCTCTCAGGGACTCTGGGTCTCAGTCTCTCAGTGTCTCAGTGTTTCTGTGTCTCAGTGTCTCAGTGTCGCAGGGCCTCAGGGTCTCAGTGTCTCACTGCCTCAGTGTCTCAGTGTCTCAGTGTCTCGAGGTCTCAGTGTCTCAGTGTCTCAGTCTCTCAGTCTCTCAGTCGCTCAGTCTCTCAGTCTCTCAGTCTCTCAGTGTCTCAGCGTCTCAGGGTCTCAGGGTCTCAGTGTCTCAGTTTCTCAGTGTCTCAGTGTCTCAGTGTCTCAGGGTTTCAGGGTCTCAGTGTCTCAGTGCCTCAGGGTCTCAGTGTCTCTGGGTCTCAGTGTCTCAGGGTCTCAGGGTCTTAGTCTTTCAGTCTCTCAGTCTCTCAGTGTCTCAGTGTTTCAGTGTCTCAGTGTCTCAGTGACTCATGGTCTCAATGTCTCAGTGCCTCAGTGTCTCAGTGTCTCAGGGTCTCAGTGTCTCAGTCTCTCTGGGTCTCAGGGTCTCAGTGTCTCAGGGTCTCAGGGTCTCAGTGCCTCACTTCATCAGTCTCTCTGTCTCTCAGGGTCTCTGGGTCTCTGGGTCTCAGGGTCTCAGGGTCTCAGTGTCTCATTTTCTCAGTGTCTCAGGGTCTCAGTGTCTCAGTGTCTCAGTATCTCAGTCTCTCAGTCTCTCAGTCTCTCAGTGCCTCAGTCTCTCAGTCTCTCATTGTCTCAGGGTCGCAGTGTCTCAGTGTCTCAGGGTCTCAGGGTCTCAGTGTCTCAGTGCCTCAGGGTCTCAGTGTCTCAGGGTCTCAGTGTCTCAGGGTCTTAGTCTTTCAGTCTCTCAGTCTCTCAGTCTCTCAGTGTCTCAGTGTTTCAGTGTCTCAGTCTCTCAGTGACTCATGGTCTCAGTGCCTCAGTGCCTCAGTGTCTGAGTGTCTCAGGGTCTCAGTGTCTCAGTCTCTCAGGGTCTCAGTGTCTCAGTGTCTCAGGGTCTCAGTGTCTCTTTGTCTCAGGGTCTCAGGGTCTCTGTGTATCAGTGCCTCAGTTTCTCAGTGTCTCAGGGTCTCAGTGTCTCAGTGTCTCAGTGTCTCAGTCTCTCATCTCTCAGTCTCTCAGTGCCTCAGTCTCTCAGTCTCTCAGTGTCTCAGGGTCGCAGTGTCTCAGTGTCTCAGGGTCTCAGTGTCTCAGTGCCTCAGTGTCTCAGTCTCTCAGTCTCTCAGTGTCTCAGTGTTTCAGTGACTCAGTGTCTCAGTGACTCATGGTCTCAGTGTCTCAGAGCCTCAGTGTCTCAGGTTCTCAGGGTCTCTGGGTCTCAAATTCTCAGTCTCTCAGTCGCTCAGACTCTCAGTCTCTCAGTCTCTCAATCTCACAGTCTCTCAGTGTCTCAGTCTCTCAGTGTCTCAGGGTCTCAGTGTCTCAGTACCTCAGTGTCTCAGTGTCTCAGGGTCTCAGTGTCTCAGTGTCTCACTCTCTCAGTCGCTCAGTCTCTCAGTCTCTCAGTCTCTCAATCTCACCGTCTCTCAGTTTATCAGTCTCTCACTCTCTCAGTCTCTTAGTGTCTCAGGGTCTCAGAGCCTCAGTGTCTCAGTGTCTCAGGGTCTCAGTGTCTTCGTGTCACAGGGTCTCAGTTTCTCAGTGTCTCAGTGTCTCAGGGTCTCTGGGTCTCTGGGTTTCTGAGTCTCAGTGTCTCAGTCTCTCAGTCTCTCAGACTCTCAGTCTCTCAGTCTCTCAGTGTCTCAGTGTCACAGTATCTCAGGGCCTCAGGGTCTCAGTGGCTCAGTGTCTCAGTCTCTCAGTGTCTCAGGATCTCAGGGTCTCAGGGTCTCAGTGTCACAGTGTCTCAGTGTCTCAGTCTCTCAGTCTCTCAGTGTCTCAGTCTCCCCGTCTCCCAGTGCCTTAGTCTCTCTGTCTCTCAGTCTCTCAGTGTCTCAGGGTATCAGTGTGTCAGGGTCTCAGTGTCTCAGTGTCTCAGGGTCTCAGGTTCTCAGTGCCTCAGGGTCTCAGTGTCTCTGGTTCTCAGGGTCTCAGTGTCTCAGGATCTCAGTGCCTCAGTGGCTCAGTGTCTGTGTCTCAGGGTATCAGGGTCTGAGTGTCTCAGGGTCTCAGGATTTCAGTGTCTCGGTTTCTCAGGGTCTCAGTGTCTCAGTGTCTCAGGGTCTCAGGGTTTCAGGGTCTTAGTCTCTCACTCCCTCAGTCTCTCTGTCTCTCAGGGTCACTGGGTCTCTGGGTCTCAGTCTCTCAGTCTCTCAGTGTCTCAGTGTTTCTGTGTCTCAGTGTCTCAGTGTCACAGGGTCTCAGGGTCTCAGTGTCTCAGTGCCTCAGTGTCTCAGTGTCTCAGGGTCTCAGTGTCTCAGTCTCTCAGTCGCTCAGACTCTCAGTCTCTCAGTCTCTCAATCTCACAGTCTCTCAGTGTATCAGTCACTCAGTCTCTTAGTGTCTCAGGGTCTCAGACTCTCAGTGTCACAGTGTCTCAGTCTCTCAGGGTCTCAGTGTCTCAGTCTCACAGTCTCTCAGTCTCTCAGTCGCTCAGTCTCTCAATCTCACAGTCTCTCAGTGTATCAGTCTCTCAGTCTCAGACTCTCAGTGTCTCAGAGTCTCTGGGTCTCAGTCTCTCAGTCTCTCATTCTCTCAGTCTCTCAGTGTCTCTGGGTGTCAGTCTCTCCGTCTCTCAGTCTATCAGTGTCTCAGTGTCTGAGGCTCTCAGGGTCTCTGGGTCTCAGGCTCTCAGTCTCTCAGTCTCTCAGTGTCTCAAGGTCTCAGGGTCTCAGTGTCTCAGTGTCTCAGGGTCTCAGGGTCTCAGTGTCTCAGTGTCTGAGGGTCTCAGTTTCTCAGTGTCTCTGTGTCTCAGGGTCTCAGTGTATCAGAGTCTCAGTGTCTCAGGGTCTCTGGGTCTCAGTGTCTCAATCTCTCAGTCTCTCAGTGCCTCAGGGTCTCCATGTCTCAGTGTCTCAGTCTCTCAGTGTCTCAGGGTCTCAGTGTCTCAGGGTCTCAGGGTCTGAGTGCCTCAGTCTCACAGTCTCTCAGTCTCTCAGTGTCTCAGGGTCTCAGTGTCTCAGGGTCTCTGTGTCTCAGTGTCGCAGGGTCTCAGTGCCTCATTGCCTCAGGGTCTCAGTGTCTCAGGTTCTCAGGGTCTCAGTGTCTCAGTGTCTCAGTGTCTGTGTCTCAGGGTCTCAGGGTCTCAGGGTCTGAGTGTCTCAGGGTCTCAGGGTTTCAGTGTCTCAGTGTCACAGGGTCTCAGGGTCTCAGGGTGTTAGTGTCTCAGGGTCTCAGTCTCCCAGTTTCTCAGTCTCCCAGTGTCTCAGTGCCTCAGTTCATCAATCTGTCAGTCTCTCAGTGTCTCAGTGGCTCAGGGTCTCAGTGGCTCTGTGCCTCAGGGTCTCAGTGTCTCAGGTTCTCAGGGTCTCAGTGTCTCAGTGTCTGTGTCTCAGGGGCTCAGGGTCTGAGGGTCTGAGGTTCTCAGGGTCTCGGGGTTTCAGTGTCTCAGTGTCTCAGGGTCTCAGTGTCTCAGTGTCACAGGGTTTCACTCTCTCATTGTCTCAGGGTCTCAGGGTCTCTGGGTCTCTGGGTTTCTGAGTCTCAGTGTCTAAGTCTCTCAGTCTCTCAGTCTCTCAGTCTCTCAGTGTCTCAGTGTCTCAATGTCTCAGGGTCTCTGGGTCTCAGTCTCTCAGTCTCTCAGAATCTCAGTCTCTCAGTGTCTCAGTGTGTCAGGGACTCAGGGTCTCAGTGTCTCATTTTCTCAGTGTCTCAGGGTCTCAGTGTCTCAGTGTCTCAGTGTCTCAGTCTCTCAGTGTTTCAGTCTCCCAGTGCCTCAGTCTCTCAGTCTCTCAGTGTCTCAGGGTCTCAGTGTCTCAGTCTCTCAGTGACTCAGTGTCTCAGGGTCTCAGTGTCTCAGGGTCTCAGGGTCTCAGGGTCTTAGTCTCTCAGTCCATCAGTCTCTCTGTCTCTCAGGGTCTCTGGGTCTCAGTCTCTCAGTGTCTCAGTGTTTCTGTGTCTCAGTGTCTCAGTGTCTCAGGGTCTCAGGGTCTCAGTGTCTCTGTGCCTCAGTGTCTAAGTGTCTCAGGGTCTCAGTGTCTCAGTGTCTCAGTCTCTCAGTGCCTCAGTCTCTCAGTCTCTCAGTGTCTCAGGGTCGCAGTGTCTCAGTGTCTCAGGGTCTCAGGGTCTCAGTGTATCAGTGCCTCAGGGTCTCAGTGTCTCAGGGTCTCAGTGTCTCAGGGTCTCAGGGTCTTAGTCTTTCAGTCTCTCAGTCTCTCAGTGTCTCAGTGTTTCAGTGTCTCAGTGTCTCAGTGACTCATGGTCTCAATGTCTCAGTGTCTCAGGGTCTCAGGGTCTCAGGGTCTCAGTGCCTCAGTTCATCAGTCTCTCTGTCTCTCAGGGTCTCTGGGTCTCTGGGTCTCAGTGTCTCAGTGTCTCAGTATCTCAGTCTCTCAGTCTCTCAGTCTCTCAGTCTCTCAGTCTCTCAGTGCCTCAGTCTCTCAGTCCTTCAGTGTCTCAGGGTCGCAGTGTCTCAGTGTCTCAGGGTCTCAGTGTCTCAGGGTCTCAGTGTCTCAGGGTCTTAGTCTTTCAGTCTCTCAGTCTCTCAGTGTCTCAGTGTTTCAGTGTCTCAGTCTCTCAGTGACTCATGGTCTCACTGTCTCAGTGCCTCAGTGTCTCAGTGTCTCAGGGTCTCAGTGTCTCAGTCTCTAAGAACATTACAGCACAAACAGGCCCTTCGGCCCTCTAAGGGTCTCAGTGTCTCAGTGTCTCAGGGTCTCAGTGTCTCTTTGTCTCAGGGTCTCAGGTTTTCTGTGTATCAGTGCCTCAGTGTCTCAGGGTCTAAGTGTCTCAGTCTCTCAGGGTCTCTGGGTCTCTGGGTCTCGGTCTCTCAGTCTCTCAGTCTCTCATTCTTTCAGTCTCTCAGTGTCTCTGGGTCTCAGTCTCTCCGTCTCTCAGTCTCTCAGTGTCTCAGTGTCTGAGGCTCTCAGGGTCTCTGGGTCTCAGGTTCACAGTTTCTCAGTCTCTCAGGGTCTCAGGGTCTCTGTGTATCAGTGCCTCAGTGTCTCAGTGTCTCAGGGTCTAAGTGTCTCAGTGTCTCAGTCTCTCAGTCTCTCAGTCGCTCAGTCTCTCAGTCTCTCAGTCTTTCAGTGTCTCAGTGTCTCAGGGTCTCAGTGTCTCAGTTTCTCAGTGTCTCAGGGTCTCAGTGTCTCAGTGTCTCAGTGTCTCAGTCTCTCAGTCTCTCAGTCTCTCAGTGCCTCAGTCTCTCAGTCTCTCAGTGTCTCTGGGTCGCAGTGTCTCAGTGTCTCAGGGTCTCAGTGTCTCAGTGCCTCAGGGTCTCAGTCTCTCAGTCTCTCAGTGTCTCAGTGTTTCAGTGACTCAGTCTCTCAGTGTCTCAGGGTCTCAGTGTCTCAGTACCTCAGTGTCTCAGTGTCTCAGGGTCTCAGTGTCTCAGTGTCTCACTCTCTCAGTCGCTCAGTCTCTCAGTCTCTCAGTCTCTCAATCTCACAGTCTCTCAGTTTATCAGTCTCTCACTCTCTCAGTCTCTTAGTGTCTCAGGGTCTCAGAGTCTCAGTGTCTCAGTGTCTCAGGGTCTCAGTGTCTTAGTGTCACAGGGTCTCAGTTTCTCAGTGTCTCAGTGTCTCAGGGTCTCTGGGTCTCTGGGTTTCTGAGTCTCAGTGTCTCAGTCTCTCAGTCTCTCAGACTCTCAGTCTCTCAGTCTCTCAGTGTCTCAGGATCTCAGGGTCTCAGGGTCTCAGTGTCTCAGTGTCTCAGTCTCTCAGTGTCTCAGGATCTCAGGGTCTCAGGGTCTCAGTGTCTCAGTGTCTCAGGGTCTCAGTGTCTCAGTCTCTCAGTCTCGCAGTCTCTCAGTGTCTCAGTCTCCCCGTCTCCCAGTGCCTTAGTCTCTCTGTCTCTCAGTCTCTCAGTGTCTCAGGGTATCAGTGTGTCAGGGTCTCAGTGTCTCAGTGTCTCAGTGTCTCAGGTTCTCAGTGCCTCAGGGTCTCAGTGTCTCTGGTTCTCAGGGTCTCAGTGTCTCAGGATCTCAGTGCCTCAGTGGCTCAGTGTCTGTGTCTCGGGGTATCAGGGTCTGAGTGTCTCAGGGTCTCAGGATTTCAGTGTCTCGGTTTCTCAGGGTCTCAGTGTCTCAGTGTCTCAGGGTCTCAGGGTTTCAGGGTCTTAGTCTCTCACTCCCTCAGTCTCTCTGTCTCTCAGGGTCACTGGGTCTCTGGGTCTCAGTCTCTCAGTCTCTCAGTGTCTCAGTGTTTCTGTGTCTCAGTGTCTCAGTGTCACAGGGTCTCAGGATCTCAGTGTCTCAGTGCCTCAGTGTCTCAGTGTCTCAGGGTCTCAGTGTCTCAGTGTCTCAGTGTCTCAGTCTCTCAGTCGCTCAGACTCTCAGTCTCTCAGTCTCTCAATCTCACATTCTCTCAGTGTATCAGTCACTCAGTCTCTTAGTGTCTCAGGGTCTCAGAGTCTCAGTGTCTCAGTGTCTCAGTCTCTCAGGGTCTCAGTGTCTCAGTCTCACAGTCTCTCAGTCTCTCAGTCGCTCAGTCTCTCAGTCTCTCAATCTCACAGTCTCTCAGTGTATCAGTCTCTCAGTCTCAGACTCTCAGTGTCTCAGGGTCTCTGGGTCTCAGTCTCTCAGTCTCTCAGTCTCTCATTCTCTCAGTCTCTCAGTGTCTCTGGCTGTCAGTCTCTCCGTCTCTCAGTCTCTCAGTGTCTCAGTGTCTGAGGCTCTCAGGGTCTCTGGGTCTCAGGCTCTCAGTCTCTCAGTCTCTCAGTGTCTCAAGGTCTCAGGGTCTCAGTGTCTCAGTGTCTCAGGGTCTCAGGGTCTCAGTGTCTCAGTGTCTGAGGGTCTCAGTTTCTCAGTGTCTCTGTGTCTCAGGGTCTCAGTGTATCAGAGTCTCAGTGTCTCAGGGTCTCAGTGTCTCAGGGTCTCTGGGTCTCAGTGTCTCAATCTCTCAGTCTCTCAGTCTCTCAGTGCCTCAGGGTCTCCATGTCTCAGTGTCTCAGTCTCTCAGTGTCTCAGGGTCTCAGGGTCTCAGTGCCTCAGTCTCACAGTCTCTCAGTCTCTCAGTGTCTCAGGGTCTCAGTGTCTCAGTGTCTCAGGGTCTCTGTGTCTCAGTGTCGCAGGGTCTCAGTGGCTCATTGCCTCAGGGTCTCAGTGTCTCAGGTTCTCAGGGTCTCAGTGTCTCAGTGTCTGTGTCTCAGGGTCTCAGGGTCTCAGGGTCTGAGTGTCTCAGGGTCTCAGGGTTTCAGTGTCTCAGTGTCACAGGGTCTCAGGGTCTCAGGGTCTTAGTGTCTCAGGGTCTCAGTCTCCCAGTTTCTCAGTCTCCCAGTGTCTCAGTGCCTCAGTTCATCAGTCTGTCAGTCTCTCAGTGTCTCAGGGTCTCAGTGGCTCTGTGCCTCAGGGTCTCAGTGTCCCAGGTTCTCAGGGTCTCAGTGTCTCAGTGTCTCAGTGTCTCAGTGTCTCAGTGTCTCAGTGTCTGTGTCTCAGGGGCTCAGGGTCTGAGGGTCTGAGGTTCTCAGGGTCTCGGGGTTTCAGTGTCTCAGTGTCTCAGTGTCTCAGGGTCTCAGTGTCTCAGTGTCACAGGGTTTCACTCTCTCATTGTCTCAGGGTCTCTTGGTCTCTGGGTTTCTGAGTCTCAGTGTCTAAGTCTCTCAGTCTCTCAGTCTCTCAGTGTCTCAGTGTCTCAATGTCTCAGGGTCTCTGGGTCTCAGTCTCTCAGTCTCTCAGACTCTCAGTCTCTCAGTGTCTCAGTGTGTCAGGGACTCAGGGTCTCAGTGTCTCATTTTCTCAGTGTCTCAGGGTCTCAGTGTCTCAGTGTCTCAGTCTCTCAGTGTTTCAGTCTCTCAGTGCCTCAGTCTCTCAGTCTCTTAGTCTCTCAGGGTCTCAGTGCCTCAGTCTCTCAGTGACTCAGTGTCTCAGGGTCTCAGTGTCTCAGGGTCTCAGGGTCTCAGGGTCTTAGTCTCTCAGTCCATCAGTCTCTCTGTCTCTCAGGGTCTCTGGGTCTCTGGGTCTCAGTCTCTCAGTGTCTCAGTGTTTCAGTGCCTCAGTGTCTCAGTGTCTCAGGGCCTCAGTGTCTCAGTGTCTCAGTCTGTCAGTCTCTCAGTCGCTCAGTCTCTCAGTCTCTCAGTGTCTCAGTGTCTCAGTCTCTCAGTCTCTCAGTGCCTCAGTCTCTCAGTCTCTCAGTGCCTCAGGGTCTCAGTGTCTCAGGGTCTCAGTGTCTCAGGGTCTCAGGGTCTTAGTCTTTCAGTCTCTCAGTCTCTCAGTGTCTCAGTGTTTCAGTGTCTCAGTGTCTCAGTGTCTCAGTGTCTCAGTGACTCATGGTCTCAATGTCTCAGTGCCTCAGTGTCTCAGTGTCTCAGGGTCTCAGTGTCTCAGTGTCTCAGTCTCTCTGGGTCTCAGGGTCTCAGTGTCTCAGGGTCTCAGGGTCTCAGGGTCTCAGTGCCTCAGTTCATCAGTCTCTCTGTCTCTCAGGGTCTCTGGGTCTCTGGGTCTCTGTGTCTCAGTGTCTCAGTATCTCAGTATCTCAGTCTCTCAGTCTCTCAGTCTCTCAGTCTCTCAGTGCCTCGGTCTCTCAGTCTCTCAGTGATTCAGGGTCGCAGTGTCTCAGTGTCTCAGGGTCTCAGGGTCTCAGTGTCTCAGGGTCTCAGTGTCTCAGGGTCTTAGTCTTTCAGTCTCTCAGTCTCTCAGTCTCTCAGTGTCTCAGTGTTTCAGTGTCTCAGTCTCTCAGTGACTCATGGTCTCAGTGTCTCAGTGCCTCAGAGTCTCAGTGTCTCAGGGTCTCAGTGTCTCAGTCTCTCAGGGTCTCAGTGTCTCAGTGTCTCAGGGTCTCAGTGTCTCTTTGTCTCAGGGTCTCAGGGTCTCTGTGTATCAGTGCCTCAGTGTCTCAGTGTCTCAGGGTCTAAGTGTCTCAGTGTCTCAGTCTCTCAGTCTCTCAGTCGCTCAGTCTCTCAGTCTCTCAGTCTCTCAGTGTCTCAGTGTCTCAGGGTCTCAGTGTCTCAGTTTCTCAGTGTCTCAGGGTCTCAGTGTCTCAGTGTCTCAGTCTCTCAGTCTCTCAGTGCCTCAGTCTCTCAGTCTCTCAGTGTCTCAGGGTCGCAGTGTCTCAGTGTCTCAGGGTCTCAGTGTCTCAGTGCCTCAGGGTCTCAGTCTCTCAGTCTCTCAGTCTCTCAGTGTCTCAGTGTTTCAGTGACTCAGTGTCCCAGTGACTCATGGTCTCAGTGTCTCAGAGCCTCAGTGTCTCAGCGTCTCAGGGTCTCAGTGTCTCAGGGTCTCAGTCTCTCAGGGTCTCAGTGTCTCAGTGTCTCAGGGTCTCAGTGTCTCTTTGTCTCAGGGTCTCAGGGTCTCTGTGTATCAATGTCTCAGTGTCTCTGGGTCTCAGGGTCTCAGTGTCTCAGTCTCTCAGTCTCACTCTCTCATTGTCTCAGGTTCTCTGGTTTTCTGAGTCTCAGTGTCTAAGTCTCTCAGTCTCTTAGTCTCTCAGACTCTCAGTCTCTCAGTCTCTCAGTGTCTCAGTGTCTCAGGGTCTCAGGGTCTCAGGGTCTCAGTGTCTCAGTTTCTCAGTGTCTCTGGGTCTCAGGGTCTCAGTGTCTCAGGGTCCCAGTGTCTCAGTGTCTCAGGGCCTCAGTGTCTCAGTGTCTCAGTCTCTCAGTCTCTCAGTCGCTCAGTCTCTCAGTCTCTCAGTGTCTCAGTGTCTCAGTCTCTCAGTCTCTCAGTGCCTCAGTCTCTCAGTCTCTCAGTGCCTCAGGGTCTCAGTGTCTCAGGGTCTCAGTGTCTCAGGGTCTCAGGGTCTTAGTCTTTCAGTCTCTCAGTCTCTCAGTGTCTCAGGGTCTCAGTGTCTCAGTCTCTCAGTGACTCAGTGTCTCAGGGTCTCAGTGTCTCAGGGTCTCAGGGTCTTAGTCTCTCAGTCCATCAGTCTCTCTGTCTCTCAGGGACTCTGGGTCTCAGTCTCTCAGTGTCTCAGTGTTTCTGTGTCTCAGTGTCTCAGTGTCGCAGGATCTCAGGGTCTCAGTGTCTCACTGCCTCAGTGTCTCAGTGTCTCAGTGTCTCGAGGTCTCAGTGTCTCAGTGTCTCAGTCTCTCAGTCTCTCAGTCGCTCAGTCTCTCAGTCTCTCAGTCTCTCAGTGTCTCAGCGTCTCAGGGTCTCAGGGTCTCAGTGTCTCAGTTTCTCAGTGTCTCAGTGTCTCAGTGTCTCAGTGTCTCAGGGTCTCAGGGTCTCAGTGTCTCAGTGCCTCAGGGTCTCAGTGTCTCAGGGTCTCAGTGTCTCAGGGTCTTAGTCTTTCAGTCTCTCAGTCTCTCAGTGTCTCAGTGTTTCAGTGTCTCAGTGTCTCAGTGACTCATGGTCTCAATGTCTCAGTGCCTCAGTGTCTCAGTGTCTCAGGGTCTCAGTGTCTCAGTGTCTCAGTGTCTCAGTCTCTCTGGGTCTCAGTGTCTCAGGGTCTCAGGGTCTCAGTGCCTCAGTTCATCAGTCTCTCTGTCTCTCAGGGTCTCTGGGTCTCTGGGTCTCAGGGTCTCAGGGTCTCAGTGTCTCAGTTTCTCAGTGTCTCAGGGTCTCAGTGTCTCAGTGTCTCAGTATCTCAGTCTCTCAGTCTCTCAGTCTCTCAGTGCCTCAGTCTCTCAGTCTCTCATTGTCTCAGGGTCGCAGTGTCTCAGTGTCTCAGGGTCTCAGGGTCTCAGTGTCTCAGTGCCTCAGGGTCTCAGTGTCTCAGGGTCTCAGTGTCTCAGGGTCTTAGTCTTTCAGTCTCTCAGTCTCTCAGTCTCTCAGTGTCTCAGTGTTTCAGTGTCTCAGTCTCTCAGTGACTCATGGTCTCAGTGTCTCAGTGCCTCAGTGTCTGAGTGTCTCAGGGTCTCAGTGTCTCAGTCTCTCAGGGTCTCAGTGTCTCAGTGTCTCAGGGTCTCAGTGTCTCTTTGTCTAAGGGTCTCAGGGTCTCTGTGTATCAGTGCCTCAGTTTCTCAATGTCTCAGGGTCTCAGTGTCTCAGTGTCTCAGTGTCTCAGTCTCTCATCTCTCAGTCTCTCAGTGCCTCAGTCTCTCAGTCTCTCAGTGTCTCAGGGTCGCAGTGTCTCAGTGTCTCAGGGTCTCAGTGTCTCAGTGCCTCAGGGTCTCAGTCTCTCAGTCTCTCAGTGTCTCAGTGTTTCAGTGACTCAGTGTCTCAGTGACTCATGGTCTCAGTGTCTCAGAGCCTCAGTGTCTCAGGTTCTCAGGGTCTCTGGGTCTCAAATTCTCAGTCTCTCAGTCGCTCAGACTCTCAGTCTCTCAGTCTCTCAATCTCACAGTCTCTCAGTGTCTCAGTCTCTCAGTGTCTCAGGGTCTCAGTGTCTCAGTACCTCAGTGTCTCAGTGTCTCAGGGTCTCAGTGTCTCAGTGTCTCACTCTCTCAGTCGCTCAGTCTCTCAGTCTCTCAGTCTCTCAATCTCACAGTCTCTCAGTTTATCAGTCTCTCACTCTCTCAGTCTCTCAGTGTCTCAAGGTCTCAGGGTCTCAGTGTCTCAGTGTCTCAGGGTCTCAGGGTCTCAGTGTCTCAGTGTCTGAGGGTCTCAGTTTCTCAGTGTCTCTGTGTCTCAGAGTCTCAGTGTATCAGAGTCTCAGTGTCTCAGGGTCTCTGGGTCTCAGTGTCTCAATCTCTCAGTCTCTCAGTGCCTCAGGGTCTCCATGTCTCAGTGTCTCAGTCTCTCAGTGTCTCAGGGTCTCAGTGTCTCAGGGTCTCAGGGTCTCAGTGCCTCAGTCTCACAGTCTCTCAGTCTCTCAGTGTCTCAGGGTCTCAGTGTCTCAGGGTCTCTGTGTCTCAGTGTCGCAGGGTCTCAGTGGCTCATTGCCTCAGGGTCTCAGTGTCTCAGGTTCTCAGGGTCTCAGTGTCTCAGTGTCTGTGTCTCAGGGTCTCAGGGTCTCAGGGTCTGAGTGTCTCAGGGTCTCAGGGTTTCAGGGTCTTAGTGTCTCAGGGTCTCAGTCTCCCAGTTTCTCAGTCTCCCAGTGTCTCAGTGCCTCAGTTCATCAGTCTGTCAGTCTCTCAGTGTCTCAGTGGCTCAGGGTCTCAGTGGCTCTGTGCCTCAGGGTCTCAGTGTCTCAGGTTCTCAGGGTCTCAGTGTCTCAGTGTCTGTGTCTCAGGGGCTCAGGGTCTGAGGGTCTGAGGTTCTCAGGGTCTCGGGGTTTCAGTGTCTCAGTGTCTCAGGGTCTCAGTGTCTCAGTGTCACAGGGTTTCACTCTCTCATTGTCTCAGGGTCTCTTGGTCTCTGGGTTTCTGAGTCTCAGTGTCTAAGTCTCTCAGTCTCTCAGACTCTCAGTCTCTCAGTCTCTCAGTGTCTCAGGGTCGCAGTGTCTCAGTGTCTCAGTGTCTCAGTCTCTCAGTCTCTCAGTCGCTCAGTCTCTCAGTCTCTCAGTCTCTCAGTGTCTCAGTGTCTCAGGGTCTCAGTGTCTCAGTTTCTCAGTGTCTCAGGGTCTCAGTGTCTCAGTGTCTCAGTGTCTCAGTCTCTCAGTCTCTCAGTGCCTCAGTCTCTCAGTGTCTCAGGGTCGCAGTGTCTCAGTGTCTCAGGGTCTCAGTGTCTCAGTGCCTCAGGGTCTCAGTCTCTCAGTCTCTCAGTCTCTCAGTGTCTCAGTGTTTCAGTGACTCAGTGCCTCAGTGACTCATGGTCTCAGTGTCTCAGAGCCTCAGTGTCTCAATGTCTCAGGGTCTCAGTGTCTCAGGGTCTCAGTCTCTCAGGGTCTCAGTGTCTCAGGGTCTCAGTGTCTCTTTGTCTCAGGGTCTCAGGGTCTCAGGGTCTCTGTGTATCAGTGTCTCAGTGTCTCTGGGTCTCAGGGTCTCAGTGTCTCAGTCTCTCAGTCTCACTCTCTCATTGTCTCAGGTTCTCTGGTTTTCCGAGTCTCAGTGTCTAAGTCTCTCAGTCTCTCAGTCTCTCAGACTCTCAGTCTCTCAGTCTCTCAGTGTCTCAGGGTCTCAGGGTCTCAGTGTCTCAGTCTCTCAGTCTCTCAGTGCCTCAGTCTCTCAGTCTCTCAGTCTCTCATTGTCTCAGACTCTCAGTCTCTCAGTCTCTCAGTGTCTCAGGGTCCCAGTGTCTCAGTGTCTCAGTCTCTCAGTCTCTCAGTGCCTCAGTCTCTCAGTCTCTCAGTCTCTCATTGTCTCAGAGTCTCAGTGTCTCAGTCTCTCAGTGTCTCAGGGTCGCAGTGTCTCAGGGTCTTAGTCTCTCAGTCCCTCAGACTCTCTGTCTCTCAGCGTCTCTGGGTCTCTGGGTCTCAGTCTCTCAGTGTCTCAGGGTCTCAGTGTCTCAGTCTCTCAGTGACTCAGTGTCTCAGGGTCTCAGTGTCTCAGGGTCTCAGGGTCTTAGTCTCTCAGTCCATCAGTCTCTCTGTCTCTCAGGGACTCTGGGTCTCAGTCTCTCAGTGTCTCAGTGTTTCTGTGTCTCAGTGTCTCAGTGTCGCAGGGTCTCAGGGTCTCAGTGTCTCACTGCCTCAGTGTCTCAGTGTCTCAGTGTCTCGAGGTCTCAGTGTCTCAGTGTCTCAGTCTCTCAGTCTCTCAGTCGCTCAGTCTCTCAGTCTCTCAGTCTCTCAGTTTCTCAGCGTCTCAGGGTCTCAGTGTCTCAGTCTCTCAGTGTCTCAGTGTTTCAGTGTCTCAGTGACTCATGGTCTCAATGTCTCAGTGCCTCAGTGTCTCAGTGTCTCAGGGTCTCAGTGTCTCAGTGTCTCAGTCTCTCTGGGTCTCAGGGTCTCAGTGTCTCAGGGTCTCAGGGTCTCAGGGTCTCAGTGCCTCAGTTCATCAGTCTCTCTGTCTCTCAGGGTCTCTGGGTCTCTGGGTCTCAGGGTCTCAGGGTCTCAGTGTCTCAGTTTCTCAGTGTCTCAGGGTCTCAGTGTCTCAGTGTCTCAGTATCTCAGTCTCTCAGTCTCTCAGTCTCTCAGTCTCTCAGTGCCTCAGTCTCTCATTGTCTCAGGGTCGCAGTGTCTCAGTGTCTCAGGGTCTCAGGGTCTCAGTGTCTCAGTGCCTCAGGGTCTCAGTGTCTCAGGGTCTCAGTGTCTCAGGGTCTTAGTCTTTCAGTCTCTCAGTCTCTCAGTCTCTCAGTGTCTCAGTGTTTCAGTGTCTCAGTCTCTCAGTGACTCATGGTCTCAGTGTCTCAGTGCCTCAGTGTCTGAGTGTCTCAGGGTCTCAGTGTCTCAGTCTCTCAGGGTCTCAGTGTCTCAGTGTCTCAGGGTCTCAGTGTCTCTTTGTCTAAGGGTCTCAGGGTCTCTGTGTATCAGTGCCTCAGTTTCTCAGTGTCTCAGGGTCTCAGTGTCTCAGTGTCTCAGTCTCTCATCTCTCAGTCTCTCAGTGCCTCAGTCTCTCAGTCTCTCAGTGTCTCAGGGTCGCAGTGTCTCAGTGTCTCAGGGTCTCAGTGTCTCAGTGCCTCAGTGTCTCAGTCTCTCAGTCTCTCAGTGTCTCAGTGTCTCAGTGTTTCAGTGACTCAGTGTCTCAGTGACTCATGGTCTCAGTGTCTCAGAGCCTCAGTGTCTCAGGTTCTCAGGGTCTCTGGGTCTCAAATTCTCAGTCTCTCAGTCGCTCAGACTCTCAGTCTCTCAGTCTCTCAATCTCACAGTCTCTCAGTGTCTCAGTCTCTCAGTGTCTCAGGGTCTCAGTGTCTCAGTACCTCAGTGTCTCAGTGTCTCAGGGTCTCAGTGTCTCAGTGTCTCACTCTCTCAGTCGCTCAGTCTCTCAGTCTCTCAATCTCACAGTCTCTCAGTTTATCAGTCTCTCACTCTCTCAGTCTCTTAGTGTCTCAGGGTCTCAGAGCCTCAGTGTCTCAGTGTCTCAGGGTCTCAGTGTCTTCGTGTCACAGGGTCTCAGTTTCTCAGTGTCTCAGTGTCTCAGGGTCTCTGGGTCTCTGGGTTTCTGAGTCTCAGTGTCTCAGTCTCTCAGTCTCTCAGACTCTCAGTCTCTCAGTCTCTCAGTGTCTCAGTGTCACAGTATCTCAGGGCCTCAGGGTCTCAGTGTCTCAGTGTCTCAGTCTCTCAGTGTCTCAGGATCTCAGGGTCTCAGGGTCTCAGTGTCACAGTGTCTCAGTGTCTCAGTCTCTCAGTCTCTCAGTGTCTCAGTCTCCCCGTCTCCCAGTGCCTTAGTCTCTCTGTCTCTCAGTCTCTCAGTGTCTCAGGGTATCAGTGTGTCAGGGTCTCAGTGTCTCAGTGTCTCAGTGTCTCAGGGTCTCAGGTTCTCAGTGCCTCAGGGTCTCAGTGTCTCTGGTTCTCAGGGTCTCAGTGTCTCAGGATCTCAGTGCCTCAGTGGCTCAGTGTCTGTGTCTCAGGGTATCAGGGTCTGAGTGTCTCAGGGTCTCAGGATTTCAGTGTCTCGGTTTCTCAGGGTCTCAGTGTCTCAGTGTCTCAGGGTCTCAGGGTTTCAGGGTCTTAGTCTCTCACTCCCTCAGTCTCTCTGTCTCTCAGGGTCACTGGGTCTCTGGGTCTCAGTCTCTCAGTCTCTCAGTGTCTCAGTGTTTCTGTGTCTCAGTGTCTCAGTGTCACAGGGTCTCAGGGTCTCAGTGTCTCAGTGCCTCAGTGTCTCAGTGTCTCAGGGTCTCAGTGTCTCAGTCTCTCAGTCGCTCAGACTCTCAGTCTCTCAGTCTCTCAATCTCACAGTCTCTCAGTGTATCAGTCACTCAGTCTCTTAGTGTCTCAGGGTCTCAGAGTCTCAGTGTCTCAGTGTCTCAGTCTCTCAGGGTCTCAGTGTCTCAGTCTCACAGTCTCTCAGTCTCTCAGTCGCTCAGTCTCTCAGTCTCTCAATCTCACAGTCTCTCAGTGTATCAGTCTCTCAGTCTCAGACTCTCAGTGTCTCAGAGTCTCTGGGTCTCAGTCTCTCAGTCTCTCAGTCTCTCATTCTCTCAGTCTCTCAGTGTCTCTGGGTGTCAGTCTCTCCGTCTCTCAGTCTATCAATGTCTCAGTGTCTGAGGCTCTCAGGGTCTCTGGGTCTCAGGCTCTCAGTCTCTCAGTCTCTCAGTGTCTCAAGGTCTCAGGGTCTCAGTGTCTCAGTGTCTCAGTGTCTCAGGGTCTCAGGGTCTCAGTGTCTCAGTGTCTGAGGGTCTCAGTTTCTCAGTGTCTCTGTGTCTCAGGGTCTCAGTGTATCAGAGTCTCAGTGTCTCAGGGTCTCTGGGTCTCAGTGTCTCAATCTCTCAGTCTCTCAGTGCCTCAGGGTCTCCATGTCTCAGTGTCTCAGTCTCTCAGTGTCTCAGGGTCTCAGTGTCTCAGGGTCTCAGGGTCTCAGTGCCTCAGTCTCACAGTCTCTCAGTCTCTCAGTGTCTCAGGGTCTCAGTGTCTCAGGGTCTCTGTGTCTCAGTGTCGCAGGGTCTCAGTGCCTCATTGCCTCAGGGTCTCAGTGTCTCAGGTTCTCAGGGTCTCAGTGTCTCAGTGTCTCAGTGTCTGTGTCTCAGGGTCTCAGGGTCTCAGGGTCTGAGTGTCTCAGGGTCTCAGGGTTTCAGTGTCTCAGTGTCACAGGGTCTCAGGGTCTCAGGGTCTTAGTGTCTCAGGGTCTCAGTCTCCCAGTTTCTCAGTCTCCCAGTGTCTCAGTGCCTCAGTTCATCAGTCTGTCAGTCTCTCAGTGTCTCAGTGGCTCAGGGTCTCAGTGGCTCTGTGCCTCAGGGTCTCAGTGTCTCAGGTTCTCAGGGTCTCAGTGTCTGTGTCTCAGGGGCTCAGGGTCTGAGGGTCTGAGGTTCTCAGGGTCTCGGGGTTTCAGTGTCTCAGTGTCTCAGGGTCTCAGTGTCTCAGTGTCACAGGGTTTCACTCTCTCATTGTCTCAGGGTCTCTTGGTCTCTGGGTTTCTGAGTCTCAGTGTCTAAGTCTCTCAGTCTCTCATCTCTCAGTCTCTCAGTGCCTCAGTCTCTCAGTCTCTCAGTGTCTCAGGGTCGCAGTGTCTCAGTGTCTCAGTGTCTCAGTCTCTCAGTCTCTCAGTCGCTCAGTCTCTCAGTCTCTCAGTCTCTCAGTGTCTCAGTTTCTCAGTGTCTCAGGGTCTCAGTGTCTCAGTGTCTCAGTGTCTCAGTCTCTCAGTCTCTCAGTGCCTCAGTCTCTCAGTGTCTCAGGGTCGCAGTGTCTCAGTGTCTCAGGGTCTCAGTGTCTCAGTGCCTCAGGGTCTCAGTCTCTCAGTCTCTCAGTCTCTCAGTCTCTCAGTCTCTCAGTGTCTCAGTGTTTCAGTGACTCAGTGCCTCAGTGACTCATGGTCTCAGTGTCTCAGAGCCTCAGTGTCTCAATGTCTCAGGGTCTCAGTGTCTCAGGGTCTCAGTCTCTCAGGGTCTCAGTGTCTCAGGGTCTCAGTGTCTCTTTGTCTCAGGGTCTCAGGGTCTCAGGGTCTCTGTGTATCAGTGTCTCAGTGTCTCTGGGTCTCAGGGTCTCAGTGTCTCAGTCTCTCAGTCTCACTCTCTCATTGTCTCAGGTTCTCTGGTTTTCCGAGTCTCAGTGTCTAAGTCTCTCAGTCTCTCAGTCTCTCAGACTCTCAGTCTCTCAGTCTCTCAGTGTCTCAGGGTCTCAGGGTCTCAGTGTCTCAGTTTCTCAGTGTCTCTGGGTCTCAGGGTCTCAGTGTCTCAGGGTCCCAGTGTCTCAGTGTCTCAGTCTCTCAGTCTCTCAGTGCCTCAGTCTCTCAGTCTCTCAGTCTCTCAGTGTCTCAGAGTCTCAGTGTCTCAGTCTCTCAGTGTCTCAGGGTCACAGTGTCTCAGGGTCTTAGTCTCTCAGTCCCTCAGACTCTCTGTCTCTCAGCGTCTCTGGGTCTCTGGGTCTCAGTCTCTCAGTGTCTCAGGGTCTCAGTGTCTCAGTCTCTCAGTGACTCAGTGTCTCAGGGTCTCAGTGTCTCAGGGTCTCAGGGTCTTA